>JAQQAC010016209.1:112484213-112581527 GCA_029783875.1 Phataginus tricuspis | reverse complement strand
CCCCCTGTTTGATTCCTCCTTCTCAGGATTGTTTTGGCTATTCGGGGTCTTTTCTGGTTCCATATGAATTTTAGAATTATTTGGGAAACACCATTTTTTAAATCAAATGTACATCACAGTTGTTCAACAGTCTCCCTCCTCCTTCCCTACACCCCTGCCCACTATGCTCTCCCTTGGTAACCACTAGTCACTTCTCAGTGTCCATGAGTCTAATGCTGTTTTGTTCATTCTGTTTTGCTTTGTTTTTAGATCTTGTTTCCTCCAACCTTGCTACACTGGCTTATTACCTATAATAGGTTATTTTGTGAATTCCTTAGAATTTTCTATATACGCCTCTAATGACATGCAACTAAAGATTTACTTTTTCCTTTCCAATCTGGATGCCTTTTACTTCTTTCTATTGCTTAATTGTGCTGGATAGAACTTCCAATACAATGTTGAAGAGAAGTAGCAATAGTGGACATCCATGTATTGTTCCTGATCCTAGGGAGAAAGCTTTCAGTCTTTTACCATTAAGTTTGATGTTAAAGTAGACTTTTTTGTAGATGCCCTTTATCAGGATGAAGACATTCTCTTTTATTTCTTAAAAGCGTTTTTCTTTTTATCATGAAAGGATGTTGGGTTTTGTTAAATGTTTTTCTGTATCTATGAAATGATCAAGTTGTTTTTGTCCTATTCTACTATTATGCTATATTATATTCATTGATTTTTGTATGTTGAACAAACCTTTGTATTTCTGAGATAAATCCTACTTGGTCATGGTGTAACCAATTTATATGTTGTGTGATTCAGTTTGCTAGTATTTTGCTGAGGATTTTTTTTTTACAATTTATTTTATTTTAGTACCATTAACTCACAATTACATGAGCAACACCGTGATGATCAAACTACCCCCTCCATCAGGTCCCCCCCACCAACCCTGTTACAGTCACTGTCCATCAGCGTAGTGAGATGAGAATCACTACTTGTCTTCTCTGAGCTGTACAGTCCTCCCCGTGCCCCCCCACCCTATGTCTGCTAATCGTAATGCCCCTTTTACCCATTTTTTTTTTCCGTCCCGCCCTTCTTCCCCAGTCCCTTTCCCTTTGGTAACTATTAGTCCGTTCTTGGGTTCTGTGAGTCTGCTGCTGTTTTGTTCCTTCAGTTTTTTTTTTTTTCTTTGTTCTTATACTCCACATATGAGTGAGATCATTTGATACTTGTCTTTTTCGGCCTGGCTTATTTTACTGAGCATAATACCCTCCAGCTCCATCCATGTTGTTGCAAATGGTAGGATTTGTTTTTTTCTTATGGCTGAGTAATATTCCATTGTGTATATGTACCACATCTTCTTAATCCATTCATCTATTGATGGGCACTTAGGTTGCTTCCATTTCTTGGCTATTGTAAATAGTGCTGCAATAAACATAGGGGTGCATCTGTCTTTTTGAAACTGGGCTGCTGCATTTTTTGGGGTAAATTCCTAGGAGTGGAATTCCTGGGTCAAATGGTATTTCTATTTTGAGTTTTTTTTGAGGAACCTCCATACTGCTTTCCACAATGGTTGAACTAATTTGCATTCCCAAGAATAGTGTACAAGGGTTCCCCTTTCTCAAAAACCTCGCCAACATTTGTTGTTGTTTGTGTTTTGGATGTTGACCATCCTAACTGGTGTGAGGTGATAACTCATTGCGGTTTTAATTTGCATTTCTCTGATGATTAGCGATGTGGAGCATCTTTTCATGTGCCTGTTGGCCATCTGAATTTCTTCATTGGAGAAGTGTCTGTTCAGATCCTCTGCCAATTTTTTAATTGGATTATTTACTTTTTGTTTGTTAAGGTGCGTGAGTTCTTTGTATATTTTGGATGTCAACCCCTTATCAGATACGTCATTTATGAATATATTTTCCCTTGCTGAGGATTTTTGTGTCTATATTTATAAGGGATATTGATGTGCAGTCCTAATTTCCTGAGATGTCTTTGTCTGGTTTTAGTATCAGGGTAATACTTGCCTCTTAGAATGAGTTGAGAAGTGTTCTGTCCTCTTATTTTTTGGACGAGTTCGTGAAGAATTATTGTTAATTCATCTTTAAGATTTGCTAATTCACTAGTTAGGCCAACCGGTCCTACGCATTTCTTTGTTTGAATATTTTTGATGAATAGTTCAATTTCTACTTGTTATAGGTCTATTTCCATTTTCTATTTATTATTGAGTCATTTTTAGTAGTTTGTATCTTTCTGGGAAGTTGTACATTTCATCTATGTGATCTAATTTATTGGTATACAATTGTTCACACTATTCTGTTATAATCCTACTTATTGCAATAAGGTTGATAATACCTTGTTTCATTCTTGATTTTAGTAATTTGAGTCTTCTCTCCTTATTTCTTAGTCTAGCTAAAGACTTCTTAATTTTGCTGGTCTTTTCAAAGATTAGTTTTGTTGATTTTGTTTATCATTTTTCTATTACCTATTTCATTAGCTTGCTTTCTAATCATTATTTACTTCCTTCTACATTTTTGTGTTTAGTTTGTTCCTCTTTTTTCTACTTTTTTAAGATGGAAGATTGGGTTATTGATTTGAAATATTTCTTCTTTTTTAATGTTTGTATTTATAGCTATAAAATCCTGCTGATTATTGTTAGATTTGCATCCCATAAATTTTGTATGTTGTGTTTTTGTTTTCATTCATCTCAAAGTATTTTCTAAGTTCCATTGTGATTTCTTATTTGGACCATTGATAATTTAGTAGTTTGTTATTTAATTTCCATATATTTATGAATTTACCAGAATTCCTTCTGTTATTGATTTCTATTTCCATTCCACTGCTGCTGGAGAACATAACTTTGTATGATATAAATCTTTTCAAATTTATAGAGACTTGTCTTATAATTGAACATATAATCTATTCTGGGGAATGTTTCATGTGTACTTGAGAAGAAGTATATTCTGCAGCTGATGAGTGGAGCATTTTGTAGGTTTCTCTTATGTCTATTTGGTTTATAGTGTTGTTCAAGGCCTCTATGTCTTTGCTGACATTCTGTCTATTTTTCTATCCGTTATTCAAAGTAGGGTATTGAAGTCTCCAACTATTATTGTTGAATTGTTTTTTTCATCCTTTAATTTTGTCAGTTTTGCTTAATATATTTTGGGTTTCTGTTGTTCAGTGACTACATGTTTATAATTGTTATATGTTCTTTTAGATTGACTCTTTTATCATTATAAAATGTCCTTTATCTGTAATAGTAATTTTTGACTTAACATCTATTTTGCCTGATATTAATATAGCCACTTCAGCTCTCTATTGGTTTCTGATTGCAAAGTATATCTTTTCCCACCTATTTACTTCCAACCTATTTGTGTCTTTGAATCTAAGAGTGTTTCTTACAGGCAGCATAGAGTTGAATCATTTTTTCTTACCTATTCTGTGAATTTCTGCCTATGGCATGTTTAATCCATTTAGATTTAATGTAATTACTGATAAAGCAGGATTTATATTTGCAAATTTTCTATTTGTTTTCCATATGTCATATGCCTTTTTCTTTCTCTATCCTCCCATTACTACCTTCTTTTGAGTTAAATAGACATTTTCTAGTGTACTATTTTAATTCCCTTGTCATATCTTATAGATACTTTTAAAATAACTTTCTTAGTGGTTGCCCCAGGAATCACAATTAACATCTTAATTTATAACAATCTAGTTTGGATTAATTTAATTTTAGTGCTATACAAAAACATTATTCCTATTAATTCACGCCATCCCTACTTTGTGCTATTCTTGGCATACAAATTACATCATTATAGAAGCTCATTAACAGTGTTTTATAATTACTGCTTTATGCAGTTGCCTGTAAATCAGATAGGATGAGAAAAGAGTTACAAACAAAAAATACAATTTACTGTTTTTTCTATATACCTACGGAGTTACATTTATGGTGTTCTTTATTTCTTCATGTTGATTTGAGTGATTGTCTAGTGTCCTTTTGTTTCAATTTGAAGGACTCCCTTTAGTATTTCTTGTAGGGCAGGTCACCAACAACAAATTCTCTGAGTTGCTGTTTATCTGGAAATGTCTTAATTTCTCCTTCCCTTTTGATGGATATAGAATTATTGGTTTTAAGTATTTTTCTTTCAGCTTTGAATATGTCATGCCACGACCTTTTAGTATCTATGATTTCTGATTTAAAATTAGCTGCTAATCTTTTGAGGAGCCCTTGTACATTATGGGATGTTTTGCTCTTCCTGCTTTCAAGGTTTTCCTTGTCTTTGTCTTTCAACATTTTGATTCTAATGTGTCTAAGGTGGGAATCTTTTTTAGTTTATCCTACTTGGAGAGTATTAAGCTTCTTGGATGTATACATTAATGTTTTTCATCAAATTTGGAGAGTTTTCAACCAACGTTTTTTCAAATATTTTTTTCTGCCTTTCCCACTTCCTCCTTTCCTTCTGGAGATTATTATACTCTCATTATGCATATTTTTTGTATGCTCGATGGGGCCCCACAAGTCTCTGAGGCAACATTCACTTTTTTCATTCCCTTTTCTTTCTGTTTCTCAGATCAGATAAATCTCATTTGACCTATTTTCAAATTCACTGATTCTCTGACCTGCTCAAATCTGTTGAGTCCCTGTGTTAAATCTTTTGTCAGTTATTGTACTATTCAACTCCAGAATTTTATATGATTCTTTTAAATAATTTTTAAGACCTTATTGATATTTTCTATTTGCTGAGACTTTGTCCTCATACTTTCATTTAGTTCTTTGCACATGGTTTCCTATAATTTTTTGAACATATTTAAAATAGCTTATTTAAAATCTTTGTCTAGTCAAAGACACTAAAAAAGAAAACTAGAGACCAATATCCTTAATGAGATTGATGCAAAGATCCTCAACAAAATACTAGCCAATAAATTCAAGAGCATATTAGGATTATACAGCAGTCCCCCCTTATCTGCAATCTTGTTTTCCATGCTTCAGTTACCCATAGTCAACCACAGTCCAGAAGCAGATGATCCTCCTGACATAGCATCAGAAGGTCAACAGTACCCTAACACTACATCACAATACCTATGTTTTTCACCTCACTTTACCTTATCACATAGGCATTTTATCATCTCACAGTATAATCATCAGAAAAAGGGTGAATACAGTTCAATAAGTTATTTTGAGAAAGGAAAGAGATCACATTCACATAGCTTTTATTACAGTATAGTGTTATAATTGTTTATTTTATTATTGGTTATTGCTGTTAATCTCTCACTGTACCTAATTTATAAATTAAACTTTATCATAGATATGCATGTGCTGGAGAAAACATAGTATAACTAGAGTTCAGTACTAGTGATTTCAGGCATCCATTAGGGGTCTTGAAACATATCTTGCATGGATAATGGGGGACTACTGTGCATCATGACTAAGTGGGATTTATCCCTAAAACATAAGGATTATTCAACATATGAAATTCAACATATGTAATACAGTATATTAACAGTATGAAGGACAAAAACCATGTGATCATCTCAATTGATGAGGTAAAAGCATTTGACAAAAATGCAACACTTTTTCATGATAAAAAATGCAACAAACTAAGAATGGCAGGAAACTACCTCAACATAATAAAAGCCATATGTGAAAACCTATAGAATACATTCCACTCAATGGTAAAAGACTGCAAAGTTTTCCTCTAAGATAAGGATGAAGGCAAAGTTGACCACTTTCACTACTTCTATTCAACATAGTACTGCATGTTATAGCATTAACAATTAAGCAAGAAAAAAAGGCATTGAAACTCGAAAAGAGGAAGCAAAATTATCTCTATTTGCAGATAGTATGATCTTATATGTAGAAAACCCTTATGATTCCACCAAAAAAATTGTTAGAACTAATAAATGAATTCAGTAAAGTAGTAGGATATGAAGTCAACATACAAAAATCAGTTGCAGTTCTATACACTAACAATGAACAATCTTAAAAGGCAATTACAAAAACAATTCCATCTATAATAACATCAAAAAGAATAAAATATTGAGGAATTAAGTTACCAAGGAGGTGAAAAACTTATGTAATGAAACTATAAAACATTCTGAAAGAAATGAAAGGAAACAAATAAATGGAAACATATCTCATGTCCGTGAATTGGAAGATTTAGTATTATTAGGATTGCACTGCTACCCAAAGAGATCTACAAATTCATTGCAATCCTTACTAAAAAACAATGACATCTTTTGTAGGCACAGAAAAACCTAAAATTCATATGAAGTCTCAAGGGACCCATGAATAGCAAAAACAGTCTTGAAAGAGAATGATGTTGGTCTCAGCACTTCCTAGTTTCAAAGCTTACTACAAAGCTACAGTAATCAAAATTGTATGGTACTGGCATAAATACAGGCATACAGACAAGTAGAATAAAATAAAGAGACCAGAAATAAACTCTTATATATATAGTCAAATGAGTTTTAATGAGAGTGCTAAGACCACTCACTGGGGGAAGGACAGTTTTTTCAACATGTGGTACTGGGAAAAGGGATATGCACATGCAAAAGAATGAAGTTTGACCTTTACCTAAAACCATATACAAAAATTAAGTCAAAATGGATCACAGACCCAAACGTAAGACATAAAACTAAAATTCCTAGAAGAAAACATAGGACAGCATGGGAGAATATATTCATAAATGACATATCCAATAAGGGGTTGACATCCAAAATATACAAAGAGCTCACACACCTCAACAAACAAAAAAAACCAAATAATCCAATTAAAAAATGGGCAGAGAAATTACCAAAGAGAAAGGGACTGGGGAAGAGGGGTGGGAAGGGAGGAATAAGGGGGAAAAAGGGCTGTTACAATCAGCACACATAATGTAGCGGTGATGAGGGTGGGGTGGGGGGATACAGTGAAGGCAGTATAACACAGAGAACACATGTAGTGATTCTATAACATCCTACTATGCTGATGGACAGTGACTGCAATGGGGGTATGTGGTGGGGACTTGATAATAGGGGAAGTCTAGTAACCATAATGTTGCTCACGTAATTGTATATTAATAATAGCTAAAAAAAATGGGCAGAGGATCTGAACAGACACCTCCCCAAAGAAGAAATTCAGATGGCCACTAGGCACATGAAAAGATTCTCCAGATTGCTAATCATCAGAGAAATGCAAATTAAAAGCACAATGATATATCACCTCACACCAGTTAGGATGGCCAACATCCAAAAGACAAGGAACAACAAACGCTGGCGAGGATGCAGAGAAAGGGGAACGCTCCTACACTGCTGGTGGGAATGTAAGCTAGTTCAACCATTGTGGAAAGCAGTATGGAGGTTCCTCAAAAAACTCAAAATAGAAATACCATTTGACCCAGGAATCCCACTCTAGGAACTTACTCAAAGAAAACAAGATCCCTGATTCAAAAAGACATATGCACCCCTATGTTTATCACAGCACTATTTACAATAGCCAAGATATGGAAACAACCTAAGTGTCCATCAGTAGGTGAATGGATAAAGAAGAGGTGGTACATATACACAATGGAACATTATTCAGCCATAAGAAGAAAACAAGTGCTACCATTTGCAACAACGTGGATGGAGCTAGAGGATGTTATGCTCAGTGAAATAAGCCAGGTGGAGAAAGACAAGTATCAAATGATTTCACTCATCTGTGGAGTATAACAAAGCAAAACTGAAGGAACAAAACAGCAGCAGATTCACAGACTCCAAAAAGGGACTAGCAGTTACCAAAGGGAAGGGTTTGGGGAGGGTGGGTGGGGAGGGAGGGAGAAGGCGATTAACGGGTATTATGAGTAACACACATAATGTAGGCGGGTCACGGGGAAGGCAGAACAGCATGGAGAAGACAAGTAGTGACTATATAGCATCTTACTACGCTGATGGACAGTGACTGCAATGGGTTGTGGGGGGGACTTGATAATGGGGGGACTGTAGTAACCACAATGTTGCTCATGTGAAACCTTCATAAGAGTGTATAACAGACATGTTAATAAAAAAAGTTCTTAGAAGAAAACATAGGGCAAAAGCTTCAGAACATTGGATTTGACATGACTTCTTGGATATGATAATAAAAGCACAGGCAACAAAAGAAAAAATTAGGCAAATTGGACTTCAAGAAAATTTTTAAATTTTGTACATGAAAGACAGTAAAAAGGCAACTCATGGGATGGGAGACAATATTTGCAAACCATATATCTGATAAGGGATTAATATCCAGTATGTATAGAGAACTCCTAAAACTTAACAACCACAACAACCACGTGATTCAAAAGGTATTTCCTTTCTCCCATATGGAATGCTATTGCTGACTGGAGTTAGTTATATCCCTTCCTCCACGTCAGTTAGGCTTTCATAATATTGCAGCAGGTTAAGCTCTGGTTAACTAATTTTCCCTGAAGGCATGCCTTCTTAAGAACAGAGTTCTGTAGCATATTTAAAAATGGTTCTACCCTCCCTGGAAGCATGAGGGGATTCTTCTCTGATATTTTCTGTGAGAATCTGGTTAGCTCCTGGAGAAAAAAATCTCGCAAAATTGTGGGGGTCTCTATAACTGTGTATCCCTGGAGTTTTCAACTCAGACTTGTCTGTACTGAGCTTCCAGAAAATTTTCAATTACAATTCAGGCTTTTCAATTCTGGCACTGGTCCCATGGTGGTTTTCACTCATGAATTTCTTTTTTTTTTTTTTTACAATTTATTTTATTTTAGTATCATTAACCTACAATTGCATGAGCAATATTGTGATGATTAAACTACCCCCTTCATCAGGTCCCCCCCACCAACCCTATTACAGTCACTGTCCATCAGCGTAGTGAGATGTCACTCATGAATTTCTACCCTGGTTAGCTGTGACTCCCTGTATTCACCTGTCTGTTTCTCCAATCTTGTGGGTAGTGGTTTATCCTTTGTCCTCCCCTCTCTTATGGATCTAAGAAGTGTTATTGGTCTTTCAGTATGTTCAGCTTTTTACTTGTTGTTAGGATGGAGTGGTGACTTCAAAGTTCCTTACATGAAGAAACAAAACTGGAAGTCTCCTTATGACTTTTTAGATACCACCAAAGGCATGACCCATGAAAGAAAGAATTGTCAAGCTGAACTTCATTAAATTTAAAATTTTCTATTCTATCAAAATAGCTGTAGACTCATAGACACTGAGAAGTGACTGGTGGTTACCATGGGGGAGGGAGATAAAGGGGCACAAAAGTCTCAATCATAATATAAGTTGGTCATGGGGATGGTAGTGCAGCATGGAGAATATAGCCAATGGTTCTGTAAAATCTTTGTATGTTGACAGATAGTAACTGCACTAGTGGGAGTGAGGATTTAATCATGTGTGTAACTGTTGAACCACTATGTTGTATACTTGAAAGCAACATAAGATTGTTTATAAACTATACTTCAATAATAAAAAAGAAAACCATCAAATCACAAGAGAATAGCATAAGAGAGGAACTTCAGAAACAACCAGAAAACAATTAATAAAATACCAATAAGTACATACCTATGAATAAGTACCTTAAATGTAAATGGACTAAATACACAGAGTAGCAGAATGGATAAAGAGACAAGACTCATTTATGTGCTGCCTACAGAAGACTCATTTCAGACCTAAAGACATACACAGACTGAAAGTGAAGGGGTGGAAAAAGATATTCATAAAAATGAAAGGGAGAAAAAGGCAGGAGTAACAGTACTTGTATCAGACAAAATAGTCTTCACAAAAGGAAAGTAACAGGAGACAAAGAAGGACATTACATCATGATAAAGGCATCAGTCCAACAGGAAGATATAAAAATTGTATAAATACCTATGAACCCAATGTAAAAGCACCTAAATATATAAAGCAAACACTAACAGACCTAAAGAGAGAAATAGACAGCAACGCAATTATATTAGGGGATTTTAACACCCCACTTACATCAATAGATCATCCAGACAGAAAATAAACAAGGAAACAGTGATATTGAACAACATATTAGAACAGGTGGATTTAACAGATATATACAGAACATTCTACCCAAAAGCAGCAAGATACACATTTTTGTTAAATGCATATGGAATGTTCTCTAGAGTATATCACATATTAGGACACAAAAAAAGCTTCAATAAATTTAAAAATATTGAAATTGTATCCAACATCTATTTAGACCACAATGGTAAGAAACTAGAAATTACATGAAGAAAACCAAAAAAAAAAAAACCCCACAAATACATGTTTCTAAATAATCAATGGATCAACAAACAAATCAAAGAGGAAATCAAGCAATACATGGGGACAAATGAAAACAGAAACACAATAGTTCAAAATATGTGGGAGGCCACAAAAGCAGTTTTAAGAGAAGTACATTGCAAAACAGGCCTACCCCCAGAAACAACAATCCCAAATAAACAATCTAATCTCACAACTAAAGGAACTAGAAAAAGAAGAACAAAGCCCAAAGTTAGTTGAAGGAGGGACATAATTAGGATGAGAACAGAAATAAACAACACAGAGAATAAGAAAACAATAGAAAAAAATCAATGAAACCAAAAGCTGGTTCATTGAGAAGATAAATAAAATAGACAAATACCTAGCCAGACTTATCAAGAAAAAAGAAGGCACAAATGAAATCAGAAACGAAAAGGAGAAGTTACAACTGACATCACAGAAATTCAAAGAATTATGAGGATTCTATGAAAAATTATATGCCAATAAATTAGACCATATAGACGTGGAAAAATTCCTAGAAATGTACAATTTTCGAAGACTGGCCCAGGAAGAAACAGAAAACCTGAACACACCAATTATTAGTAACAAAATTGAACTGGTAATCAACACCCTCTGAACAAACAAAATGCCAGTACCAAATGGCTTCACAGGTGAATTCTCCCAAACATTTAAAGAAGAGCTAATATCCATCCTTCTTCTTCTTCTTCTTTTTTTTAGATAGCAGTTTTTTTATCAAAGTATCATTGATAGACAATGTTATGAAGATTTCATATGAACAATATTGTGGTTTCAACATTCACCCATATTATCAAGTCCTCACACCCCCCACCCATTGAGGTCACTGTCTATGAGTGTAGTAAGATGCTATAGAGTCATTACTTGTCTTCTCCATGCTGTATACCCATCCTTATTAAAGAATTAATTCACAGGTGAATTCTACCAAACATTTAAAGAAGAGCTAATACTCATTCTTCTTAATTCCAGAAAATAGAAGAGGAATACTTCCAAACTCTATTAGCCCAGCATCACTCTAATACCAAAACCAGGGAAAGACAATACAAAAACAGAAAACTACTGACCAATATCCCTGATGAGCATAGATGCAGAAACCCTCAATGAAATATTAGCAAACCAAATTCAAAAACACATCAAAAGAATCATCTATCATCACCAAATAGGATTTATTCCAGGGATGTAAGGATGGTACAATATTTGTAAATCAATCAGTGTGATACACCGCATTAATAATAAGAAGGTTAGAAACAATATGATAATCTCAAATAAATGCTAAAAAGCATTTGACAAAATGCAACATACATTCATGATAAAAACTCTCAACAAAATGGATATAGAGGGAACATACCTCAACATAGTAAAGGCCATACACAACAAACCCACAGCTAACACCATACCAATGGAGAAGCCAAAAGATTTTCCTCTAAGATCAGGTACAAGATAAGGATGCCTACTCTCACCACTTTTATTTAGCATAGTATTAGATGTCCTAGCCATGTCAATCAGACAAGAAGAAGAAATAAAAGGCATCCAGATTGGTAAGGAAGAAGTAAAACTGTCACTATTGACTGATGACATGATACTATATACAGAAAACACAATAGACTACACCAAAAAACTATTAGAATAAGTGAATTCAGCAAAGTCACAAGATACAAATCAATATACAGAAATCTGTTGTATTCCTATATATTAACAATGAACTAGCAGAAAGGAAAATCAAGAAAAAAACTCCATTTACAATTGCATCAAAAAGAATAAAATACCTAGGAATAAACTTAACCAAGGAGGTGAAAGACCTATACTCTGAAAGCTTTAAGACACTGCTGAAAGAAATTGAAGAAGATACAGACAAATGAAAATCTATCTTATGCTCATGTCTAGGAAGAACTAATATTGTCAAAATGGCCATTCTGCCCAAAGCAATTTACAGATTCAATGCAATCCCTATCAAAATACCTAAGACATTTTTCAATGAATTACAGCAAATAATCCTAAAATTCGTATGGAACCATAAAAGACCGTGAATAGCCAAAGTAATCTTGAGAAAGAAGAATAAAGGTGGAGGTATCATGCTCCTTGATTTCAAACTGTACTGCAAAGCTACAATAATCAAAACAGTATAGTACTGGCACAAGAATAGATATATAGACAGATGGAACACAATAGAAAGCCCAGAAATAAACCCACACCTATATGGTCAATTAATATATGACAAAGGAGGCAGGAACATGCAATGGGGAAAAGACAGTTTCTTCAATAAATAGTGTTGGAAAAACTGGACAGCTATGTGCAAAAGAATGAAACTGAATCATTGTCTTACACCATACATAAAAATTAACTCAAAATGGATTAACGAACTAAATATATGACCTGAAACCATAAAAATACTACAAGAAAATATAGGCAGTAAACTGTTGAATGTCAACATTAGAAATTTTTTTCTAGATATATCTCCCCAGACAAGGCAAACAAAAGCAAAAATAAACAAGTGGGACTATATCAAACTAAAAGATTCTGTACAGCAAAGAAACCATCAACAAACAAAAAGGCAGCCTACAGTATGGTAGAATATATTTGTAAATGATATATCTGATAAGGGATTAACATCCAAAATTATAAAGAACTCACGTGACTCAACACCATAAAACCAAGTAACCCAATGAAAAAATGGGCAGAGGATATGAAAAGACAACTTTCCAAAGAAAACATACAGATGGTCAACAGGCACATGAAAAGATGCTCTACATCACTAATCATCAGGGAAATACAAATCAAAACCACAGTGAGCTATCATCTCACACCAGTCAGAATGGCCACTATCCAAAAGACAAGACATAATAAGTATTGACAAGTAGGAGGAGAAAAAGGAACCTTCCTACACTGTTGGTGGGAATGTAAATTGGTGCAGCCACTATGGAAAGCAGTATGGAGGTTCCTCAGAAAAATAAAAATAGAAATACCATATGACCCAGTAATTCCACTCTTAGGAATTTATTGAAAGAAAATAAAATCTCTGATTCAAAAAGATATATGCAACCCTATTTTTTTGCCACACTATTTACAATAGACAAGATAGGGAAGCAAACCAAAGTGTCCATCAATAGATGAATGGAGGGAAAAGAGGTGGTACATACATAGAATACAGTATTATTCAGCCATAAAAAAGAAAGAAATCCTATCATGGGTGGACTTAGACAGTATTATGCTAAGTGCAATAAGCCAGGCAGAGAAAGACAAATACCATATGATTTCAGTTATATGTGGAATCTAAAAATGAAACAAAACAGAAAACAACAGGAATAAACTCATAGACACTGAAAAGTGACTTGTGGAGAAGGAGGGAGTGGGCAGGTAAAATGGGTGAAGAGCATAAAGAGGCACAAAATCTTAATTATAGTGTAAATTAGTTAAAGGGATGAATAGAGAATATTGTCAATATAGTCACAGCACAGTGAATATAGTCAACAGTTCTGTAACATCTTTCTATGTTGACAAATAGTAATTATATTAGTTGCAGTGAACATTTAATAATGTAGATTGTCAAATCACTATGTTGTGTACTCAAAACTGGTATGATATTATATATCAACTATACTTCAATAAGAAAATATTTTTTTAAAAAACCAACAAAAGTACCTTATGTTGAATGAAGTTTATAAACCTATATATATTCTCTGTCATACTCCCTTTGATTCTTCTGACTCCTCTTGTTTTCAAAAAATATTTTTGAGCCTTTTGTTCAAGTATATTTTACTTGGTTTCTATTTTTCCTGTGTTCAAAATGTATGTAACTTTTCAAATATATATTATCAGCCTTTTAAAATGTGTTTGCTTGCAACTGCAAGGGCCTGCTTTTCCTATGGATCCCAAAACTGTTCCTGAAAAGGTTCATGTGAGAAATCCTAGATTGCATCCAGGTATAAAAGATATCTGGTTAACTTCTGGCTGGGAGTTGCTTTCTCCCCTTATCTGTTCCTGAAAGAAATTCTTTCCATAAATGGCCAGTCATATCCCCAAAATTTTCAGGTACATGGTCTTATTTTCCAAACGTTCTATACAAATTAAAAGACTGAAAACAATCCAGGTGTCCAGCAGTAAGGTACTGGTTAAATAAATCATGACGTACCTACGTATTGGAATATTATACAGCTGTCAAAAGGGACACGCCCTTTGTACTGATATGAAAAGATATGTCGTTAAACGTTAGAAATGTGCAAGACAATATTTAGAGTGTGGCATTTTTGTGTAACAAAGGAGGGGAGAATATGTATTTGTATAAATACTGGAAGAACATTCAAGAAACAGGTAAAAATGGGGTGGATGGGGAGAGGGTGTGAGACTTATCAATGTACACTTTTATTGTACTTCTGATTTTCCAACCGTGCTAATGTATTACCATATTAAATAAAATAGGAAAAAGGACAAGAAGCATTACTTCTGGAGGAGTAGAAATAGAGGGGATGTGTCAGGAGATTGATGTTTTACATTATAAGTATTTTGGTACAATTTGAGGTTTTTAAACAGAGTGTGTTATTTAGCATTATGTGGGGAAGCAACAGAAGAATCAAAGAGCGTAATCTTTAGAAATGGTTACTTCTAGGAAGTATTTCTGAATATGGAGAAGTGTTGGGCATGGGACAACTGTATTTCATTAAAAGCTGGGGATATTTCTTATTTTCAACCTTATGCTTGTGTTGTTTTGATAAAAATTAAAACAGAAACAGCCTTCTTCACACTCCTCCACCCCACTGGCAAAAAGAAATCAGAAAATCAAAACTATTATCAAAAAAGAGAAAATATCTATGGTCACAAAGAGGGACTGTGTTTGCTTTGTAAACTTTCCTAGTCAGAACTGTCTCTTTAGTTCTTTGTTAAGATAATGTATTTTACTAGGGCAAGCAAGACTCAACCTCTTCAACAGGAAAAGCTATGTCTGGTTGTGATAAAGATACAATTAATCTTAAGGAAATATATGTGTCAGAAACCATTTCATGTGAGTTGTTTTTGTTTGTTTGTTTGTTTGTTTGTGGCTGCTGCA
This sequence comes from Phataginus tricuspis, assembly GCA_029783875.1. Lineage (NCBI taxonomy): Eukaryota > Metazoa > Chordata > Mammalia > Pholidota > Manidae > Phataginus > Phataginus tricuspis. Next base: position 112,566,271 of record JAQQAC010016209.1, on the reverse strand, counting down.
TAGGTTCCACGGCATGGAGTTACTGTAATTAGACTATTTCCCTTTGATGGCCATTTCTGTTGTTTCCAGTATTTTGTTGTTACAAACAGTGCTACAGTAAACATCCTTGCACACCATAAATCACAGAGCCCGTGTGCAGGAATAGATTCCTAGAAATGGAATTGGTGGGTCAAAGGGTATATTCTATTTTTAAAATTTTTCCACAATGAATGTGTATTACTTTTATAATCAGAAAAATATAAACTTAAGAAAACGAACTATAGGGGAAGGTCTTGTTTTCCTAGTATCTTGGTAGGGGAAGGTCTTGTTTTCCTAGTATCTTGTAGTATGTACAAGTTTTTAACCTTTCAGATTCCATGTGAGTCAGAGGAAGAGGGCCTGGCTTGAAATAGTTCAGGGTGATTTGTCATGACCGCTCATTGTAAACTATGAAGAGTCACTGCTGCCTCAGACACACAGACATATGTCTGAGAGGAAGCTGCTTTAGTAGAAAGGATTTCACATCGTCTTAATAGAACTTTAAGACATTCTCCAAAGCTATAGCTTTAAAATGAAGTAAAATAAAAACGGGAGCAATTACGTGCTATATTTATGAAACTTTCCTTTTTTTTAACTTTGAGTAAGATTCGGTAAAAGTCTAATTTTTTTTCATCTGAGTTCTAATTACTAAAAGACCCAAAAGCTGAAATTATAATGCCCCCAGATAGAAACCTGAGGACCATGGTATCATTATAATCACTTGAATTTAGGTAGTATAGAGAATGAGAAACATTTAACACAAAAATCCTCTTGTACCCAAGAGCCAAGTATTTTGCCTTAATTACCAGGATAATCAATGTAGCTCTCAAATACAGTTGGCCTTTTGCCTATGTAGACACAGTTTAAGAAAACGTCTAGAATAACACTTCTGTGAGATTATTGATTACCAAAGATAAATGCCTCCCTGCAACCAGGGAACAGATACAACTTAGGTGGTCGTATCAAGAGACTGGTGCTAAGTGAGCGGGAGCTGAGGCACGAAGCTGCTCAAGGTTTTTCTGTCGGGTTAACCCATCCCAGAATGGCTCCTTTTTGCATCCCCTTCTACTTTCTGTGACCTTTGTTCAAGAGTGGTGTCGTCACGGGAGAACAGGGGAGTTTAGAATTGGGATGAGGATGGGGGTCAGTGCTCAGTGGGGTAAACGTAGGAAGAGAGTGGAAGAGACCAGTTGCTGGGCAGTCCAGCCAGTCCCTTTCATATTCCTATTTGAATCAGCATCTTGAGCAAGGAACCCACACACATCTTTTGAGACCAACTCAGGAAAGGGTCACTCAGACAGCACCATTGGAAGGTAAGAGTCTGGTGGCCTAGACTGCAGCAAAAAGAACATGTAAAAAGATATTAAAGTCCAACTACTTCCTTTGACCATCTTGCTAAAATAACAGTAGGAATAAAACTAGTGAGATAAAAGTAGTGTACTTGATTATTCACTGTTTCTCAAATTGATTAGAGTAAGACTGACCTAATTAAATAAAAAGAGGACAGTGTGCCAATGAAATAGTAATGGTCAGTTCCTAATTATCCAACATTTACATATACTTCTTTAATTGTTTTTTTTCCAGTTGCCTGATTTTATTTGCGATTAGGTTAATAATTAAATTTGTTTTTATTCCCTGAGCAGACACCAAATGACCATGGAATATATGACTAACAGAGATGTAAGGGTGAGATTAGACTGGATGGTGAATAGTCCATGAAGTAAAAAAATGTATGTGTGGAAAATAAAAATTGATTTCTATTAAATGCATCTAGAGTTTCTTGACAGGGTAAATACAGTGTTATCATATGACCCAGCAATTCCACTCCTAGAGAAATGAAAACATATGTTCTCACAGAAACTTGTACATGAATGTTCATAGCAGCATTATTTATAATAGTCAAAAAATTGGAAATTACCCAAATATCCATCAACAGATGAATGGGTGAACAAATGTGGTCTATCAATCCAGTGGAATATCATTCAGACATAAAAAGGATTGAAGTACTGATACACAGTATGCATAGTGAAAGAAGACAGATATAAAAGACCACATATTGTATGTTTCCATTTTCATAAACACCCAGAATAGGAAAATCCACATAGACAGAAAGCAGACTGGTGGTTGCCAGGTAATGGGAAGCAACTGCTGACAGAGCACAAGCCTTCCTTTTGGGGTGATGAAAATGTTCTAAACTGAGAGAGTGGTGATGGTTTTACAAGCCTGTGAATAAACTAAAAACCACTGAATCATACACATTAAATGGCTGAATTGTATTGTATGTGAATTATACCTCAATAAAACTGTTACCAAAAAAGAAAGAAACAATTAGGACAGATCAGGGAAGGGTAGCAGCTCATAGATCATATCTCCCTGGGAGATTTGACAGCTAGGATTTCCCTGGTGATCCTGTGAATACAGCTAGATTTGAAGCCCCTCAGGCCTCTATTCCCAGACCCTTGGGTTTTTTAAAATTCCACAGCCACGGTTTGCCAAGCACCTGAATGGCTCCAGCAGCTTCAGCGTGTCACTGACCTAGAGAAGCTTCCTGAGCTGGGAGAAGCAGAGTATTCAGTATGCATGGCAATCAGCCAGATCTCTAGCCACCTAAACCCATGGGTGGCTAAGTCAGCTACCCAGCGGAGAACACTGACCACTAGGAGCTGTGAAAATGGAAGTCACAGGGTTAAGCAGGGGTGGTAGGTAAAAGCAAGCCCCTACTTGGGATGCCCACCATATAAACAAAGTGATTGTCAATAGACAGGTCTGATATAGGAGATCAATAAATGCTAGCTACAAAATTATTCAAAGAAAAGGGAAAAAATACATGGACATTTTATCTTACCTTAAAACTTGTATATTTGCTCACCAATCTACTGGTTTAAGGCCAAGGCTTTCTTTCCAAGTGTGAATATGCCGAAGAGTTTTTCTCCTTGTCCTTCTTGTTTAAACAGTAGATTTATGCTTCATCTGATTTCCAGTTTCTGTTTATCTAAAATGAATAAAGGACTTAGAGACATGGGCAAAGAAACCTGAGAGCAGAATATTTCTAGATTTCCATATTTGTTCCCATCTTTACAGATGTCTCAACCGCAAGTAAATTAACAATGATGTTTTGGCAACTTGAGTCTTTTAATAATAATTTCTATAACATTAAACCTAGTTTTTATAAAAATACATTTTTTCATAGCCACGTCTATTTGATTTATATAATATTTAGTTATATAATAATGTAATTACAGTAACTGGTGTTACCAGGTTTAGGGACTGCTGTGGTTTGAATGTGTCCCCCACAAAATTCATATGTTGACATTCTAACCCCCAAGGTTATGGTTTTTGGAGGTAAGGCCTTTGGGAGGTAATTGGGTTATGAGGGCAGAGCCCTCATGAATGAGATTAATGCCCATATTAAAGGGGCTCCAGAGAGCTCGCTCACCCCTTTCACCACGTAAAGACACAGGGAGAAGTCAGCAGTCTGCAGTCTAGAAGAGAGCCTTCACCAGAATGTGACCAGGCTGGCATGTTCATCTTAGACTTCCAGCTTCCAGAAGGATGAGAAATAAACTTGTTTGTAAGCCAGCCAGTCTGATATTTTTCTGTAGTGGCCCGAATAAACTATAACAGGGCTAAACTCAACGGATTTGTGGAGAGCATACCACCCAAATAGAGGAGACGGAAGCACTGGGGGCTGACCTGAGAGAAGCCTGCCACCCGCCACGTTGCAGTCACCTCAGCCATTAGGAAGTACATCCACAGACCGACTGGAAAGCATTTGTTAGCTCACCTGATCAGCTCAGTGGAGGTTGACCAAGAGACCTTTCGTTGTACACAGTGGTAGAGTGCTCCTCCTGAGTGATTAGACACACCACTGAGGCTTGTTTTGCACTCTAATCTTACCAACCATCCTCAAGCACCTCAGGTGTGATATGTTGGCTTTGAGCTGCTCCCAATGACCCCTGTTTCCTGACATTCACACCTTGTGTAATTGTCTTCCCCCAAGCATGGGAAAGACCAGTGACTTGCTTCTAACCAGTAGACTGTGCCAGGGGTTGTGGGATGTAATTCCACGATTACATTACACAAGATTGTGACTTTTGTCTTGCTAGCAGACTCTCTCTCTATTGCCTTCTCAGCCTGCGTGCTTTCACGAAGGAAGCAGCCATGCTAGGCAGACCCATATGCAAGGAAATGAGGCGAGCTGATAGCCAACAGCCAGCAAGGAACTGAGGCCCCTCAGTCCAAATAACCCCAGGGAACTGTATCTTGACAGCAACCGTAAGATCTTGGAAGTGAATCCTTCCCCAGCTGATCTCTGATGAGGTCCCCAGCACCAGCCAACACTTTGATTGCATCCTTGTGAGAGACTCTGAAGCAAAGGACCCAGGTAAACCGTGCCTGGATTCCTGAAACTGTGACATAATAAATATGTGCGTTATGTTTAAGCTGCTTTTTTAAAATGCAGGACTAAATACTAAGACTGCCTTGTTGAGAATATTTGATTTTATATCTTCTTCAAGGGGACTAATATTGTTATTTATACCAGTAGAGTAAGCAAACAAGGCATGGCAAATACTTATTTCTAAATACTTTTTATAAATTGATGTTTTTATAGGTGAGATTACTGGCTATCCAGGATTTGCTTTAAAATGGTTCAGTGGGAGTTGGGCGAGGAAGAATGGAGGCAGCATACAGGATACAATTTGGGCCATGTGTCGGGAATTATTGAAGCTGGGTAATGTGTACACAGGGGTTCATTATATTATTCTACTTTTGGGTATGTTTGAAATTTTCCATAATAAAGGCAAAACAATTTCTATAATGTCACACTGTTCTGCAAAGGTAACAAAAGCTAAATCACAAGTGTTTCAGAAGCTATTAAATTCTATGTATAAACACTATACAGAGTAATGGAAATGTTGCAATTCAAAGTAGGCGGTATGGATATTTTTGTACTTGACTTGAGACACAGTTATTTTTTCAAGCCCTACTTAAACACACAAGTTATGACACTGTTAATTACAGTCAGTTTTAAAAACATGTCAGTCTTGGGGAAGGGTGGGTCCAAGACTAGCTTTATTTTGTATCTATTTTTTTTTCTTTTTTAAAAAATTAAGGTATCATTGATACACAATCTTATGAAGGTTTCACATGAGCAACATTGTGGTTTCAAGACTCACCCATATTATCAAGTCCCCCCCACCCCACTGCAGTCACTGTCCAGTGTAGTAAGATGCTATAGAGTCATTACTTGTCTTCTCTGTGCTGTACTGTCTTCCCTGTGACCTACCTATATTGTGAGTGCTAATTATAATGCCCCTTAATCCCCTTATCCCTCCCTCCCTCCCACCCTCCACAACCCCTTTCGTTTGGTAACTTCTAGTCCCTACTTGGAGTTTGTGAGTCTGCTGCTGTTTTATTTCTTCAGTTTTGTTTTGTTGTTATACTCCACAAATGAGTGAAATCATTCGGTACTTGCAAGACTGTAGCTTTTTAAATGTTCTTTGGTTATTTAAGCTCTATACTATCAATGACCATATTAGTGATGACTATGTATAGAAAATTTAAGTAGAAAAAGTGATGTGCACACACACACACAGAGTCTACATTATAGTCAATATATTTGTGACTTTTTCTACTTAAATTTTATATACCAAACTTGGGGAAAGCCTAGAGAGAAGATAAGGTAGCTTAGTTGTTCTCTCAGAACCAGCACATTTGAGTGGGGACAAATGAGGCTTTCCATCCAGCAAGAACCACCTTTTCTTTAATTGTTTCTAAATTTGTTTTCATTCAGTCACTCAATCATTTAACAAATATTATGGAATATATGTACTGTGATAATCAAAGAGCTTATTGTTTGGTAGGAAAGAAAGGGGAAATTACTTAAAGTCCAGTCTCCAGAAAGAAAGTGATATTTTGGAATAAGGTCTTACGGATAGGACTTCTTTACAGTGGCTTGAAATTACCTCTGAGGCAGGGGATGATTGGGCAGAAAATATTAATGGAAATGAAGGTATGTGCACAGTCCTTTACAAAGCTTATGTACATGGTCCCATTTGATCCTCAGAGCAAGAGGCATTGTCTATCTAAACAAGAGTTTACTTGAATGAAAGCTGATAGAGAGGCACCAGGTGAACCCTGCTGGCAATCTGTGCCTGCTATAAGGATGCAAATGGTTGTTCTGACTGCACGGGAGTCATGTGATGGGAAACTCTCAGCCCACTGGTAATGTCATATTCAAGCTACAAGATTTCTAACCTGTTAGTCTACTAATGTAGCTATATTATGAAAATAAAATGTTCTAGATTTATTATTTAACAAACTTTCCCAGATAATTATTAATTTTATTTTTAATAAAATAAATAACTTTTTATTTTCTTCTCTAAAATAGGCACAATTCTTGCTGTTCATCCCCCACAGAGTTTCAGCAATGCAGAGAATTTTATCCTTTGTCAACATAGCCAGTAAGTGAGTCAGGACTCACATCCTCACTTCTAACTCTGGTCAGGATACAGAGAAGTGGGCTCTACCCCTCCTCAAGGAAGGACACGCTGCCCAGCTGTAGGGAGTTCAGTCAGCCAAGAGCCTCCAGCTGTCATCTCCTTCCACAATTTCCCAGAGTCATCTCGTCGCCAGGCTGGTAAAGGCTTTGTTGAACCTGCTTAGCAGTTCTACTTCTCCCTCTGGCCAGTATAGCTTCTGCCATTTTCCTTTCACAAATGTTTGTCCCTCTGTCTTGCCAATGGGTTTCATCCCCGGGCAAGTTCACTATGGATTCAGTGTGACCAAAGAAATGAGAGTAGAACGTTCTTGGGGTGAAAGGGTTATACCCAACTTTATTTCCACAGTGGCAGGTCAATCACTAAAATCCCATCCACTCAGAGAAAGTCTGCATGCAGCAAGCTGGTCTCTGCCTCCAGGCCTCTCTACCCACCCAGCCATCTCAGTCTCTGTCCTTGGTGCTGCCACCACTCCAGCCTCAGCTCTGCTCTCCTGCAGCCTTGCAGCCATGCCACCATGTCACCCAGAGCACTGGGTGGAGCTCTTTATATAGAGTCAATAGCAACATATTGCCCACACGTGTGTAGTGAGCTAGCCAGCCAGGGCCAGGTGAGAATCCTGGCCACAGGGACTTTCATTTTATCCACACCTTCATAAATATCTTGCATCCCAAACTGCAACTCTATGCCTGATTCTAGAGAACCCAGTCTGTGATCATCCGGACTGGTGGCATATGAGAAAGCATACAATAACATGAGCTTTTGGAGCCAGATCACTCACCTCTCAGTGGCAATGAGAACCCCCTCACTTGTGGTAGGTGGAGCACAGCCAGCCTCTGGCACCAGGTGGCAGCCCAATTATTAAAACTTCCACCTGAGATGCATTGGAAATGCACTAGTGGGGGCAATATATAAGGTGTTGTTTGATATATAGGGAGGAGAAAATTATAGACCAGTATCCTTGATGAACATAAATGTAAAATTCCTCAACAAAATACTAGCAAACAGAATTCAACAGCACATTAAAAGGGTCATACACCATGATCATGTAGGAGTTATCCAGGGGATGCAGGAATCGTTCAACAGATGCATATCAATAAATGCGATACACAACATTAATGGAATGAAGGATAAAAATCATATTATCAATTTAACTAATGCAGAAAATAAATTCAACAAATTCAATATCTTTTCATAATAAAAACTCTTAAGAAATTAGGGATAGAAGGAAGGTACCTCAACATAATAAAGACCATATATGACAAGACCACAGGCAACATCACACCCAATGAAAAGCTGAAGGACAAGAGTGCCCACTGTGGAGAAAGGGAAGGTTCCTATGACCAGGATTCTCACCTGGCCCTGGTTGGCTGGCTCACTACACACGTGTGGACAATACATCGTTATTGACTCTATATAAAGAGCTCTGCCCAGTGCTCTGGGTGACATGGTGGTGTGGCTGCAAAGCTGCAGGAGAGCAGAGATGAGACTGGAGTGGTGGCAGCACTGAGGACAGAGACTGGGACAGCTGAGGGGGCAGAGAGGCCCAGAGGCAGAGACCGGCTTGCTGTGTGCAGACTAGCCCTGAGTGGATGGGATTCTAGTGATTGACATGCCACCGTGGGAATAAAGTTGGGTATAAACCCTTTCACCCCAAGAACATTCCATTGTCATTTCTTTGGTCTCATTGAATCCATAGTGAACTTGTCTGGGGCCGACCCCCACTGGCAAGACATCTACTCGCCACTTTTATTCAACATAGTACTGAAAGTCCTAGCCAGAACAATTAGGCAAGAAATTTAAATAAAGGGTGTCCAAATTAGAAAGGAAAAAGTTAAATCATCTCTGTCTGCAGATGACATGATCTTATATATGCAAACCCCTAAAGACCTACCAAAAAACTTTTAGATTTAATAAATGAATTCAGTAAAGTTGCAGGATACAAGCTCCACATATAAAAATCAACATTTCTATACATAACAATGAACTGTCAAAAGAGAAATTAAGAAAATAACCTCATTTACCATAGCAACAAAGGGAATAAAATACTTAGGAATATATTCAACCAAGGAGGTGAAAGATCTATACACTGAAAACTTACACCATTCACAAAAATTAACTCAAAATGGGCTAAAGACTTAATGTAAGACCTGAAGCCATAAAACTCCTAGTAGAAAGCATAGTGAAAAAGCCCTTTGACCTTGGTCTTGGCAATAATTTTTTGGATATGACGCTAAAAGCACAGGCAACAAAAGTAAAAATAATTAAGTGGGACATTAAACTCAAAGGCGTCTGCACAGCAAAGGAAACAATCAACAAAATGAAAACACAAGCTACAGAATGGGAGAAAATATTTGCAAACCATATATCCAGTAAGGTGCTGATATACAAAATATATAAAGAACTCATACAGCTCAGTAGCAAGTAAACCCAAATAACCCAATTAAAAAATGGACAAAGAACCTGAATAGACATTTTTTCCAAAGACGTACAAATGGCCAACAGGTATATGAAAAAAATCAACACAACTAATTATCAGGGAAATGCAAATCAAAACCACAATGAGATATCACCCGTTAGGATGGTTAGTATCAAAAAGAGAAGAGATATCAAGTTGTACGCAAGGGTATGGAGAAAAGCGAACCCTTGTTCACTGTTGGTGGAAATGTAAATTGGTCCAGCCATTATGGAAAGCAGTATGGAGGTTCCTCAAAAATTTTAAAGTAGAACTACTGTATTACAGCAATCTCACTTCTGGATATATACCCAAATGAAATGAAATCAGTATCTTGAAGATATATCTACACTCCCATTTCAATGCAGCATTATTTGCAATAGCCAAGATATGGAAGCAACTTAAATGTCCTCCGCTGATGGGTGAATGGATAAAGAAAATGTGAGACAGCAAAAAATATATATATACATATACACACACATATATTATATTACAATGTCACTTTATTTAATTATTTAATCATTATTTTATCACACCTAATTTTATTATATTAACTAATTATATTGATTATATTATGTATTAATAGTACATATATAATTAATAACATATGTAATAGAATATTATTTAACCATAAAAAAGGAAATCCTATCATTTATGACAACATGGATGAGCCTGGAGGACATCATGCTGAATGAAATAAGCCAGGCACAGAAACATAAATACTGTATGATCTCACTTATATGTGGAATCTAAAAAAGTCAAACTCCTAGAAACAAAGAGTAGAACAGTGGTTGCCAGAGGCTAGATGGTGGGGGGAATGTGGAATTGTTGGTCAAAGGGTACAAACTTTCAGTTGTAAGATGAATAAATTCTGGAGATCTAGTTTACAGCATGGTGACTACAGTCCACAATCCTTTATAGTACACTTGAAATCTTCTAAGAGAGTAGATCTTACTTGTTTTCACCACACACACACACAGAAAGTAACTATATGAGGTGATGGATGTGTTAATTAACTTGATTGTGGTAATTATTTCACAAAGTGTTCAACATTAAATCATCATTTTGTATACCCTAAAAGTATGCCTGTGTTTTATCCAAATTACATATGTAGAGAGAGACAGAAAGAGAGAGAGGAGAAATATAACTACACGGCTAACAAGATCAGATGACTACAGATTTAATGAACTGCTAAGGGTAACAGGCAATTGAAAGCCAGGTATGAAAGCTAAGGCCTCTTTGGTTAAATACAAGAGAGCTCTCAGACACCATCAGTAGAACAAAAAGACATCCTACAGTATGGGAGAATATATTCATAAATGACATATCTGATAAGGGGTTGACATCCAAAATATATAAAGAACTCATGCACCTTAATAAACAAAAAGCAAGTAACCCAATTAAAAAATGGGTAGAGGATCTGAACAGACACTTCTCCAAAGAAGAAATTCAGATGGCCAACAGGCACATGAAAAGATGCTCCACATCACTAATCATCAGAGAAATGCAGATTAAAACCACAATGAGATATCACCTCACACCAGTGAGGATGGCCACTATCCAAAACACAAACAACAACAAATGTTGGCGAGGATGTGGAGAAAGGGGAACCCTCCTACACTGCTGGTGGGAATGCAAATTAGTTCAACCATTGTGGAAAGCAGTAGGGAGGTTCCTCAAAAAACTCAAAATAGAAATACCATTTGACCCAGGAATCCCACTCCTAGGAGTTTACCCTAAGAATGCAGCAGCCCAGTTTCAAAAAGACAGATGCACCCCTATGTTTATTGCAGCACTATTTACAATAGCCAAGAAATGGAAGCAACCTAAGTGTCCATCAGTAGATGAATGGATTAAGAAGATGTGGTACATATACAGAATGGAATACTATTCAGCCATAAGAAGAAAACAAATCCTACTCTTTGCAACATGGATGTAGCTAGAGGGTATTATGCTCAGTGAAATAAGCCAGGTGGAGAAAGACAAGTATCAAATGATCTCACTCATCTGTGGAGTATAAGAACAAAGAAAAACTGAAGGAACAAAACAGCAGCAGACTCACAGAACCCAAGAATGGACTAACCATTACCAAAGGGAAAGGGACTGGGGAAGATGGGTGGGAAGGGAGGGATAAGGGTGAAAAAGGGGCATTACGATTAGCAGATGTAATGTTGGGGGGGCATGGGGAGGGCTGTACAACTCAGAGAAGACAAGTAGTGATTCTATAGCATCTCACTACACTGATGGACAGTGACTGTAATGGGGTATACAGTGGGGACTTGATAATAGGGGGAGTCTAGTAACCATAATGTTTCTCATGTAATTGTACATCAATGATACCAAAATGAAAACTAAAAAAAAGAGAGAGAGCTCTCATCTTCTATTTGGAGAAGACCACACACAGGACTTCATAGTCAGAGTGGCTGAACATCACATAAGGTTGGCCAACCAACCAAGACAAGGCCGTTGGTTGGGGAAATCTGGCATCCTGATGCATGGATGGGGCCTTGTAGGTGAGTACTCACAAAGCTTTTGACTTTTCAGACTTCCCTGAACCCTCTGAGCCAGCATACATGGGCGACCCCTTTCCTATTAAGAGCTAACACCGTCCCACCCTCATGCTGGAAGACCATGCAGAGTCCTCTCCCCAGAAGGCAACACTTGCTCCCTCTCAGGACCCACCCCTCAGTCCCTTTCTGGATGTTAGCCTTCTAGTTAAGGCAAATCTAAGCCTAGCCCAGCTGGGGATGTTCTGGGCCTGAGAAGGCAGGAAAAGGATTACACTCCAAGGAACCTGCCAGAAGTAGCTGGCTTGTACCAACAGGAGGAAGGGGAGTGTAGTACATGAGACTGAACTGGGGGCCCGATCAAGGCGGGGACAGATGAACTCAGTAAGACGTTACTGAGTTCATGAGTTCATCAACTGCTTTGTCAAGATACAGGATTTAAGCCTCTGTTAAGGACCCCAGGAAATTGTACAGATTTTCTACTAGGATGGCTCCTAGGAGGAAAATCTGATAGCTTATGCTGAGTGGAGTTGAAATGTCAGAATTGCTGTGGCAAATAGTTGAGGACTGGATTAGAAGGTTCAAGGAAGTGGGCATGCTGGAATGGATATTATTATGTACAGCCGCAAGACCCACCAGAAGACTGTATTCGCCAGGAAGATCCCGAGGGCACATTAGTTAACAAGGCCATCGGAAATAAAGTGGCGAGAAGGACACCAGCAACACTCAGAAGTTCAGTGTTAGCCTCTGCTGCAGTCCAGGACTGACATTGGAAAAGGTGTTATAACTTAGCTCTCTAATAACATTGTAGATGATAAGATCCAAAACAACAAGGGCTGGGTAGTGCTGCTTAATCGCCAGAAGCCGGGAGGTTGCAATTAAGATAATAAGACAAAGTTCCTGTGGGAGCCAAGCGGCCAGACCCACTAGTTATGGAAATGGTTAATAGAATGTATCATCCACAGGGACAAAATTTATGGGCAGCTGAAATCAGGGTACAACTCAGCTTATAGTAGCAGAAAAAATCTGGGAGGCTGAGGGCAGTTGTTTCAACAAACATTCATGATCTGCTACCAAGTGTCCAGACTTGAGCCAGTTTTTAAACCCAGAACTCACTGATAGAAGAGGTGCCTGGGTCCCTAGGAGAAAGAACCCTGCAGTACCAGAGCAAGTATACACTGTAGTGATTCCCCTTTTTCCTTCTGCAACGGGACCTCTGGCCATTTATTTGGGTGACTGTGTACTGGAGAAAGGATATACTTAGACATTTGGGGGATTATTAGACATAGAGTTGGAATTGACATAGATACTTGGAAATCCAAAACATCATCATGGCTTCCAGTAAGACTGGGAACATATGAGGCCCAGGTGATAAATGGCACCCTAGCCAAGATCCAGCTCACAAGAGATCTACTGGGTGAATGAACTCAGTGGTCATTACCCTAGTCCCCAAGTGCATGACTGGGTGGTTGGCACAACCACTACCTTGTATCTTTGGCCAGTGAGATGAGCACTATCACGGTGGGGAAGGCCAGTTGGAAGTCGTAGATACTAAACCACCACCAAGACTACTGCAAGTCCCAGCCAAGATACTAAATCATCACATGGGGATGTAGGGTGGTGGTTGTGGAGATTGAAATCTCCACAATTACATGAGACTGGGGGATTCACTAATCATATTACACACCATCCAGGGAGAATCACAATGCAGGCCTGTGGAGTTCTGGAGCAAGGCCATGTCATCTGCAGAAGACAATCACGTGCCATTTAAAAAACCACCTCTGGTATACTACAGGGCCCTGGTGAACAGGAAACTCTGACCGTGGGACACCCAGTAGCCATGCAACTAGAGCAACTAGAACTGTTTATCATGAACTGGGTCTTGTCAGATTCAGTAAATCATAAGGCGAGGTAGGCCCAGCAACAACCCATGAAAAGATGAAAGGGGAGTATCCAAGAGGGATCATGAACACGACTAGAGGGTACGAGCAAACTATGAGACCAGGTAGCTCAGGCGCCCACAGCACACACCGCTGTTGTACTGGTGCCTCGCCCTCACCTCACACCTGTAGCACTGTGGGCGCAGCACCCAATCAGCTAAAGGAAGAGGAAAACCCTTGGTTTATGACTGCGTTGGGTCAGTGTGCAGGTACAAGTCAAATATGAACAGTGGCTGAATTACAGCCTATTTAGGGGATGGGGGACTAGAAAGACAGTGAAAATCCTCCCAGTGGGCAGAGCTTTGGGTGGTGCACTTAATCACATTTCCACCACATTGGGTGGAAAGAGAAGCGGCCTGAGGTTAGAATATTTATGAATTTATGGTCATTGGTGAATGGCCTGTCTAACCGGTTAGGGGTTTAGAAAGAAAAAGACTGAAAGATCGGGAACAAAGAGATCTGGGGCAGAGGGATATGTATGGACACGTTGAGAGTGGCTGTAAATGTGAAGATCTTTTTATCACATGTTAACACCCACCAGAGAGCATATAGCACCAAGGAGGCACTGAACAACCAAGCAGACAGAATGACCTGGGCAGTTGACATTAGTCAGTGTTTGTCTCTGGCCACCCCAGTGATGGTGTGATGGGCACATGAACAGAATGCCCACAGGGGCAGAGGTGGAGGCTATGCATGGGCCCAGTCACATGGCCTCCTACTTACCGAGGCTCATACAGTCATTGCTACTGCAGCCCGCTCAACCTGCCCAGTACAGAGAGCAACAGGAGCCCCCAGTATGGTAGCATTCCCTGAGGAGACCAGCTGGCCGCTTAGAGGCAAGTTCACAACATTATGCCCGTTCCATCCTGAAAGGGCTGATGGTTCATTCTCCTAGGGATAGACACACATTTCAAGTGTGGGTTTAGTTTGCACCTGCAGGGCCTCAGTCTCTTTCTGAGGACTTAACGTTTGATCCACCAGCATAGCATCCCATATAACACTGTGCCACACCATGAAGACCAGCTTTACAGTGAGGAGTGCAAGAGAGGGCCCTGGACCATGGGGCTCACTGGTCATACCATACACCGTCCAGCAGCTGCTGGTCTGATAGAGCATTAGAACAGCCAGCTGAAGCCCCCACTTGGAGGCAATACTCGGTGAGAAGGGAGTGCCATCTTCCAGGGGGCAGCCCATGTGCTGAATCAAAGCATTTCATACAGCATTGTTCTCAATTGGAAGAAGACATAGTCTGGGAATCAAGGGTAGAAACAGGAGTGCTTCTAATTACCATCACCCACAGTGACCCTCTGAGGGACAGTGGTAGGTGTGTAATGTGACAACTTGCCTACATACACTGAGCTATGTTTCCCAGAATTCTTTTACCTATGAAATCTTCCTGCAGATCTGGTCAGCCTTAGTGAAGCAGGAGCCCAACATACAGTTTCTATGTTGGAAATTCATGGCAGGGCACCAGGTGCCATTGCAGCTCATGTACACTGTCACCTATCTACTGGGGCACCTCACTGGTGTGGGGCAGCTGCTGCTACACCCTCCCTTTAACCCTCCCTGAGCTTCATAGATGCCTGGACCAGGGTCAGGTGGGTGTGTAGTTGTGGGCAAAGAACACTGGCCTCTCCTGCAGGACAGCCACAGTATCACAGTTGGAGAGGAGAAGACTGATACAGACTCCAGTTCATCCTCCTCCTGGGCTCCAGCTCATGTTTCTGGGTTCTAGCATCTCTTCTTTATGTTCATTGTCCCCTCCTAACTATCCTGCAGACTTCAAGCTCCACTATTAGATGTTGAAGCTACAGAGTGTATTTAACCAACATCCACAATTGAGTAAGGTGAAATCTGTGCTCTCTGTTGATGGATAGATGACAGATAGACAGGTAGATGATAAATAGATAGTAGGTAACAGATCAATATAGATTATATATATGATTGATAGATAGAAAAATAAAATATCTTCATGGTTCTGCCTCTCTGATTGAATCCTGACTAATAAAGGAACTTTGTGCTTACACTCCCTGTGAGTCTATAGGACTGAAAGACCTCATCTCCACAGAGGGCACACCTTCTCTGGGGACACAGCAAGAATCCCATTGAATTCTGAGCTACAACTATGACCTGGGCACTTTGGACTCCTTGTGTCAAGGGGCCAGAAGGCCAGAAGAGTGGTCACTGATTTGACTCTGATTATCAGGAGGAGGTAGGGCTGCTGTTACATAATGTGGGTATGGAGAAATGTGTGTAGAAATACTTTGTCTCTTGGGCGTATGTTAGTACGCCCTTGGCCAGAGGTGACTTACGTGGCCAGGTACAGCAGCCCCAGCCTGAGAAGCGCACGATGACCAGGCGCTCAGTCCCCTCAGAGATGAGGGTCTGGGGTCAGGCCAGCCAGTAAGCCGATGAAGCCACCAGAGGGCAGTAGCTAAGGGTGAGCGTGACCTAGAATGGATAATGAAGGAAGGAGGTGCTGAGTGTTAAATGCAGCCCAAGACCAGCCGCAGATGTGGGGGCTGTAGTTAGCCCCCTGACATCACTCTTCTAAGTTTCCCCTCTGGAAGAGAGGCCCAAAAGAGTCCAGAAGGAGAGGTTCAGGGGATGGGCTGTGATAACACAAAGATGCACCACCCAGGTGCCCCTCAAGGAAGGAATTGCTGCCTAACAGAGGGGAGTGAGGTTATCAGACAGTCTCCAGCTGTCATTTCTGTCAGGGTCTGCCTCATCTTCAGAGAGCCCCTCGGTTCGGGTTATACCCATCCAGAGGCGGCGGCTAGTGACTGAGGGAAGCAGCCATTTCCATCCAACGTGGCTCACTCTGATGGACAATACTCCAGTGCTCCCTGCCGAGCTCGCTGAGCCTTTGTGGGGCTGCATGGCAGTTCGATTGTTCTCTCTGCTCAATTCCGCCTCTTTGCCTTTCCTTCACAGTCGTTGATCCCTAATAAACCTCTGGCACCCAAACTCCATCTCAGTATCCTCTACCAGTGAGCCCAGCTGCACAAACGCCACATCTCGTGCTTTCTCTAAGCATGCCATTCTGCCCGGGTGCAGACATAGCAACTGGAGTCCTTTGCTCTCAGCTGTTTACTTATAAATGTGCCTTAATATACTCCCAAAGGAAAAGATTTCAGTCACATGTTTTATGGAGGGAAAGTCCTTATGCTACTTGGAAATGTTTTTCTTTTTGTACTCATTAAAACCACATAAAAGTATATTATGCATTTTAAGAGGTTGATTACCTCAAAACCAGAAACGCCCTCCAGGCTCTCTGCGGACATAACCCACATTTATGAATGCCAACAGTGGCTCTCCAGATTTTCTTCTACTTCATTATATGAAGGGGAGATACTGTTTTGTAAAATCTTGAATAAATTTATAAGTCTAAAGAATCACTTGTTTTGTTACTGAAGATATTTTAATAAAGAGATCCTGAAATAGTGTTTTTAAGAATTGTTCAAGTTATGAATAATCAGAATATGATATTTTTATTGTAACTGTGAGGAACTTATCAGGGTGTCAAGGAAAGAATAAGAGGGAAATATATAAATCATCAAGCATATGTAACACTTTCTATGCAGCAAAGGGACTGACAATTGTTTTTTTCTTAAAATGTGGTCAGCTTTCAAAGAAAACACTTTAGGAAGCAAAGGTTCCAAGGACGAAAATATTGGATGAAATGTGATAAATAATTTTGAATTATACAAAAATAAAAAATCAGACTCCAAAGCTCTAATTAGTATTGATCAAAGAGTCCTGGTTTGTTTCCGTCAGTGCTAGAGTTTGCTTTAGAGAGCTGTCAGTTGGGCTTCATATTTCTATTCTTTTGTTTATGTTACTATTACAGTTAATGTCATTGCTACAGGAAGAGGTTGCCGCGTCTTCATGTGGACCTACTAACCCACCATCAGAGGACAGGTACACCTTGTGGTCTTTTCAATAATGAGATGCATCTTCACTGCTCATCTCAGCCATCTATGAGGCTGACTCAAGTTGAGTCCAGACTGCAGTAATAAACCAGTTTGTCTTTGAGAAAGTTAAATAATCTCTATGGCAATTGAACCCTTGGCTCATTACTTTTAGCACAAAAGCTGGCCTGATATAATGGAACAAGCATCGTATATAGAGTTGGACAGGCTGGATTTGAATCCGAAATCCAACACTCACTGTGTGACGTTGAATAAATCATTTAATATCTCTGAGGCTTGGTTTCTTCATCTGATAATCAAGGCTTTTTGGGCAGATTACATAAGACGACGCCCATGGAAGCGTGTGCTGCATAATAAAGTTTTGTAGCTAGGCTGTTTTTACTCTCACCAAATGCAGGCTAGAGTACTAGTGGCACAGGGAGAATCTCTCCAGCACGTCTCCTGTCATGGTCTGGAATATACACAGCAGCACCTGGTGGAGTCAATAGGCATGCGCTGACAGGCAGAAGATAGGCTTCCAGGATACTCCAGAACCCACCTTAGAGTACCAGCAATAAACCCAGCCTCCTGGGAAATGGCAACCTTAGCCCACTGAAATGTAGTAATCATCAAAAGCCTGGGTGTGATCGATGGTGAGACAGAGAAAGAGCGAGAGAGGGAGTGGGGAGAGAGAGAGACGCTGTGAACAGCAGCTCTGGCCACTAAACAGGGGAGACACCACCTTGATACTCAGTATGGAATGGAGGGCACACCTACAATACACAAGGGAAACTACAGCTTCAGGGCCTTATGAGTACAAAGAACAAGACAATGACCTATTCTTATCTGATCAGCTGTAGTAGTGGGTCCCCAGCTGCATGGCTCCCTGTGCCAAGGGGAAATGGGAAATATTATAATAGCCTCTCTTGTCTCCATTCCCTTTTCCTAGATGGGCTTTTTCCCACTGGAGCAGTAGAGCATGGCTTTCTTCCCACTTCTGGTATTCTGCCTGCCAGGGCCAGGGGCCAGCCTTACACTGACCTGATTTGGAGGGGGGGGTTGGGTACGCTCTGACCCAAGAAAATTCCCTTTACAGGCTCTGTCCCAAGGCCCCAAAGTCCCTCACCACAGATTCATTACCTTGGCTTAAGGTTAGGCTTCATATATAAATAAAATCAGAATATCCTCCCTACAACTTGTTCCCCCTTCCCAAACATATCACACATCATTGATACACATAGATGAATAAGTTTATCATATCCTCTCCAGAGAAGACAATCTGAGGGACAAGTGTAAAAAGTTTGGTGAGAGTAATATCTGGGAGGAGACGATGGACTTCATCAATTTCTCCTTGTCAAGTTATGTAATAACAATAATAATGATAACAGTGGTGATATTTACTGACTGTATGTGACCTCATCTTATACTCACACCAACACTATTTATTAACCCCCTCCTACAAAATAAGGAAAGAGCTACAGGGAATTATACAACTTACCAAGGTCACTAGGCTAGTAAGTGGGTAACCAAAGTTTGTGCACTTAATCTCTTTGCTGGTTCCTTGGAGAAAAGAGCAACTGTGGTGTTTCTTTCTCATATATGTCTGTGAAACCAGACAGCTCACAGTGGACTTAGCTGGGTATTATGACCAAAATGTCCTAGGTCTTTGGTTTTAAAAAAAAATGATGGTGGCTAAAGGTACAGTGGCACTAGCAAAATTTTTTTCTGTAGTTTGTTATCTGGAACCTGGTCTTCATGTCATGAAAACTCCATTCTCCCATCTATCTGCAAATGAACAAAAGTGTTGGAATCAGTTTTCAGAGCAGAACCTCAAATAGGACTTTAAAAATCAGCAACACGTAACATCCCAGTGTTCTAATTCATTGCTGTTAAGAGTCCTCTTTGAAGCCAAATAGAACTTCCACATTCACATTCCAGAAATGCCCCCACCCCTGCCCCCCTGCTTTGCTTGGAAAAATCCTTCTTATCCTGCAAGGCCCAGCTCAAATGTCACCTCCTTTATGAAGTCCTTCCAAGCCCCACAGGCAGAATTAATTGATCCTCCTCTGTTCTCCCACAGCACTTTATATTAGCACTGCTAGTATAGCACTTACCACATTGTTTTAGTTAGTTGTATAAGTAAGGTCCTTGAGGTCAGAGTCCTGTCTTAGTCATAAATCCTTTTATCCTCATATCCCCAGCCTAGCTCATGCCATACTTCATCAAATCTAAAACCCTATTGATTGTAAGATATACCATTATTTATGAACCACTAAGAAAGATTTTAAAAACTGACGATTATAGTATGACATGCAATCAATTTGAAGATGTGTCCCAAATTCAGGAATGTTAAAAAAAAAAGGCGTGTCTTAGACGTGATAAACAAAGGTAATAAGTGCTTGGCAAATGTTTCTACAGCTGGTCTGTAAACCCAAGGTGGAGCTGGTATTCCCAGAACCTGTGACAACCCATACTTCTTAGTAAGGAATTGGGAGTTGGCGGGGAATGGTGTGCAGCTGTATGGCTGATTTCAAATATTTTACCCAACAGATTAAAGGGATGAGTGGCCTGATGTGCCATTCCTGTTAAAAAAAAAAACCCACCGCACCTCCCATTTGATATACTAGAAGGTACAGTGACAATATATTCTGATCGAAATTGGGGGCCACCTAACGCAATTGTGTGTGATTACAAAGACAATGCGAGATTATTTGCATCAGCCTTGATTCTGGTTCTTTGAGCCAGTTCAACCCACTGCTGTTCCCACTGGCCCATGAAGAGGAACAGTAACTGCCCAGCTTTCTCCCAGCTTACTGCAGCCCTGCTTTTAAAAATAAAAACATCAAA
The DNA here is from genome assembly GCA_029783875.1 of Phataginus tricuspis. Classification (NCBI taxonomy): domain Eukaryota; kingdom Metazoa; phylum Chordata; class Mammalia; order Pholidota; family Manidae; genus Phataginus; species Phataginus tricuspis. Next base: position 112,546,090 of record JAQQAC010016209.1, on the reverse strand, counting down.
AGATGCCATCCCTACCCAGCTCCAAACTGTTCGCTCTGTGACTTTGGCTTCCTTCTCTCCTTGGATCTTGGATTTGGTGATATACTGTCTCCGCGGTTAGTGTCTTGACCTAGGATTTCCATAGGGCAGGCCTTGCGGGGTCTCAGCATCCCCGGCTGTCTCATCAAGAACGTGTGTTCCGGTTCCATCCTAGAAACACAAACTCCCACCCTACAGCTGGGGTGAACCATTCACTGATCTCTTCTGGCCCTCCCTCCACCACACTCCTTCCCTGCCGCCCAAACTGACAAAAGCACACACACACACTCATGCAAGAGAAAACTGAATTACCACTGAAGACTTCAGATGTGTGGTTTATAAAATTCTCCTTGGAGTAAAAGCTCCTCTTTAAACATTGAAATCTACTAAGCAGATTGAGCCTAATAGCGTAATTACTACAATTTGTGAAATATTTTAAACATGTAAAGCAGCTCTGCATACCAGCACCAGGAACTGAGAGGCTTTCTGGGGCAAGGACAAAGGGGTGATTTTTGAGAGATGATGAAGATGGGAGCCAAACAGGGCAAATTGTTCTTCGTTTGCTTTTGTGCCTAGACACTTGGTGGGGTGCCAGTGATCACCAAACCCTGAAAGTCATCTTCCCCTTTGAGCTACCAGTGCCTGGGTTAAGTAATCAGGGCTAAGTCAGAAAACTCCGAAGATTATTATCTCCCAAGTTAGTTCAGTCTCCCGAGGCCATGCAAACCCTTAGTTTGTCTCTGTTCAGTGCCTTCCCTGACCTTAATGAGTAAAAAGGAAACAAGAGAAAGGAGAAGAAAGAAACTCATTTACTCCCTCTCCTGATTTAGTACTGACACAATATTTGGAAAAGTTCAAATTTTTAAAAAGAGCCTGTGTATATTTCCTTTGAAAAGGGGTCCAGCAAAGTAGGTCCCCCAATGTATTAGAACTGAATTCATCCAATACCGCTAGAGTTCTTTTTCCTCCAGGAAAGAAGGGTTATAGGTATGGTTACGCTTGCAAATCAAATCAGAGCTGAAATCACAGAACCTTCAAACTGAACAGAATCTGGAGATCTACTCCCTTGTTTTATAGATGAGGACTTTTAGGCCTAGAAAGTTAATTAGCTAGTTAATATTAAAGCAGGTCCTAGACTCCCAATCCGGGAATTTCCCATCAGAGAAGATACCTAAACCCTTACAATTGTACCCCACCCTTCTAGTTCATAATTACATTTGATTCATTGGACTTAAAAATACTATGCAAAGAGAATTCCAATTCAGGCAATCTTGATGATTGATACAGACAAATGCAAAGAATCAATTGGCCCATCATTTCCACCGAAGCACTGAGGCAGAACATTTCAAGTATAAAATAAATAATCATTGCCCCGGCCCCTTATAGGGCTGGATTCCTTTGTAAATCAAGCCAGCTCATTAACAGCTTACCTAGATGATATCCAACACCTTTCACTCCAGTCCCAGCCAGCTGGTGATGTAAACTGGGCAGGAAGCTTATACATTTTCCCTGGTAGAATTTTGGAAGAACTTTGTAAACAACGCCCCTTGCTGGTCAAACATAAGAAAATGCAAAAACCATTGCTGACCATAATCAAGGCTCTAGCAAAGGTCACAGCCATGTCTCTAAGTGGTCTTTTAGTCTATGGGAACTGTGGCCAGGTCAAGGCACAAGGCATGGGGAAAACAGCAGGGGTGGGAAGAAAAAAGACTGCATTTTTTGGAGATGTTTATATGTGCTTAATTAAGGTTAGATCTCAAAGAAAGCAGATACATTTTTAGTATCCCATTGAGTCTGAACACGCAGCTATACGACCCATAGACACATTATGCTTATACACATAAACGAGATTTTTATTAACATCAACGAACACAGATGGAAGAATATTCACGTGCCAAGGACATATTGCTCACAAGATCATGAAATGGCTGTTGATTTGTGTTCATAAATGATTTGGTGAATCACTACTTGTCTTTCAGTGAATATATATATATATACATATATATATATAAAGATTTCTGAAGCTTCATTTCCATTTGGATCCTCACAATCACTTCATTAGAAAGAGAAAGCAGGAGCTTTGAAGTTAACATCTATACATCTTATGGACATCCTGATTCACTAAAAATGAAAAATTCCAATCTGTTAACACACGTTTTAAGTAGTACATAAAGAAAGCACAAGAAACGCTGATTTGGCTCAATGATTTGCCTAATGAAAGGCTTTTTTTTTTTAGTTTTAAGTTAAAAAAAAGATCCCCTGTAAAGCTGTCAAGGGTATTTGATGACATTACAGAAGCAAAATGTTTTCTAAGCAACTCCAGGGCCCTGTTATTTCTTGCCTGTAGGGTCTTCTCAGCTCTCAGTTCATTCTTGATGGCATCAAGCTCGCCGAGGATCTTTTCTATTTCTAATTCATAATACAATTTCATCTCTTCCTTCAAGAGTGCATTTCCAACCTCAGTTTGACGCTTCAGCTTCCTAACAGCTTCTTTTAAATCTCTGTTCTCCAGACTCAACTTGTGAATGAGTCCTTTGGCTTGCTGGAGCTCTTCAGTTAAGTTTTTGACATTGGCTGCTTTTTCAGATAAGTCATTTCTCAAAGCTTGGAGTTCCCAGTCTTCCTTAGAAGTTTCCGTCCCTATTTCTTGAAAATTTAGGGGTTTTGAGGAGACTTCTTTTTTAGAGTTCAAAAGTTCTTTTTCAGCATTTTCAAATTCCTCTTCTATTTTTCTGCACTTCACATTAAGTTCTTCCAGTTCTTCATTCAACAGACTCAGGTGAAGTTTTGGAGACATTCCTTCAGTATATTTCTTCTTTGTGTCCTGTCGTGGAAGAACTGGTAATTCCTTTATATTCCAGGTAGAATAATCTTCTGTGCTATTACAGCTTTCTGTGGTTGCAATCTCCAGATTAGATGATTCACAGGGGGTGGAATTTGTGTCCACTTCATTCTTTGAAATGTTTCTCTTTCTCTCTCTTAAATTTGGTTCTTCTTCTTTTTCATTTAGTTGGAGAATAAATCCTTTCCTCTTAAATTTATTTTCTTCTTGAAACTTTCTACTAGACAGATTATAGATTCCTTCCATTTTCTTGGCCTTATCTAAAGGCATTGGTTCAGAAGAAGAGTTAGGCTGAGAAGCCTCGCCTAGAACATCCTGTGTACTGAAAAAAAATATATTCTCCTTCCAGTGATTTTTTCTAGCATCCATTTCTTCAGGCACCTCTTGTAGTTCCTGAAACACAAAATTTTAAATGAAGGCACATTATTTACACTGGCAGCTGCCGTAGGGGAAAGAACTAAAAATGCTGGCTCATGGGTGAAAGAACCTCAATATTTGATGGCCTGCTCTCCCTTAACTCACTGAGTGACTTGGGCCTCAGTTTCCCCATTTAGACATTGAAAGGGATCTATGTTAGCTAAGTTCTGGAGACCCTCCAGCTTTAAAATTCTCTGATCCTATGAAAGAGAAACAATAAATGGACACATTTGGCTATTTCTCATAGAGAAAATAATTCTATGAGTAAGCAACCATAGACAAAAACAGATTCCTTCAAAATAGTAAATGTGGTTTAAAATTAACAGGTTAATACCTGTGCTTCCAATGTGTCTGATTTCTTTTCTAGTTCTTTTGGGTTGGACTACTGCTTATTCATTCTTGAAAGTGACTAAAACATTGGGCTTAATGCAATGTGAGCTGCTTTCAGTAAAGTATACCGTGCAAGCTTCCTTATGACTAACTCTGCCAAATGCCCTTCTGTCTTGACCTGTAAATTCCTGCTATTCCAGTCTTGGGCTTTGCTTTTAGGCAAGACTGCCAAGTATACAGAATTCTATCCGTTTTGACATCAGTTTCATGATGAGAACTGAATGTCAACAATTGAAAATATTAATGCCACCAAATGTGTTTTTCTAGAGATACAGACTGCAAGTGTAGTTCTTGGGTGAAAACTTAGTATACTAAATCACAACCAACTTTCTAAATTTATAAAAATTAGAGGACATTCATTTTGTTTCAAAAGGCATTTTCTCTGTTCAAAGAGAATCCATAACATACAGCTTTCCTAAAGCACAGAAATATTTGATCAGTAACTACTTTGAAAGGGGGAGAAAGAAGGACCCAAGCAAAACACTGAAAGGCCACTGGCATCGGAAGCCACCAAACTGGCAACTGCAGTCACCACTAAAGGGTGGGAAGGAAAAGGAGGAGGTCACTTCATTCATTTTACACATGAATTTGCTGTAATATATTTGTTACGTACAACCACTGAGAAAAATCAAAGCATGCCTGTACCTGTTTTTCCCATGCACACAAATGTCTTTTTATCTTAGTAATGAAAAATGGCAATTGTGTTTATTTTTAATTAATATTTTCTTTAATATTAAAGATTATAAATATTATAGTAATATGCAACATATATTTACATAATGTCTCATGTTATATAAAGATTATAATAATATTACATGTTATTTGTAGAATTTTAAAAAATACAGAAAAGCACAAAAAACAAAAGGACTCTCCCTCATAATCACATGGCCCTGAGACAATGACTTTTTGGTCTATTATCTCCCCAGCATTTTCTTTTTAACAGTAATTAAAATGGCAGCAGATTTTCCTTGCTATAGACAATAAAAGAATAAACTTGATACCTACGTGTACTGAACGGGCCTGATCCTCTCCTCCCAAATGAGGGAAGGGACTCACATTCCCAAAGATACATCCCCCACTGACAACTACTTGGCTTTAAGGAATGGGAAAGGTACAAATATTCAGTGAAGGTGTCAAAAGGATTGGTTCAAAAGTCATAAGCCAAGCTTTTAGTCAATCAGACCACAGTAATAAGCTGAGACTTGAAATTCATGGTATATATTAACCATTGGAGCATCATCTCCTTTCCCTTGAAATAGTCCTTTCTGACTTTTATTATTCTACTAGTCACCACCCAGATGCATCTATGATCTATTTGTTCTTACAGGGGAAAGTAATCATAATCATGGTTTCTTTCCTGCCTAGAAATATGAATGCAAATAATTGGAAATCATTGCCGTGATCATAAATGAAAGGAACAGAGGCAAGAGAGGAGATGAGAGGAGATGGTATGCTAATTGCCAGTCACATTTTTTAGCAGTAAGATTTTTACCAGACAATTCTGTAAAGGATAAAAGTGCTTCTAATCAGGTAGCAATGGGAGAGAGATTACTATTCCTCCTACCTAATTCTGCATGAAAGGCATTGGTGAGATTGATCAGGAAGGAGGTGCGCAGAGGGGCAAGTAAGGTGAGGCCACGTTATACTTAAGGTAACAATAATGGCAAATCTGAGATAGAGATCTGGGTAAAGGTTAAGATGGAAAATTTGCATAAATAATTTCTCATCTTGAAAAAGTGACTTCCATCTCCAACTCTCCCATGAGTCTGCCAAAGAGCACATATATTTTTATATTAATATGATATGTTGATCTACTTATGTTAGTGTATATATTTTTTCAATTTCACTACCTCTTTTCACTGAGCCTCTGCAATTTTCTGATACAGCCTATGCTTTTCACAGAACTGGGAAAAGTACACTTATTTAAATAGTGAGGCTCAGAGAACTGACTTGCCCAAGTCCACACCACCACAGCGGTAAAACTGAGACCCTGTCTCCCAGGTCAGTGCTTGTTCTAAAATTCCTCTTTATTCTTCTGCTAGGTTTTATCCCACAGATTCAAAGAAAGCAACCCACTATTTTCAGAGCTTAGGTATTTTTTAAAGGACCACAAAAGCAGAGAGGAAAAATGAAGGGGGGAGGGTAAAGAGAATTGCATGTCACATATCAAAGGACAGAAGGAGAAAGGTTTGAAAAGCCTTTTGGAATTTCCCGCCCATGGCTTACACAGGGCAGGGTCAAGGGGTCTCTGAGCTGTTCCTTTCTTTCTTTCTTTCTTTCTTTTTTCTCTTTCATTGGCAAGATATCCTTTAAGGGCTCGTTCCCAAATCAAGTCACAGAGTCTGGCAAAGCCCAGACTGGGAGTAAAAGCTGCCAGTTTCATTTTTCTCTTCCCAAATTGCACTGTTTGTTTTTAATGCAGAACAAGTATGACATTAGTATATTCTGGCGAGGACAGGAACATCCTTGGAAACAATGACTACCCTGCTGTGGCAGCCATTTTGCTCTCAATAAACTTGATTAGGTAATCTGTTGCAGCATAAGGTAAATCCATTGTTGAAAGTATAAGCATGCCTTTTTAGTGGATCAATTGTGAACATTTAGTATTCTAAGTGCCTACCCAGCACTACATTGGATATAGGGAAGAACTGAAATGTAGGGGAAGAAGTTCCAAGCAAAACAAAATTTAAAGAAACATACAAGCCAGAACTCAGAAAAACAATATAAAGTGATGGGACAAAAATAACATTAGTGGTACTTTAAGACAGCAGTCCCCCAGAATCCTTGGGACTGCCCTGCTAAGGCGTGGGTGCCCATGATAAGGCTACATATATTCATTGATGTCTGACATGAATTAAAAACGGACTCCTGATGGTTCCAGTTAGAGTCTCTCTGGAAACATCACCATTCATCCTTTAGTGGCTTTCTTCCTTTTGCAGTAGCAAAGTAGTAGGGCATTTTGGTAGAGTAAGGGATCTCTTGACTTATGGAAGTAGTTCATATTCGCCTAAAGAATTTGGGAATGACTGATAAAATAAAATAAATTGAAAATGAATTTATAATGTAATGTGATATAGCCTAACTGTTGCGAGCTAAGCAAAGAGTGATCATTTGTTATGGATCCTTAGGTAAACTGTTCTGTAAAAATCTTAGGTAAATGTGTATCTATCCTCAAATAGCTCCAGAAAATAACACACTGCTTAATGCGAAATGAAAAACCCACAAAACCATGTCATTTTCAGTTTTAAGGTAGGGAGCCCTAGGGAATATACTCATTTTAAGGTGGGTAAGTGATCAAATAGGTGAAATCCAATGATTTATTTTCTCAAATATTCATATTTTTAATTACATACCTTAGAGAAATGTAATGACATAAAAACCAAAGATCTTTTTTCTTTAGCCTTATCTCATTTACATTAGAATTTGATTTCAAATTTTCAGGACCATCTCTTTAGCATAAATCTAGATGTGTCTGCAAAACGTGGTTATTGTTCCAGGCAGGAGTAGACAGGGAAGCAGTTCTGGAAAACCTCCAGAGGCTTTTTGCCACCTCACAGGAAGAGTGCCTCATGCCAAACTTTGTAAATTGGGAGTGATGGTTGGAAAAGGCCATCTTCAACCTGTGATGGGTACTCTCTGCCACTCCCCACTACCAACTTCTGTCACTAGCTCTTCAACCCCCCCCCCAACTAGAGGCGTGGCTTTTAGTCACAGCCCAGGGGCAGTATGGGGAAGACAAAGGGCCCTTCTTAGCCCAGGCAACTTTCCCCCATTATTCTTGGATGGTTTCAGTTCTCCCGACCCTCAGAAAAACTGCTCGGCCAAAATAGGAAAGAAAAAAGTCTGTTACAAAGGAAGTCACTGGCTTTGCTTCTTTGCTCAATTGTCCAATCTGTTCTCACTTAAAAGCAGTATTTCTCAACCTTTTCTTCTGCTTCAACCGTTCCCAGGCACAAAAAAACAAAAACAAAAACAAACTATCATCATTACCCTCTCTCCTTATTTGAGAAGATTCTGACTTGCCCTTCCTAGGGGAGTTACCCCACTCCCCACTCCCTTGAGAATCAGTGACATGGAGAAAACTATTAAATACTAAAATGAGTGTCTGAAGTCAAGGTGGGTGAATGTGTTTTACTGTGCAAAACTGTGGGAAAGAAGAAAAAGGAAGTTTTTAAGGAAAGAACTGAGTGTGGACCATGGTGAAAAAAAAAAAAGACCAAATGAGTCGCATAAGGCTCCAACACTTTAGAACTGGGAAAACTTACTTTTTCTGAGCTGCAGTTTCTTCAGGTGTAAAATACCTATTTCACAGGTGGTTAAGAGAACTTAATGAAAACAAAAATGGAAGCAACTTTAAAGTCTACTGTAAACAACCAGTTTTGTTCATTTTTTAGGTTTTCCTCTCCCTTCCTTGGAACATAAACAAGCCAGTTAAACAATATGACCCTTGGCCAAAGATGATGACGTACTCCAAAGTTGCCAGCCTGAAGTCATCAGACCTCAGAAAAAGTTAGATTGAAAAAAGAAAATGTAGGTGCTATCAAAGTAAGCAGAGGGGAACCTAAATTCAAAGTTTACATTAATTTAACCTGCATCTGCAGGGAAGAATTAGCCCTAAATCCTGAAAGTTGTTGATGCAAATTTCTGAAGCTAAATTGATTTTAAGCGTTAAGAGTGGTGGCCTTCTGTCTACAGCTGAAGATATTTTCCTTTTTATCACCAATTGCTTCACCAAGAACTTTCCAAATGCCCCAGTGTTTTTCAGAGCCACCAATAACTTCTTAGAAATATTACAGTTGGAGTATCAGTTTAAAGACTAGCAAGGATGACTGTACCGTGACTTTTCCTGGGCTTCTATAGCATTTTATATATGCCTTTATTTTTACCAACACCCTGTGATCTCCTGGCATCTTATTCATTTTTGTATCCCTAGCTGCTACCTGACACATAGTAGCCCTCAATAAATAATTGTTAAATGAATGATTCTTGATACTCTTCCTGAAAATTGTATAATGCTTTGATTCTAATTGAATGTTTGTAAATACTTATAATTTCTCCTCTGGCTTATTATGTCTTTTGGGTGACAATTTAGGAAATGGGCTTTTATTTTTCCCTCAAAATTTAGATGGCTCAGCTGAAGTCTTCAGGACATTTTTTGGTTGTATGTCTATGAGGGTTTTTTGATAGTGTCCTGATAGTGCATATTAATGATCTAGTTCCAAGGTTGAAGAGGATGGGTGAGGCTATGAGCTTCTAAACACCCCTAACAAGAAAAAAGCCAGCACAACTGTACTTACACTTCCTGATAGCCAAGGTCTTCTTTTGGATGCTGTTGTTCTCCAGAATGAACTGAAAAATAAAATCGCGCCCCAGTGTAAGAAAATATAATTAACCAGAATGCCCAAATCCTTGTTTATGTCTGAGATGTAGCTTAAAATTACAAGTGATATACTTAGAATGTCATTTGACTTACCTGAAATGTGATGCTAGACATTTTGAAGCAAGTTTTCTTTTTAACTTGTCAACCCACTTTCTCAACCACTATGCTAAGTCCCCAAGCAATGCAAGTATCAAATGGTACAAGAATCGTGATGGCATTTACTCAACCCAGTATCTCCTTGCCTTTAGCACCTACTGGACAAATGAGCCACCGCTGGTGGCCGCCACAGCCACAGCAGCATGCCTGCTATTAATGAGCATGCCAAGAGCTACGTTAGCAAAGGGCTGGAGCCCAGGCCTTGTCTCCCTCCCTCAGAGTACAGTTCATTTGAAAAGTCATTAAAAAGGGAATTGATCCTGATCTTTGCCTTACTCTTGCAGGGTCCTAACATATGACTCAAAAAGTGTCCACTTCACGAGACAAACTGTCTTCTCTATTGTTTGGCAGGTATTGTGAGTGAAGCAAAGCACCACTAAAAATTGGGCCCTGTGAACACTTACTAGTGCCAATTCTTTGTTATTATTGTGAAATTATTCCTTCTGAAAGAAAAGATACAGGGTCACCTTAATTGTGAAGGCTGAGTACTGTATTAGCATGGAAGTCACATTTTTGCTCTAAAGCCCTACCTGTGTATGCATAGTTTGGGGTTTTCTCTGTAAATGGTTAACTGAAACTCCTGCCATCGGTACTTCCAGTGGAGAGGAGGTGGCTCCGGTCGTGGCGCTGCCCGGCCCCCACCGCAGGCGACACTTTCCACCTCCTCAGTCCCCACCCTCTGACTAGGGGGCAGCGGGCGAGGCCCGACCCCACTCCTCCTTCCACGCCCCGACTCCCACGCCCTGTTCCCTTCCCTCCCAAACGCCAGCCTGCTCCCGCCTGGGACCCTGAGGAGAAGAGAAACCCGCCGCGGGGGTCGAGGTGGGGAGCGCGGGCGCTTCCGCCCGGGTCACCCTGCGGCGAGCCTGGGAAGAAGAGGGGCGAGCCCGGGGAGCCCTGGCTTTCCCAGGCACAGACATACCTGGAGGCGTGGGTGGGGTCCGCTGGGCCCTGTCCCCGCTTCCCCGGAGCCGGCCACCACAGGCGGGCAGCAGCCCTAGGCTCGGCGCTGGCCACCGCGCCCCGGCCAGGCCCGCGCGGGGCAGAGCCTCTGCAGTGCAGCGCCAGCGCTGGTCGCGCCGTTGCCTGGCAACCGGCGGGCCTGATTTAAAGGGACCCGGGCGCGGAGGACCCGCGCGGCCAGCCGAGAGCCGCCCGCTGGCAAAACCCGCCGGAGCACTGAGCATGCCCGGTGGGGCGGGCACAGCGGCGGCGTCTGCCTGCAAGAAATGGAAGCTCAGACAGCGAGAGGGCCGAGTCAGGATGCGAAGGGGCGAGAAGCTGCGAGGCAGCCCCACGCGCAGTGGGCTTATTCCAGAGGGTTAGGGTGACTCACAAAGCCAGCTGGACACAGCGATTGTGGAGCAGGAGGGAGTGGCACAGGGTAAGCCCTAGGCCTCCAGTTTAGTAACATGACATTCAGGAAGGTTAGCTCTAGAAGTCGCCTGGATTTGGTTCAGGATCCCTAACAACGTGGGAACTGCACCCTCACGCCCACCCCTGCCCCTTCAGCACGATGGTCTGGCCAGACTTTTTGCCTCTGACCAAGGTTCTAAGGCCCTGTGTCAGGAGGGCATTGTCCCTTTGTTGCACCCCTATGGGAGGGTGGACTTGTATCTCAGATAGATACCCATGGTTTCCTCATTCAGCCATCACTCAGGAATTTCTCTAAACCGCTCTCTCACCTATTTGAATGGAAAATCTATTGGGGGCAACCAGTTCTACACGACTGGCAGTGTAAAGGGTTTCCTTTTATCAGCCTCAGAACTACTCTCTTGGAGCTTCAAAGATTGCTCACAACCTTCCGATATGGTTGGGGGAACAAACCCATGTTCTTCATTATGTTATAGATTTCAGTCATGATATTTTGCTGAATAAGTCAACGACCTCAGACTTTGATTAGCCTGGGTGCCCAGTGCTGAGTCTTCCACCACCAAATTGGTCACACACACTGACCACACACCCTGGCTATAGTCTGATTTGAACCCAGCTGGGCCTGACCAAAAGATGGATTTGGCAAAGGTGGTGGGGCCTGAAACAGAATGGGACTGGGTGTCCAAAATAGTAATAATTGTGACTTTTAGGAAAGCTAGTATTTTCTAGGAAGCATGAAGTTGAAAGGAAACATCAGCTTTGGACTCTCAAGTGAAAGGAGGTTTAAGCACATTTAAAGAGTGACACTCTCATTTATCAAGACCTAGCAAGGGAGTGACTTAGAAACAATATTGGGATACATTTCAAAACTTCTTGGGAACCGGATCTAACAGGTGTTTGGCAGCTGGCAGGGCTGCCTTCAGGTGCCCTGAGGCCTAGTTCTAAGTCTCCTTTTTCCTCTTGGGAGAACCAGTGTCAATAGGGTTGGAGACAGAAGAGGCCTAATGTCAATGTATGTTTTGTTACAGACCCTGTCAGAATTAGTTTGTGGGATTCTGACAAAACTTCTTTCCTTGATAATAAGTCTCCATATTGCCTTGCCTTTAGTATTTCTGTTTTAATTATTTTGAAATGGTTCCATTGACTTTTGGTTGATATAAAATCCCTTATTAATGTAATAAAAGAATCTTTCCTAATTGCTCTGTGCCTCAGTTTCCATGTTTGTACAATGGGAATCATAATTGTACCTAACTCATAGGAGTATTGTGAGGATTGAGTTTATATTTCTAAAACCCTTAGAGTAATGCCTGACGCACAGCAAACCCTATATAAATGTTTGCTGTTGGCACTAGTATTAGTACTATCTTGTCATAAATTCACTGTCCTCCTGAAACATAAATATAAATACATTGATAATGATAACTCAGGGTATACTATGGGAAGTGGAGTCAGAAGTCTTAAGACCCAGAATTCCAAACCTTTATTTCAGGTAGAGTCCCACACTCCCATTAGGCAACCCCATCCCAGTCCCATATTCCTGAAAAAAAAAATGCACAAAAGATTACCTTGATCTTGCTATAATTCTATTTTTAAATATGGTGGGTCACTCCTTCATTTACTCAAAGTCTAAAATGGCAGAAGATCAACAACAGTGAGGACAGACTTTTGTTATTCAAAGTGAATGCAGACTTGGAGATAGCTTTTCAAATATGGAAGTCGGAAAACAGTTTACTCTCCTCTGGAACCTTTATCCATACCAAGGCAACAAGGTTCATAAAAGAATCAACAGTCATGCAATGGAACCCAGCCTTCTTGTTTTACCAAGTAAGATATTGAGACCCAGAGAAGTCATGTGAGTTAGCCTTTGATCACACAGCAAAATAAGCCTCTTTTGATTGCCCTGGTGAATTATCTTTGAGTAGTCTCAAGCCAGGGATACTTGGGGCAAGGCAAAAACATACATTTATAGGTATAGACTACATGTTGATAAATATTTTAATTATTCATGCAGATAATAATAATAATAGCTAAACTTTCTCACACACCACATCCCATAAGTCAGCAGATTTTGTTGACTGTGCCTTCATACTCTATCCAGAATATGATAGCTTCTCACCATCTCCACCATTAGCACCTGCTTCTGGCCCTTGTCATCTCTTGACTGGACTATGGCCTCCTGACTGCTTCTACCCTTGCACACCGAATTCATTTCCTAGCACTGCCGTATCAAAGCAGCACAGACTAGGGCGCCCAAAACAACTGACACTTCTTCCCTCACAGGTCTGGAGGCTGCAAGTCTGAAATCAAGGTGCCAGCAGGGTTGGTTCCTTCTGGAGACTCTGAAGGACAGTCTGTCTCTCCAGACTTCCGTGGCTGCCAGCAATCTGGCCTTCCTTGGCTTGTGGACACATCACTCCAATATCTGCCTCTGTCTTCACGTGGTGTTCTCCTTATGTGCCTCTGTGTCTTCACATAGCTGTCTTCCTTTGTGTATATCTCTTGTGTCCAAATGCCCCTCCTCTAATGAGGATATCAGTTATTGGATTAGGGCCCACTTTAATCCAATATAACCTCATCTTAACTTTATTATGTCTGCAAAGATCCTATTTCTAATAAAGGCATATCCATAGGTACTGTGAGGCTAAGGACTTGATCGTGTCTTTTGGGAGGATACAATTCAACCTATGACACCCACTCACCATCTATTCTCAACACAGATCCAGAGACACGGTTACAAAATATTAAGTCAGATCACATTACACTCTGCTCAAAAGCCTACAAAGGCTCTCAATTTGCTTTGCAGTAAAAACCAAAATCCTTATAATAGCCTACAAGGTCCTACAGGATTTTCATGGAGAACCCCTACCCCCCACCCATACACACACAATAACTCTCTGACCTCCTCTCCTGTCACTTTGTGCCTTGAAGATTCCAGTCGAGCAGCACTGGCTGCTTGGCTGTTCCCAGAATACCAGACACCCTCCCAGCTTTAGGGACTTTGCTCTGTTTCCTCTGCCTTGAATGCTCTTCAAAAGACACGTGATATCCATGTATCTTACTTCGTCTTCCTTGACTCTGTTCAAATCTTAGCTTCTCTGTGAAGCCTAGCCTGACTCTTCTATTTAATACTGTTAAATTTCAACCTCTCCAGCATTCCCACTACTCCATGCCCTGCTCTACTTTTGAAAAATTTAGCACTTACCATTTTCTTTTTATTTATTTAGTTTTTATTAAGGTATTATTGATATACACTCTTACGTAGGTTTCACATGAAAAACAATGTGGCACTACATTCACCCATATTATCAAGTCCCCCCTCCCCACACACCATTGCAGTCACTGTCCATCAGTGCAGTAAGATAACACTTACCATTTTGTAACATACTACATTCTGTTCTTTTTCTTCTGTTCTCTGCCACCCCCCACCCCTGCTGCAGGCTTCACTATACCACATTTTCCAACAGGGCAGGGATCTTGGTATTTTCAATGATACACGCTAAACAACAAGCCCAGGCTCTGGCACATGGTAGGCACTGAACAAATTTTTGTTGAATGGATGAAAGAATGAATGAATGAATGAATGAATGAATGAATGAATGAATTGAGCTCATTCCATGTGCCAGGAGTATTTCATTTGATCTTCACAGCAATCTCATGATGTAGGTACTATTATTACCTATATTTTACAGACGAAAAACTAAGGGACATGAAGTTTAAGTTACTTGCCTAAGGTCACATGGTTAGTAAATGGTGCAGCTGGGGTTTGAACTCAAGCAGCTCTGGCTTTCAACAACTCTGTAGCACTGATCTATAAAGGACATCTGACTACTGGCACCCAAGAGACTCTATATACAGTTATCTCTTGTTCTGACTTCACGTTTTCCAACAGCAGGCAATGGACAGTAATAGCTTTTAAACTATTGACATATATTTTGCTAACATATAGTTTGATGATGTTTGCACATTGCACTGCACAAACTCTGGAGACTTGCTATCTAGATTCACATGCCAGCCCTACCACTTAGTCATTATGTGCCTTGGAGCAAATTGCTTAACGTCACTGAAGGTTCTTCACTGACAATTGGCAGTAGTTAGAGTGCCTCCTACTTCACAGGGTGACTGTGAAGATAAATTTGTTTATATATATGAAGCAATTAGAACTGTGCTTGGTAAATAGATGGTGCTCAATACTTCTTAGTCCTCGGTAGTGGTAGTCATATGTAATAAAAGTATCGATCCAGTATTGACTATAATATAGAAGCTGTTATACAGGCAAACTTACCTTCAGGGTTAGAAGTTAGAATAATGGTTGCCATAGGGGAGACAGTGACTGGGGAAGGGCATCAGTCAGGCTTCTGGGCTTTTGGTAGTGTTTTATTTCTTGATCTGGGCACTGATTGCATGGATGCATTTATTTTGTGACAAATCATGGAGTTGTACACTTAAAATCACACATTATTTCTGTTGTGTACTTCAATAAAAACTTTATTTAAAAACAACTGAATCCAGCCTTATAGAGCTTTCTCCTAATTTCCCTATTCCCTTTCTTAAGTTTCTCCCAACTCCCATTTATTCAAGTAACAATTGCTGAGCACCTTGATGTTCCTGGAACTGGGTTAATGGCTACAAATTTTCAGACAGACAAATGTGATAAATGCAGGGATGAAAGTAATTACAAAATAAGGATGTACTCAGATGAAGGAGTGGTCCATCAGATGGGAAAGGGGTTTGGGTCAAGGAAGTCTTAAGCTCTTTGGAAGTTGAACCATCTGAGCTGGGGCTTGAAAGGTGAATCATAGTTCTCCAGGCAGACAAAGGAGGAAAAAGTAAACAGAAAAGCATGTGCAAAGGCACAGAAGCATGAAACAGCATGACAGATGGGAAATACTAAAATAATTCAGATTTACTGGAGCTTAAGGTGCAAGGCAGTACACGAGGGAATCTGGAGTGAGAGTCAGAGCCAACAGAAAAAGGTAATACCTGTCAGTGAATGTGATTTTGGTTAAACAAATTAAAATAATTCAAAATCCAAATCAATGTATTCATATAGCTGATTTACTTTACAAAATCATTCAGTTTGATTCAGGAAATACTTTTTAATTTATCTGCAACATGTCTGGTGGTGTGCCAAGTAGTGGGCAATCAAAAATCAGTAAGAACAATGAACTCCAGGCACAAGAAACATGAAGAGAATGACACCAAGGCACATGATTATCAAATTGCTTAAAAACAGTGATACAGAAAAGCTTAAATGCAGCCAGAACAGGGAGAAAAGACACATTGCATACAAAGGACAGAAGATTTTTCATTGGAAATGATGCAAGCCAGAAGACAGTGGAACAAGATCTTTAAAGTAGTGAAAGAAAAAAACTTCAACCCAGACGTCTTTACCCAGTAAATATATCTTTCAAAATGAAAGTAAAATAAAGACTTTTTCAGATATACAAAAGCTGGAAGAATTCATCACCGAAAGTCCTGAACTCCAAGAAATGTTAAAGGAAGTCCTTCAGTCCTGACAGAGGATGAAAATCTGATTCTATACAAAGAAATGCAGAGCATTTGAAAGAGTAAATTTGTGGGTAGGTATAAACACTTCTTTCTTATCATTTAAATCTCTTTAGAGATAGTCAACCATCTAAAGCAAAAGTGATCAATATTTTGTGGGTTTACAATATATGTAAAGTAAAATACATGGCAAAGCACAAATTTTGGGAGGGAAAAATGGAAGAACAATATTGCAAGGTTCATGTATTATATGTGAGGGTATATATCATTTGAGGTAGACTCTAATAAGTAAAGCATGTATACAGAGTTCTCACTTTGCTTGGTTCCAATATGCACAAATTTCAGTAGCCATGGTCTAGTTAAATAACACTAGTCTCCCAACAACACAGTTCAAATTTTAGTTACCACAGTGTATTAACTGTTAATTGTATAAAGTACAGACTTCGCTGCTAGCTCTTCAGTCCACAAATAACCATATAAATAACAGATGTGCATCATGACCAGTAACCAATTACTTATTTCAAAATTTGTTCATGACTGGTCACTTACAGCTGTTATTCAGTTCATGTACTGATAGCAAAGTATGTAGTTGTCTTGATTCATGGATCCCAGTGATAAATCCAAGTGACATTTTATAAAAATGGATCAGAAAAAGAGAAAATTGACAAAAATTCTTTTGGAAGTGGACATCCAGTTGTCCCAGAACCTTTGTTAAAGAGATTCTTTTTTCCACATTGAATGTCTTGGCACCTTTGTCAATCAATTGACTGGTACATATGGTAGATAGACACACTAAGTGTCCATCAATAGATGAATGGCTAATGAAGAGGTGGTACATATACACAATGGAATATTTCAGCCATTAAAAAAAATAAATTCTGCCATTTGCAACAACATGGATGGATCTAGAGGGTATTATGCTCAGTGAAATAAGCCAGGTGGAGAAAGACAAATGCCATATGATTTCACTTATTTGCGGAACATAAAAACGAAGAAAAACGAATGAAAAAAAAACCAACAGTAGACTCATAGACACTGAGAAGGGACTGGTGGGGAGGAGGGGTTTGGGTAGGCAAGTGGGGAGGATGAGGGGGATAAAAGGGAACAATAATTTGCAATGACAATATAAGTTGGTCACAGGGATAGTAGTACAGCATGGAGAATATAGTCAATGATTCTGTAAAATCTTTCTATGTTGACAGATAGTAACTGCCCTAGAAGGGGTGAGGATTTAATAATATGGGTAACTGTTGAACCACTGTATTGTATATTTGAAACCAATGTAAGATTGTATATCAATGATACTTCAATAAAAAAAAGAAGTACAAAAAATAAGGATACCAACTAAAGGAAGTTCCCTTGTCTCCTAAACATTGTTTTCTAAAGTAAGGAGTTCATACATTTTCCCTTTGCAATGTCTGGAAATGATTTTATATTTGTTCTATTCCCATTTCATATGGAATTATTAATAATAAGCACCCCAAGGTAATGTGCAGCCACAAAATTTAAGCTATATTATAAATGTTGTACTTGAAACCAAAAATGTTAAGATGTGAGGAAAGATATATAAAACAAATTTTCCCCCAAAAAAATCAATTGACTGAAAATTTGAGCATTAATTTCAGCACCCTTGATTCTATTCTATTGATTTATATGTCTGTCTTTGTACCAGTACCACACTGTCTTGATTACTGTCGCTCTGTAGTAACTTTGGAAATTGGTGTATGTGAATCTTTCAACTTGGTTCTTTTTCAAGGTTGTGTTGACTATTCTGATCCTGTTGAATCTCCATATGCATTACAGATCAGTGTGTCAGTTTCTGCAAAAGAGCCAGCTGAGATTTTTATAGGAATTGCCTTGAATCTGTAGATCCAGTGGGGTTGTATACTATTTTATGATATATACTTTTGTTTTTTTTGTTTTTTTGTTTTTCTCTCCCTCCGGAATTTCACCTAAATAGAATAATATCATTCATGGTATATACTTTTTCATTCTTTCCCTTTTAACTTTTTTTGCTTCCTTATATTTTTTGATATGTCTGAGTAAATAATTGGTTGTGCTTTTCTCAAGTCTGGTCTGACAATCTGTTCATTTTAACTTAAATATTTGGGTTAAAACAACCACCTCATTTTTGTGCTGTTAAGTCCCTCCTTTCCATTTTTCTTTCCCTTTTTTCTCACGTTTTCTTATTCCACAGTTTCTTTCTCTCTTAACTTCAAAGTTATATTCCCTGATTTTATTTTTAAGTGGTTATCCCTGAGACTGCAATGTAGAAGTTTATAAAAATTTGGGACTAATCAATACTTTTTTTTCAGACAGCAAAAGAACCTTTAAATACTAGATTCTTTTAATGCTCCCTCTCAGTTTGTATTAATATTGTATTTTCATTCTGCATATTTATATACTTTAACCCTCTAAGACTTAATTACTTTGTTATACAGTTAGTATTTATTTAGATTTATCCATATGTTTTTCACTTGCTTTGTTCTGTTCCTGTTCTGCATCTCTGGCATTTGCAATAACTTTTATTCTATCTTTGGAATTTCCCTTAATGATATTCTACTGGTGGCACTTTTGCTCATTGTATTTCATGAAAGATATTTCTGCAGGCATGAAATTATAGGCTGATAGTTATTTTCCATTGGCACATTAAAGCTAACATTCAATTGTCTGTTGGCGCCACTGTTGCTGTTGGGAATCAGCTGTCAGTTGCTGCCTAGTGTTTCTCCTCTCTTTGAAAGTAATCTTTTTTCTCTGGTTGCTGCACTCTGGTGTCTGCTCAGTTCTGAAAATCTCTCAGTTATTGATCTCCCTTCTTTATTTCCAGAACTCTGATTAACTGTATACTTTGGACTTGAGTCTATCACTGAAAATTCCACGTTTTTTTCTTGTTTGCTTTCTTATAACTTTTTTCTAGAAAAAGCTCTATTATGCTATATTATACAGCTCGATTTTAAACATAGCAAACAATTGCAAAGCCTGTCTAGAAAATCATTTTGTGCCCTCTTTCATATATTCTATCTCTTTGCCTCTCTGTGCTGATTACTGAATAATTACTTCTTTTTAAAAACTGAGATAATATTGACTTTTAACATTATATTAGTTTCAAGTTTACAACATGATGATTTGATATTTGTACATATTGTGAAATGATCACCACAATGAATCTAGTTATTGTCACCACACAGTTACAATTTTTTTCCTTGTGATAGGAACTCCTAAGATCTATTCTCTTATGAATAATTTCTTCTGAAATGTCATCCAGTTCACTAATTCTCTAATTAATTTTGTCTAATTTGCTGCTAATCTCTTCAATGAATTGAGTTCTTAATTTTGATCATGATTTTTTTACTTCTAGAAGTTCAATGAAACAATTCTTCAAATATGTATATTCTTTAGAATATCTTGTTCTCTGCACACATTATTATTTGTTTAAACACAGTAAGCATACTTCCTCATATTCTGTGTTAAATAACTTCAGCATCTAAGTTATTTCAGAATATGGCTTTACTGTCTGTTACTGTTGTCAGTTTTCACTTGCAGTAATTCAATTCCCTCTTAGATTATTCAGTTTTCTTGTGAGTTGCTTACTTTGCTTATAAAATAACTTGAATAAATTCTTTGAGATCTAGGACAAAGGTGAATTTCCTCACAAAGGATCTAGATTGCTTTTGCTAAACATCTGGAGGCCAAGATCAATTAAAATGTATGACTAGAGTCACCCAGGCAGTGTGAATTGGAGTTGTATGATAGCAACTTCTAGGCCAGTTTCTTCCTCCCTCTCCTGCTTGGCTGCATCAAGGAATATTCCTTTGTAGTTGCCTGGGGGAGTAGGTGGGAAGGCAAGTTACATTCTACTTCTACTTCCTTTTGGGCACAAATTTAATGGGAAAAGGATATCTCTTAGACTTTCTACCTTTAATTGGTCCCTGGGTTTCTGTCTTTTACCCCCATGTTTTGGGTGGCTTCTGCAAAGTTGAAATCCTCAAATTCCCCAAATTCTGCAATTGTCTTCAGGACAAAGTTGATTTCATTACTTCAGTTCTCTATATTCTCACAGGTCTCTTAGGTTTTATCTTGATAATTCCTTACCTTGAAGATCTTTAAGGCTTTGAAGTACATGTTTTCTTACCAGTAGTTTTTGTTGTTTGCACCAGTGATCACGTGCCAGAAACAGAAAACCTATACTTCCTCTTTGGTCCACTTCAACATAGCTTCTGGTTCCACTAAAATTTTTTTTACAGAGGTCAGAAAATATCACTAAGCTGCTGTATCAATCTGACATACTTTTCACTCCTTTCTAATTCAACCTTCCCACAGTTTCTGACACACCTGATTATTCCTTCTCTCTTGGAGCCAATTTCTGGCTTTCACAGCACCTCACTTTCCTATACAACTTGGAAGTGACCCTTCTTCAGGGTTCAGATCCGGATTGTCTCTCTACATTTCCTCTGCCATTATTCTGCCTTAAGCTGCTAGCATCTATCTCTTATATTACTTCAATAGCCTCCTCATTGGATGTCCTATACCCACTTTTCTCTCCAACCAATCCATTCTCCTCACAGCAACCAGAGTGATCTTTCAAAAATGAAAATAAGACCTGTCAGAGTGCTACATTTGAACTTTACATGAATTCCAAACTATTTAACATTACCCACAAAACTGTGTATGATCTAATTCCTTCTCATATACCCATAATTTTTCCCTTTTGTAATACTATAGACAGACTGGAATTGTTTTCAGTTCCTCAAACATGTCAAATTCTTTCCCACCTCACATCCTTGACACTTGCTGGTCCTTACTCCTGGGCTATTGTTCCCACGCTCCTGCATGGCGAACTCTTATTCATACTTCATATTTCACATTAACTGTCACTTTTTCAGAGATGTTTCCTGACCACCTGATACAATGACACCCTATTCTTTTCCTTTAGAAAATTTATCATAATTTGTGATCAAATATTTATTGTGGGTTTAAGTTCCGTTCCCCAATTATCTTTATTTTTTATTTTTTAAATTAGAAATTTTTTACTGAGGTGTAGTTAACATACAATATTAGTTTCAGTTGTACACCATAGTAATTTGACAATTATATACATTACAAAATGCTCACCATGATAACTGTAGTTCAGTCTGTCACCATACAAAGTTATTACAATATTATTGACTATATTTCCTATGCTGAATTTTTCATCCCCGTGACTTACTTACTTTATAACTAGAAGTTTATACCTCTTGATCCCTTTCACCTGTTTCGACCAACCCCCCCACCCCCAATTATCTTTAAACGTCAGGAAGGTGGAGGTCTTATTTGTTATCTTCCCAATCTATGCCCAGGACTTAGCACAGTGTTTGGTACATAGAAAGAGTTCAAGAAGCATATACTAAATGACTGGCTTCTCTCCCTTGAAGCAGATATACACTGAAAAGTACACTTATAATAAGTTACATGTTGAGCACAGAATTAGAACTAACGGGGATGAGTTAGATGACCATACTCACAGAGATCAGTCTAAAATAAGATGTATCTGTGACTAGATCCATACTGCTTAAAGCCATATAGCCTAGGCTACTTTCCCTGCTTACTATTAAGTGAATAAAACCAGCACCTTCCTCAATAACTTAGTACATGGCTTTCTAGTATTGTTATCGTATTGTTATAGACACTTAAGTTAAAGCAAATAAATAACCAGCTGCAACTGGCACATGTTTCTCATGTTGGCTTGGAAGTTCATTATTTGGAGCTCTGAAAACATTTTCCTACGGAGCCAACATTATACACAGTGGTAGGTTCCTTTGGTGAGCTCATAATGTTTAATCCATAATTCAGTATAACGTTACATTACATTAACATAACATTTAAAGATACTAACTGAGCACTGATTTGTGTTAGGAACTGTTCTAGCACTGAGGAAACAATAATAAACAAAACAGACAAAAAGTTCTATCCTTATGGATCTTATATCCATATGATCAAACAGAAAAGAAAGAAGTAAGTAAACTACATGGAATGGTAGGTGGTGACATAGGCTTATTATTAGCAGAATTTATATCCTCCAGTGTCCAAAAAGGATTTAGGATAGACATTGTTTATAGACCCTAATTATCACAAATAAGATATTGACATTTATACAAGGGAAGACTTTCAACTGAGAAACTTTACAAAAACACACTTCCTTCCTTACAGCAGTAGGACAGGCAGAGAATTGCACAGGCTTTAAGTCACTGACAAGTTATTGCAGCCTGGGACAGGGTCTCCATAAAGGCAGAGGCTATAGAAGGTAAGAGGCTAAAAGCAGCGATGCAAATTCCAGGAAGAAATGAGGAGCCAAGAAGGAGAGCATACTTCTTGCTGATGGTGTGCGTTCCCAGGGACAGGCAGTTCCCACTCTTCAACTGCTAATTCACTGTCTCTGTACTGGACCATCTTTTCTTTCTACAACTATAACTATTTCTGACCATGATCTATTTCCTCTTTGGTATGTTATGGTTGTATAACTTTTCCCTGGTTATTCTAACTTCTGAACTAATACTTAATTTGGAGAGCTTTTCTGGTGAACTTAACTGTCAACAACATAAGGAAATGGCTGGAAAAGATTTCTTCTTCTTTTTTTTTTCATTAAGGTATCATAGATATACACTCTTATGAAGGTTTCATATGAAAGACATTGTAGTTACTACAGTCACCCATATTATAAATTCCCCCCTGATACCCTACTGAAGTCACTGTCTGTCAGCATAGTAAGATGCTGCAAGTAGTGACTCTATAGCATCTCACTACACTGATGGACAGTGACTGTAATGGGGTTGGTGGGGGGGGCCTGATGAAGGGGGTAGTTTAATTACCATAATATTGCACCTGTAATTTTAGGTTAATGATACCAAAATAAATTGTAAAAAAAAAAAAAAAGATGCTGCAGAGTCACTACTTGTCTTCTCTGTGCTACACTGTCTTCCCTGTGACCCCCACCACACCATGTATACCAATCTTAATACCCCTCAATCCCCTTCTCCCTCCCTCCCCACCCGCCCTCCCACACCTCTCCCCTTCAGAAATCACTAGTCCCTTCTTGGAGTCTGTGAGTCTGCGGCTGTTTTGTTCCTTTAGTTTTGCTTCATTGTTATACTCCACAAATGAGGGAAATCACTTGGTATTTGTCTTTCTCTGCCTGGCTTATTTCACTGAGCATAATTCCCTCTAGCTCCATCCATGTTGTTGCAAATGGTAGCACTTGTTTTCTTCTTATTGCTGAATAGTATTCCATTGTGTATGTGTACCACATCTTTTTTATCCATTCATCTACTGATGGACACTTAGGTTGCTTCCATTTATTGGCTATTGTAAATAGTGCTGCGATAAACTTAGGGGCGCATATGTCTTTTTGAATCTGAGATGTTGTTTTGAAAAGATTTCTTCTTATCCCTACCTGTACCATTAAAATTTACATTCAAAGAATGCAGATAGCCAGTACAGTACTCTCATTCTCTCTGATATTTTGCCTTAATAGCTTGGATAAAAGCAAGACCTGGGGTGAAAAAACAAGAAGATAACAAATCAGTACAAGGTTTCAAACACCATCCTTAGCACTGTAGTAATGATTGGACCATGAGAGATAGTCTGTCATTAACACAGAGCAAGCAGGAGAAAGTAAGGTGAGCAGGATGGGAAGGGGCAACAAAAATAACTCCTCTGTAAAACCACTGGTTCACATAGCTGAGATCATTAGAACTGAGGTAGGGAATGAACAAGATGAATTCAGCCTATCTGTAATAACTTCCTTCATATGAGAAGTTTTCATTCCTTCTTATGAGAGAGGGCCTTCTTATTTCGAAAAGTTTGTAAAATTTCACCTGAAATAAACCAAGGGTTTTAGTCATCAAGTGGTAATATACATACATATTTTTTGTAATTGATGTATTCATTACACTGTCATTTAAATAAAATAAAATTACTCCTCAGGCTCAGGCTATGACTCTCAGAGGGAATATTTGAGGGAATTTTTCAAATTTAACATTATTTATTTATAATCAAAATTTCATAGAATAAAGCCTCAAATTTAGAGAGTTTTGCCAAGTTAACAACATTAAGTCTTCCAATTCATAAACATGGATGTCTTTTCATTTATTTGGGTCTTTAATTTCTTTCAATAATATTTTGCAGTTTTCAGTCTTGTACTTCTTTTTTATTCCTAAGAATAACATTTATTTTTATTTAACTCTTTTTGATGCTATTGTAAATAGGATTATTTTCTTAATTTCATTTCTGGAGTGTTCATTGCTAGTGTGTAGAGATACAAGAGATTTTTGTATATTGATCTTGTATCCCACAACCTTGCCATGCTAGTTTATTAGCTCTAAGAAGCTTTTTTTGATGTGTGTTAATTTGAAAGGATTTTGTACATACAAGATAAATCTATAATTTAGAAATGCTAAAAAAAGAAATCTCCAGGTTCAGATGGGTTCACTGGAGAGCTCTACCAAATGTTTAAAGATTTAACTCTTAATTTGCCCAAGCGCATCCAGAAAATAAAGGGGGGAGGAAATACTTCCCAATGTTTTTTATGAAGCTAGTACTACCTCTGATACCAGTCCAGTGAAGAGGGGAAGGAAGAGATCATTACTGCTAGGGGAGCAAATTCAAGCTCTTCAGCAGGTTTCTGCTGATATCTCATTGCATGAGGGAGGGGCAGGGGAAGCTTATTATTGGTCTGCAGAGATGAAAGTCCTGGCTCCCCACTTGACTTTCTCTGATACCACCCGGTGGGGGTGTGGCCGCACCTTGTTACTGCCTTCTGAGTGTGGCATTCTAAACTATACACTCAGCATTTGCTGCTGAGGCTGAGGGTGGGGTCAGTTTTTCCTGTGGTGTTTGGCTAGAGTTGAGCACTTACTGCAAAATGTTTTCTTTCTTGCTAGGCTGTCCCTTTCCTGGTCCTTTGGCTTATGAGTGCAGCTTTTACTGGGCTTTTTTTTTTTTTTTTGTCTGTTCCTGTTGGTATTTCTGGGTTGCCAACTTCTTCATCTCCATTTCTGTGATATATGAGGCAAAAAGGAAGCCCAGAGAACTTAACACCATGTTGTTCCTCAGGTCCCAGCCTGCCTAGCCAGCATGGTGTGTCTGCTTCTATCCAACCTTCACAGACATCTTATGTTTGTTTTATATATAACGTACAGGAATTTTAGTTGTACCTAGAGGGAGGAATAGGAAAAGGTATGTCTCCTCTATATTCCTGGAAGAGGAAGTCTTCTTGATAATGGTTTTTTAACAGAGAAACAAAACACTTTAATTCTCAATGTTTTGAATATTTTAAATTAGAGTGTACTAAGCTCAGAGAAGACAAGTAGTGATTCTCATCTCACTACACTGATGGACAGTGACTGTAATAGGGTTGGTGGGGGGGACCTGATGAAGGGGGTAGTTTAATCATCACAATATTGCTCATGTAATTGTAGGTTAATGATACTAAAATAAAATAAATTGTAAAAAAAAATTAGAGTGTACTAAATATTTATATTAAATAAATATTTCTGTCTACATTTATAAAGAACAGTAAGAGAGTTTTAATATTTCAGTAAAAACATTTCAAGATCACAGAACAATTGTTACTTTCTCACTAATTATTAAGATCTCTTTTCACAGTTCAGCTTGCATGGTGTTTTTACAGGCCGGTGCTACCAAGCAAAGAGTGGACTTCCTGTACTATAAACCCTAAAAAGCAACCATTAAAGTAACACTACAAAGAGTTATAACTAATAAGTCCACAAAGGAGGTAAGAAGTAATAATAAGAAATACTCAATCTAAAGGGAGGCAGAAAAAGGAACAAAGAAGTGATGGGACAAATAGAAGTTAAATAGTGAAGAGGCAGACTTAAACTCAACCCTATCAATAATCACATTCAATAGAAATGATTAATACACCCCAGTTAAAAGGCAGAGGTTATCATATTGGATAACAAAACAATATTCAACTATATGCCACTTTTAGGAATCTTTAAATATGAAGACACATAGGTTAAATAAAAGGATAAAGACACTGTGCTAACATCAACCAAAAGAAAGCTGAAATGGTTATATTAACATCAGACAAAGTAGATTTCAGAGAAAAACTATCATCAGGGATAAGGAGTATCATTTCATGATGATAAAGGGGTCAGTTATTCAAAAGAACATAAGAAGTCTAGATAGTTTTGTGTCTAATAACAGAACTTCAAATTACATAAAACAAAAACGGATAGAACTACAAAGAGAAATAGACAAACTCACAATTATAGTTGGAGACTTCAACAGCCCTCTCTAAATAAATGATAGGACAAATAGAAAATCATTAAGGTCATAGAAGACCTGAACAACAGTATCAGCTAATTTGACTTGATATTTATAGAACACTTCACCAACAGCAGCAGAATACATATTCTTTTAAGTACACACATTGACCAAGATAGAACATATTCTGGGCAGTAAAATAAGTCTCACTGAATTTAAAAGAGTTCAAACAAAGTATGATCTCTGATCACACAGTGGAATTAAATTAGGAACTGACGACAGAAAGACATCTGGGAAATTCTCAAATACTGGGAAACTAAATAACACACCTCTAAATGACATACGTGAAAGCAGAGTTCCAAGGGGTTTTAAAAGTACTTTGAATTGAATGAAAATGAAAACACAGCATATAAAAATTTATGATAGGCAGCTAAAGCAGTGTTTAGGATATAATTTAGAGCACTAAATGCTTATGTTAGAAAGGAAGCCAGTTCTAAGTTCTCAAATCAGTGGTTTCAACTTTCATCTTAAGAAATAGAAAAAGAGCAAGTGAAACTCAAAGTTAGCTAAAGACGTAACAGATCAAAGCAGGAATCAATAAAATACAAAAATATAAAAACAGTAGAGAAAATCAATGAAACCAAAAGTTCATTCTTTGAGAAGATAAATAATACTGATAAACTTGCAGCAAGAGTGATTAGGAAAAAAAGAAAGAAAATACAATTATTACTAACATGGAATGAGAGGGAGAGGACATCATTACAGGTCTTCAGATATGAAAAAAACAGATAGGGAATGTTATGGACAACTTTATGTCTATAAATTCAATGACTAGATGAAATGGTCTAATACTTTGAAAGAAACAACCTATTGAAGAACCTTTGAAGAAGAAATAATACAACTTTTTAAAGACTGAAGTATAGTTGACATATATTAGTTTCAGGTGTACAACATAGTGATTAGGCATTTATATACAGAAATGCTCACAATGATAAGTGCAGTTACCATCTGTTACCACACAAAGTTATTACAACATTATTGACTATATTCCCTATGCTGTACTTTTCATTCTTGTGACTTAGTTATTTTATAATGTGTACCTCTTAATCCCCTTAATCTATTTTGCTAATCCCCCACCTCCCTCCCACCAGTTTGTTCTCTGTATTTATGAGTCTGTTTCTGTTTGTTTTGTTTTTCAGATTCCACATATCAATGAAATCATATGGTATAGTTCAATCCATGTTGTCATGAATGGCAAGATTTCATTCTTTCTTATGGCTGAGTAGTATTCCATTGTATAATGTAATTCCTATCAAAATCCCAATGGCATTTTTCACAAAACAAGAGCAAACAATCCTAAAATTTGTATGGAACCACAAAAGTTCCTGAATAGTCAAAGCAACCTGGAGAAAGAAAAACAAACCTATAGGTATTATGTGCCCTGATTTCAAACTATACCACAAATCTATAGTAAGGAGAACAGTATGTTATTGGCACAAAAATAGACACATAGATCAATGGAACATAGTAGAAAGCCCAGAAATAAATCCACACTTACATGGTCAATTATTTGACAACAAAGGAGACAAGAACATACAATGGGGAAAACATAGTCTCTTCAACAAAAGGTCTTGGGAAAATGGGACACCTACATGTAAAAGAATACAACTGGGTCATCGTCTTACACCGCACCCAAAAAATAAACTCAAAAGGGATTAAAGACCTAAATGTAAGACTCTAAACCATAATACTCCTAAAAGAAAGCATAGGAAGTAAACTCTTGGACATTGGTCATAGCTAGTTTTTTTTCTGGGTATGTCTCCCCACGCAAGGGAAACAAAAGCAAAAATAAACAAATGGGACTACATCAAACTAAAAGCTTTTGTACAGCAAAAGAAGCCATTAACAAAACAAAAAGCCAATCTACTGCATGGGAGAAGATATTTGAAAATGATATATCCAATAAGGAATTAACATCCAAAAATATAAACAACTCACATAACTCAACAACAAAAAAAAAACCCAAATAATCCTATTAAAAAATGGGCAGAGGACCTGAATAGACATTTTTCCAAAGAAGACATACAGATGGCCAACGTGCACACAAAAAGGTGCTCAACATCAGTAATCATCAGGGAAATGCACATCAAAAGCACAATGAGGTATCACCTCACACATGTCAGAATGGCCACTATCCAAAAGACAAGAGATAACAAGTGTTGTGAGAAATAAATAACTGGAATAGCTCTCTGTTAAGGAAATTAAACTTACTGAAAAGTTTCCCAAAGGAAGCTTAGCTGACATTATTGGTGAATTCTACCCATCATCTAAGAAAGAAATATTAATTTTCCACAAACTCCTTTAGATAATGAAAAAGTTGGAATACATCCCAATTCATTATATGAAGGCAATATTAATCTAATACCAAAACTGTACTAAGGAATCACAAGAAATGAAAACTAGAGACCACAATCCCTTATGAACATAGATTTAAAAATCGTAATAAAATATAAGCAAATCAAATTAAACAAACCATAGAAAGGATAATGCACCAAGTAGTACTTTTCCTGAGAATGCAAGGTTGGACTAACATTTGAAAATCAATGTAATTCAGCATATTAACAAACCAAAAAGAATATGATCATCGCAATAGACATTGAAAAATTATTTGATAAAATCCAACATCCATTCCTGGTAAAAAAAAAAAAAAAAGCTCTCAGGAAACCAAGAATAGAAAGAAACATCCTCCACCTAATAAAGGGCATTTACTAAAACCTACAGCTGATATCATCTACACTCAATGGTGAAAGGCTGAATACTTTCCCTCTAAGACTGGGAACAAGGTAAGGATATCTGTCCTTTCCATTCACATGCAACATATTACTAGAGTTTATAACCTGTATAATAAGGCAAGAAAAAGAATAAAAAGTTTACAGATTGAGAAGAAAGAAGTAAAACTGTTTTTTATTCTCTGAGACATGATCATCTTTGGAGAAAATCCTATGGAAGCTACAAAAATGTTATTACAATAATGACTGAATTTAGCAAGGTTGTAGAATGCAAACTTAATATAAAAAGTAGTTATATACTAGCCTCAGACAGTGAGAAATTGAAATAAGAAAACAATATCTTTTTTATTAAAGGATCATTGATACACAATCTTATGAAGGTTTCACATGAGGAACACTGTGGTTACTACATTCACCCATATTATCAAGTCCCTCCTACATACCTCATTGCAGTCACTGTCCATCAGTGTAGTAAGAATCCAGTCACTACTTGTCATCTCTGTGCTATACTCTCTTCCCCATGACCTACCTACATTATGTGTGCTAATCATACTGCCCCTTAATCCCCTTCTCCCACCCTCCCACCCACCTTCCCCAAACCCTTCCTTTTGGTAACCGCTAGTCCCTTCTTGGAGTCTGTGAGTATGCTGCTGTTTTGTTCCTTCAGTTTTGCTTTGTTTTTATACTCCACAAATGAGTGAAGTCATTTGGTACTTGTCTTTCTCCACCTGTCTTATTTCATTGCACAAAATACTCTCTAGATCCATCCATGTTGTTGCAAATGGCAGGATCTCTTTTCTTTTTATGGCTGAACAACATTCCATGGTGTGTATGTACATCTTCTTTATCCATTCATTTATTTATGGACATGTAGGTTTCTTCCGTATTTTGGCTATTGCAAATAGTGTTGTGATAAACACAGGGGTGCATATGTCTTTTTGAATCAGGGATCTTGTTTTCTTCGGGTAAATTCCAAGGAGTGGAATTACTGGGTCAAATGCATTTCTATTTTTAGTTTTTTGAGAAACTTCCATATTTCTTTCCACAACTATTGAACTAATTTACATTTCCACCAGCAGTGTAGGATGGTTTCCCTTTCTCCGCATCCTCGCCAGCATTTGTTTTTCCTTCTCTTTTGGATGTTGGCCATCTTAACTCATGTGAGGTGATACCTCATTGTGGTTTTAATTTGCATTTCCCTGATGATTAGTGATGTTGAGCACCTTTTCATGTGCCTGTTGGCCATCTGAATTTCTTCTTTGGAGAAGTGTCTGTTCAAGTCCTCTGCCCATTTTTTAATCGGGTTATTTGTTTTTTGGATGTGGAGGCATATGAGTTATTTATGTATTTTGGATGTTAACACCTTATTGGATAAATAATTTACAAATATATTCTCCCATACTGTAGGATGCCTTTTTTTCTGCTGAAGGTGTCCTTTGCTGTACAGAAGCCTTTTAGTTTAATGTACTCCCACTTGTTCATTTTTTATTTTGTTTCCCTTGCCTGAGGAGATGTAGTCAGGAATAAGTTGCTCATGTTTATATTCAAGAGATTTTTGCCTATGTTTTCTTCTATGAGAAAACAGTATCTCTTATAATAGAATAAAAAATATGAAATATTGGGGGAAATTTTGGCAAAATATACAAAAGACCTGTACACTGGAAAGTATAAAACATTATTGACAGAAATCTAAGAAGACCTAAATAGATGGAGAGATACACTGTGTTCACGGATTAAAAGACCCAATGCTATTTAGATTTCAATTCTCCCCAAATTGGTCTACAGATTTGCACAACCCCAATCCAGATGTCAGAAGACTTTTAGTAGAAATCAATAAGCTGATTCTAAAATTCATATGGAAATACAACAACAATTTTGAAAAGGAGAACAATGTTGCAAGGCTAACACTACTTGATTTCAAGATACATAATAAAGCCACAGTAATCAAGAGCGTGGTATTGGAGGAGAGATATAGATGAATGTAACAAAATACAGACTCAGAAATAGACCCACATATATAGGGACAAGTGAATTTTGACAAAGTGCAAATCCTATTCAGTGGAGAAAGCATGATATTTTCAACAAGTGGTACTGGAATATTTTAATATCTATATGCAAAAAAAATTTATATATATTTCACATGACATACAAAAATTAACTCCAAATGTGTCACAGACCTACTCTAAACTATAGTCTTAAAATTATATAACTTACAAAAGAAAACTTCGGAGAAAATCTTTTTTGACCTTGGGTGAGGCAAAGATTTTTTAGTTGTAACACCAAAAAGCACATCCATGAAAGAATAAATTGGTAAATTTTAAGTCATCAAAATCTAAAACATTTTTCTTCTTTTTTTGAGGGATCATAAACAATTTTATGTTGGTGCTTTTCTAGATTTTATAGCTTTCAGATTAAGAAAATGTTAGCGATAATATAATATGCACTAGGGTTTCAGATCTATGCCAAATAGATTAAAGTCTTTGGCTCGAGAGTAGCAGAGACCAGAGAAATGTAGATGACAAGCTTTGTTGTAGGTGAAGAACTAGGGCAGATTGTGGAAGACAGGAGGTGGGGAGGATGATAGAGGTTGCTAAAGTGAATGGGACTCTCAGACTCTAACCTGGAGCCCATTCAAAGACAGTCGGGACCTGGGGGAATTTACCAAGACATTGAGTTCCAAGCTGGTCATGAGCTCGACCAGCCTTGTCAGGACCCCATGTCAACCACTTGGCCAATGTGCTCATTGCAGCCATTTGTGAGGTAGGACATGCCCAGCAGGTGTCTGAGAGACCCTCGCTGTCTTAGAGCTGCAGGAGGTGGAAGAGGATGGGCAACATCTGCTTCATCGCTTGTTTACAAGGGTATGGGTTCTTGTTTTGGGACAGGTTGGACAAGTTCCACATGATGTTCCACAGAAATGTGATTTGTGTGGTAGGCGAAACCAAGGCCAACAAGTGTGGGACAGCTTTGCTGGAGATAACAACGTCTCTGGGCTTTGGGTCATCACCTGCAGTGTTGCGAAGAGCACACACACTGCCTGTTCACACACAGTCATGTGGAGGGAAGACAGTAGCTCCATCAAGGGCTGGACAGCACCCCCTTCCACAACAGCTCGAGTCTGCTCCCAAGTGCCTGAAGCAGTGTTGGTCAGTGCCCAGGCTGCCTCAAACTGCAGGCAGAGATGACGTGATGACTTCAGGAACTGCATCAGCCTGGAATGAACCCTGTTTCGACTATTAGTTTCAGGGAGGGTTTCTTTCCTGGAACAGCATTTTCCTGGCTGCCTGGGTGGCCTGGAAGCATATGTCTGGATCTGAGGCATTCACACTATTGATTATTTCTTGCAGGGTGAGGCTGACCTCTTTGGATAGTGGTTCAGAAGCTGGGTCAGAGGCGACATGGGTAATATTTCTTTTCTTTAAGGCCTGCTCATCTTTCTTGGCCTTCCGGAGTCCTGGGCTCACTGCCATTTGCTGTTGCCACCTCATAGATGCAACTTTGCCACAGTGCTTAAAGCTTCTCAGCCTCTCTTCTGGGACTTCTAAAGTTGGCATATTGACTGGAAGCCGTGAGCCACCTGGCAAGGAAAGCTAACTTTTGCTTTTCAAAGGACACTAAAGATAAGGCATTGACCAGGAGAAAATAATCGCAAATCTTGTATCTGATAAAAGGACTTGTATACAGACCATGTAGAACTCTTACAGCTCAATAATAAAAAGACCAGTAACTCAATTTTGAAAATAATGAAAAAGATTTGAACACTTCACCCAAGAAGATACAGGATGGCAAATAAACACATGGAAAAGATGTTCAGTGTCATTCGTCATTAATGAAATGCAAATTAAAACCACAATGAGATACCACTGCACACTTATTAGAATGACTAACATTAAGAAGACTGATTCTACCAAATGTTGGCTGGGATGTGGAAGAACGGAAACTCCTGTATGCTGCTGCTGGGAATGTAAAATGGTACAAACACTTTGGAAAACAATTTGGCAATATTTTTCTTTTTTTTTAATTGAGGTACGATTGACATACCATATTATATTAGTTTTAGGTATGCAGATAATGAGTCTATACTTGCATATATTGTGAAATGATCACCACAATAAGTCTTGTTAACATCTGTCACTATATATAGTTGCAGAATATTTTTTCTTGTGACAAGCAATGTTGGCAAATTCTTGAAAAGCTTAATATACACTTACTGTGTGGTCAGCCCTTCTACTCCTAGGTATTTATCCAAGAAACATGATAGCATATGTCCACTGAAAGATTTGTTCGTGGATATTTATAGCAACTTTATTTGTAATAGCCAAAGATTGAAAACAACTCAGAAGTCCATACGTAGGTGAATGGATAAAAAAATATTCTGGTACATTCATACAACATAATACTATTCAGCAATAAAAAGGAATGAAGTTTTGTTATGTACAACAACATGGATGAATCTCAAAATAATTATCCTGAATGAAAAAAAACAGACAAAATGACTATATACTGTATGATCCCATTTATATAAAAATTCTAGAAAATGCAAACTCATCTATAACAACATAAAGCAGGTCAGAGGTTTTTGAGGGATGGGGTTGGGGCAGAGGACTACAAAGGGGCACCAGGAAACTTTTGGGGCTGATAGATAATGTTCACTATCTTGGTTGTGGTGATGATTTCATGGATATAACCATATGGTATTAATTATCAAATGATAAACTTTTAATATGTACAGTATATTTTATGTCAATTATACCTCAATAAAACTGTTTCGAAAGGATTTCAAAAAGTTGCAACTAGAAGATAAATATACTCTGGAGATCTAATGCACAACATAGTGATTATAGTCAACAACACTGTATTATATATTTCAAAGTTGCTAAGAGACGAGATCTTAAATGTTCTCACCTCAGAAAGAAATGGTAATTACATGACATGCTACAGGTGTTAGCTAACCTTATGGTAGTAATCATATTGCAATACATAAAAGTATCCAATCAACATGCTGTACACCTTAAGCTTACACAATGTTATATGTCAATTACATCTCAATAAAAAAATTAAATGAAGCAAAAAATAAAAAGAGGAATAAGGACATTGAGCATCCTTGAGAGTTAAGGGAGATTATAGGATCAGATGATATTAGAATCTTTAGGGAGAGGCATGTGTGAGTTTTGAAAACAGGACATCTTGTTGCCCTGTCATGATTTATTTACAGTTACAATATCTAATTTATTCATTTTCTGAAGTATCATTGATATACAATCTTACATTGGTTTCAAATAAACAATACAGTGGTTCAACAGTTACCCATATTATTAAATCCTCACCCCCTCTAGTGCAGTTACTATCTGTCAACATAGATGTTACAGAATCAGTGACTATATTCTCCATGCTGTACTACCATCCCTGTGACCAACTTATATTGTGATTGCAAATTATTGTCCCCCTGTATCCCCCTCACCCTTCCCACTTGCCTACCCAAACCCCTCCTCTCCACCAGTCCCTTCTCAGTGTCTATGAGTCTGTTTTGTTCCTTCTGTTTGCTTTGTATTTATATTCCACAAATAAATGAAATCATATGGTATTTGTCTTATTCTGCCTGACTTATTTCACTGAGCATAATACCCTCTAGATCCATCCATGTTGTTGCAAATGGAAGGATTTCTTTTCTTTTTATGGCTGAATAATATTCCACTGTGTATATGTACCACATCTTCTTTATCCATTCATCTACTGATGGACATTTAGGTTGCTTCCGTATCTTGGCTATTGTGAATAATGCAGCAATAAACATAGGGGTGCACATATCTTTTTGGGTCAGGTATTTTGTTTTATTTGTGTAAATTCCTAGAAGTGGAATTACTGGGTCTAATTGTATTTCTATTTTTAGTTCTATGAGGAACCTCCATACTGCTTTCCACAGTGGCTGCACCAACTGACATTCCCACCAACAGTATAGTGGAACTCCCTTTTCTCCATACCCTTGCCAACACTTGTTATTTTTTGTCTTTTGGGCAGTGGCCATCCTAACTGGTGTGAGGTGGTATCTCACTGTGGTTTTAATTTGCATTTTCTTGATGATTAGCAACGTGGAGCATCTTTTCATGTACCTGTTGGTTATTTGTATTTCCTCTTTGGAGAAATGTCTGTTCAGGTCTTCCTCCCATTTATTATTTAGGTTATTTGTTTTTCGGGTGTGGAGGCATTTGAGTTCTTTATATATTTTCGATGTTAACACCTTATCAAATAAATAATTTACAAATATATTCTCCCATACTGTTGGATGCCTTTTTGTCTTGCTGATGGTGTCCTTTGCTGTACAGAAGCTTTTTAGTTTGAGGTAGTCTCACTTGTTCATTTTTTATTTTGTTTCCCTTGCTCGAGATGTGTCCAGGAAAATATTGCTCATATTTATGTTTGAGAGAGTTTTGCCTATGTTTTCTTCTAAGAGTTTTATGGTTTTATATCTCACACTCAGGTCTTTGAGCAATTTCGAATTTACTTTTGCGTATGGAGTAGACAATAATCCAGTTTCTTTTTTTTGCATGTAGCTGTCCAGTTTTCCAAACACCAGGTATTGAAGAGGCTGTCTTTTCCCCATTGTATATTCATGGCCAATATCTAACTTATTTTAAAAATTCAAAAAGCACTAAAGGAGGACATGACATTTTTAGATGTATCAAAAGAGAGGCATAGTTTTTAAAAGTTTACAAAATTAATGTTTATTATTTTCAAATAACTTTTTCAGCATCTGTTTTTTAGATACAAATACCTGTTTGTTTGTTTTTAAGCCCAACCATAGAGGAAGGTAAAAAATGAAAAGAAAAACCTGCCTCTGCCCTTGTCCCACCCTAATCTTGACCCTCGTATTAACATCATTAATAGATTCTTATGAATTCATTCCCAAATTTTCTATAATATACAAGAAGAGAGAGAAAGAATTTTTTGTTTGTTTTCGTTTTGTTTGGATTCCAATGGGATCACACTAAACAGAGTCCAACACAAATAGACCTCCTTTATTCTTTTTAATAGCTGCATGTTATTCCACACCCTGAGGTACCTTAATTTATTTAACTCATTCATGGATATTTAAGCTCTTTCTAGCTGTTTGCTATTTCACTATTGAATGAGCATTTTTAATGTTTGCTATACTTGTGAGCATATATTTGTAGGAGAAAGTAAAAAAATCCTGGATAGCTGGGTGGTATAGAGTGATTAAGTGCATGCACGTTGCCCCCAAAGAGGCTGCAGGAATATGCGTTTGCACTGTTACTGCTTGGAGAGTGCTTATAATTTTACCTCCCGCGATGTCAGTAAAGAAAAGTGAATAATGCTGGTGTAATGTGCATTCTTAAATTGTGAATGAGGCTGAGCATTTTTTTATGTTTTACTGGATAGTCGTATTTCTTTAAAGAAATACCTTGTTCAGTGAGTCGAAAATGAATGGATATATATGCCACTTTCGGGAACACAGCTATTATGGTAAATGAAATACACTTCCATGTTACTTGCACTTTAAAAACAATAAAACTCTTCTATTGCTAATATAAGTGTTAAATGTAGGAAGATAGAACAATAGAAACACAGTTTTCTGGCATTTAAAAAATAGACCAATGATCTCTAATGCGCCATGGGCAGTAAAACATATGGGGGGAATTAAGATTTTCAGAGGGATAGAAAGGATGGCTTGTTTCTTTCACTGGCTAAAAGGTTATGACCCACCATGCACCACATGACCTGTCAGGACCTGCTGACCTACCAATTATCCTGTGGAAAATGGAAGTAACTAACTCTTCCTAACTTTCGCCCCAATCTGCTGCTCCTGCTGGGTTCCCCGTCTCTGTTAAAGGCATCATATCTACCCAAGTAGGCCAAACTAGAAATCGGGAGGGGCGTCACCTTTTCTTTCTCTGCCCCACGCAGCTGCTCTCCGCCCTCATCTCTTTCACTGGGTCTTTGTGGGGATGAAACAAGGTACCATTCTAGAAGGGCCCAGCACAATGTTAGGCAGGCGGAGGTCAGGAAATGGGATTTCACTCTTACCTTTGGGAGCTTTTGCTTTTCCCAATGTGGTCTTACCAGTGATCTACAGCTTTCCACATTGTCTACCTAAGGCTTCTGCCCTACTTGTTAAGCTGTATGCCTGGAGGAATTGGTGTACAGGACACTCACCTTTCACTAGGCAGGAATAATGGAGTTGTCCATGTGGAACATATTAATTGAAAAATACCCTAATCTTTTTACTTTATAAGTAGAAAGGATGCTAATGATTTCTTCTCTTCTTACAGATCAGTATTGTTATTTTAAACTTTGGTTTGGAAGGAAAATTGGATGGAATGCTCTCCGAAAGATTTTGGAGGGGAGGTCATATGAAGGCAAAGGCAGAATGTCTAAATGGTGGTGGGAAGTGAAACAAAAATCTACAGTCACCACCTCCTGACCTAGTTATAGGTTCAGTATCTCTTCTATCACAAAGCATGTTCCTGGCCCATGTCTTCCACCACCTTCTGTTGGTGGGTGCTCAGAGACTAACAAATTTACTTTAATATGTCTGTGATCCTCCACAAAACATAATTAAGAACATAAATGGGCTGCTTCTAAAAATAATATTGTGCATTTCAAAACCAAATATTATGAGTTTTGGATTATCTTCTGTTTCGGATTATCTCTGCCACTGCTCCTGAGGGTCGAATTTCCTCTGCAGCTTCATAGCACTTGAAAACATGTGTTTAGTTATAAACATAGGTCCCTCTGGGGAATCCCCAAATGGGAATGTTTCTCTCATTTGTGAGTGAGAAATGCATGTATTTCCTTTGACACAAAGGAGAGTATTAACGCTTTTTAATTTAAATTATAAGCATTCTCCAGCTAATTTCAAAATGTGTTCTAACCCCCGAACTCTTACCAGTCAGCCACAATTTTTCAAGCATTTGGCAAGGAGCATGAGTTAACTCAAGAAGTTTAGTTCTTAACTACACCAGTTCTTACTGGTCGGGGCCATATTTTGAAGTGTTAAAAACTGAAAAGGGCTTTTTAAATTAGTATAGTAGTTAATACCTCTCTATCACTACACTGTCCTATACACAGAGCCCCTTCTCCACTGTTAGCAATTATAAGAATACCTTTTAGAAATAACCTATACAAAGACCTGTACATATGTGTTTATATAGTCCTTCTTTTTACATAAATGGGAGCATATTATTCATATTGTCTTACATTATTTTTCATTTGTTATACCTTAGAGA
This sequence comes from Phataginus tricuspis, assembly GCA_029783875.1. Lineage (NCBI taxonomy): Eukaryota > Metazoa > Chordata > Mammalia > Pholidota > Manidae > Phataginus > Phataginus tricuspis. The sequence continues at coordinate 112,507,711 of JAQQAC010016209.1, read as the reverse complement.
TTGTTCCCTAGTGGGGGATCTATATATCTCTCTTTATTTTTAACAATATCATAGTATTCCATTGTGTGACTATACATTAATTTATTTAACCAGTCTTTATTCTTGATATATGGGCTGTTTCTAGGTTACAAACAATGCTGCCACGGAACATTACACCTCCTCCTTTTAACAAGGAAAATATAAAAGATACACAAAAATAGAGAAAACAGCAGAGATCTCCAATATACTGAATATCCGACTTTAACAATAACCAGCTAAGTCCTGAGCAAAGATGTTTCATCTGTACTCCTCCATGCCCCCACCAGATTATTTTGAAGCAAAATGTCTTCCATAAATATTTAATGATGTATGCATAAAATAAGGGATCTTTAAAAAATCACCACATACCATTGCCTTACCTTAAAAATTAACGATCATTTCTTGATCTCATAACATGCTGTTAGTGTTCAAATTTCTCCTATGGACAACTGTTTACAAACAATTTGTTAAAAATCAGAATCCAAACGAAATCTGCATATTGCATTTGTTTGATGTGACTTTTAAGTCACTTTTAATTTAGAAATTCCCTCTCCCTTTTTTTCCCTTGCAATTTATTTGTTGGCAAAACTGGGTCTTTTGTCCCACAGTTTCCCATGTTCCGGGTTTTGCTGACTGCGTTGAGCGAGGTGGTTTAACAGTGTTCTCCTCTCTTCCCTGTATTTCCTGCAAGCTGGTGGGTTTGGTCAGGAGACTTCATGAGATTCAGGTTTACTGCTCGGGCCAGAACACTTCCTGGATGGTGTTGGGTACTTCCCTTAGGAGACCATAAGCATTCTTTTTATAGGTGGGAATGTAGCTGTGGGATAAATTCCTCTGAGTGAATTGATTGTTCCATCTTTATATTTGGGTAGCTATTATCAAATTACCGATTGCCTTCCACCGAAATTATACCAATTTACATTCCACCTGAAATAAAGAAGAGTCTCTGTTTCCCCGCACCGACACTCCTTTGTCAAGCTCTTCTTAGTCATTACCAATCTGATAGATGAAACATGTTATGTTGTCCAGTGTTGATGCAGTCTAGATTTGACTAGAACCAGATTTCATATTGCTACAGCCCAATTTCTTTCTTCATTAGCTCACACGAGTACAGCATTGTAGATAATGTATCTGTAACTGTGGCAGCATTAGAAAAGATCTATATAAGTCAAAATGAATGGCATGGGTGAAATATTCATTACAACTTCGTGTAGCACCACGTGTGCAATGCTACTGCCTCTGGTTTGTCACTGTAGGCACAGCTCAAAGAAACTATCTTGGGTATATTTAGAAAATTGGTAGAATTTCCCATGTCAAGAGCCATCAGCTCTGTGCTAAGTATGTGGAGGGATCCAGTGATAACTAAGATGAAGATCTTTGTACCAATGAGCTTTTAGTCCAGTAAGAGAGGTAAGGCAATTGTAGTGCTGTTAAAATTCAGAGGAAAAGAAGTTACTTCAGCTGCAAGGATCATGAAGAGGAGGCATATCCAATGGGTCTTGAAGAATGGGTAAGTCTCAGGAAGGCAGAGATGGAGAGAGCCTCCAGAGGCCATGAAGGGCATGAACAAGGCTGGAGATGAAGAAATCACAGGATATACTCAAGGAATCCTGAGCAAGCCAGTTGGGCCATATTATCTCTTATCTAAAGGACCTGTGGGGAATCAAAGGGACCAAGCTAACTGGCACAGTTATTGATGAGACACAACATTTTGAATGATTACAAGGAAATAATTGTTACTGTAGAGAGTAAAAAATCAATAAAGGTGATTAAAATAAAGGATCACATGTATCTTCTGAATAGTAGTCGCTTTAAACACATTACCATTGTACCTTCTCTTAACAATCTTCAATGATAGTTTTATGTGCATTTAATGAATGCCAACCGAACATGGTTTCCACAGAGTTCTGCATAGCCTCGTTAGGAGAAAAATCGAGGAAGCCACGTTTCCTCCTTGCTTAATCAAAGCTAGATGGCACTGAGGCACTGAGGGGTTATGTTTGTTTGTTCTTAATTACAGTTTAGAGTAACAAACAACTTTTGAGGGAAATTTTCAGAATTGTTGCTATCACTCCAAATTACCAGACTCAGTGAATTGCTGCACATCGTGACAGGAGAGAAGAGATACCATTCATCTTTCAGAAAGCTGGGTTTCTGTGGACGGCAAGCTACAATAACCAGCTGCTGCTAGGTATTAAGATTCATATCAAAGAATAAGTAGCCTTTGAGTCACGGCTGCCCAATAGAACTTTCTGCAATAATGGAAAAGTTCTTAATCTTCACTGTCCAATACAGTAGCCACATGAATACTTGAAATGTGGCCAGTGTGACTGAGGAACTGCCTTTTTCATGTTGTTTAATTTTCATTAATTAATCTTTAAATATAAAACAACCACACATGGCTATTGGATGGTGAGGCAGCTTTTAACTAAAAATGGTCATTCACTTTTCCCTGACAGATTGAGTTATTGATGAAAATGACATACATCAATACAACATGAACTCACAAAACATTTTTATGTTTATGCTATAACAAGGACGAGACACAGTCTGGAGCAATTTTCAGAGGCAATGGCAATTTATTTCCTTATGCAAAGTTTACTGGGTCCTATTCTTTTAAGAAAGGCAAGCATGCCTGTGTTGTACAACACACTTTAAAGAACAGAAAATGGAAGATTAAAACTCTTAAGTGGCAATAACCAAACTACTAACACTGCTGCTAAATTCTTTGACTTTAATTGAGTTGGATTTTCTTTTTTTTCCAAATGTCTTGAAGCCTAACCCCTCCGGATACTTTGCATAGTGGAAATATGCCTTAAGTTACTAGCTAAGAGCCCTTTTTTCAGACTTTTAAAAATGAAATTTCAGATTCATTAGAACAAAAGGATGCACTTTTCTCGACCTTGGGAGCTTGTGACCATTGGGACATGAAAAGAGTAGTGACACTAAGGAAAACTATTGTGCAGAAAAATAAGCCTCTCCAAGGGGCACCAGGAATCCACAATAAAATCCCTGTTTCCAAGAAAATCCAGGCATTTCCATCAAAAAAGCCTGGAAAGATAAATAGAATGTCCTTAAAAGCCACAGGTTTTTAATAATACAAAATGTCTAAGTCCAGGGTAAACAAAGGGCTAAGAAAAACTAACATCTACTAACTCAAGTTTCTCAAGACCTAGGTCGTGACCTAGAGCCTGATCACAAGGTATTTTCAAAAGAGCTGCTTTTCCTGCGCCTGCGAAGAGTTTATTTTGTGGAACTTATTTGGCTACAGGCTCTATGACTCCACAGAAATTTTAAAGCCAGGTGAATTACAATGACTCGTTCAGTTCACATCAATAACAAGTGGGATTAGGGGACTGATTTAAAAAGTGATGTAAATGCTTTTAGTATAACCACCCAAATGAACTGAGCTGATCTGGCGAATCCGAAGTAACATTTATTTTCCTGTTATCGTTATCCTGCTATGTTAGTTCCTTTTGCACCTGATTTCTCAAAAGCGACTAGTGAAGCTTTTCCAGAAGTAATGAATTCTTCATCTTTGACGCTTCCTGAATGAGCTATTTAGGTACAGTTCTTTCCGATTTCAACCCTCCAGGAGGCAGGAGTCAAAAGAGCTCGCTGTCCTTTGTTGCACAAGCTATTTAAACTCTCTGCTATACCACATCCTTTCTCTGCCCGGCTGACTTCCAGGAACTAACCTGTGGTTTTGAAAACACAGTATTTTCCATTGCAAGCTGTATTAGTTATTACTGACACTATTCATGTATTCGGAAGGTGTGCCTCAGGGCTTTTACAATGGGCTACAAAAAAAAAATCAAAGAGCAATAAACAAAAAACAGGAGTCTTTCTCAACCATCTAAATGTTAATTCATTTGTTTTTGTACTTAGCATTTTGCTCACTGAGGTAGGCTTTGGAAATGTTAAAAGCAAGAACAACATTAATTTCCCATGGTCCCTAAAGTGTTTTTGGCCTGATTGTATAAATAATTCAAGAATATGTCATTTTTCTTTTTAAAGTTCTGTTAAGTAACAGCTCCTGCGAATTAAGCTGTCACTATTGAGTCACTATTCTACCCTGGGACTAGCTTTGTAGCCTTTTCAGTCTTTATCCAACAATGGGTGAGACCTCTTCTTTCATACTCAAGGATTTATTTAATGTAAACTATTTTGATTTTTAATGATTTAGAATAAATTATGTAGGCAGGCAACAAAAATCATTAAAGAGCAGGCTCTCATCATGCTTGTTAGAAGAGCAGTTTTCTGAGCACTTTTAAAAAGTCAGCTTGAGGTCAAATTTCACAGCCATCTCCACTTTGAAACATAATATATAAAAGCCTTTTTTTTCATGAGAAATCAAGTATGTTTTGCGCTTAAGTGGGAAACATTTCAACATTTAAACTATGGTCAAGCTCTCCACTTTGAAATAGAAGGATCCGAGGAAAGAGGGTTGGCTAGTTTGTTGCTGAAAGAAAGAATGTTTGTGAAATGTTCCTGCTGTCCCTTTGGCTGGAATGGCGACCTGCACTAATCCTGAAGGTCAAACCGCTAACAAGGCTTTCTGAGTAGTGCGTTTTAAAATCATTAAAAAAATAAATCTATAAAATGAAAGGGCTAAACCCAGCCTCTTTAGACTGATAAATGTACAATTTCAATTTTGTTAATTACACATTTATTAACGGCTCAAAATTAGGGTGGTAGGGAATTTAAATAAGCGTATGATAGTGTCTTAGTCCTTAAAGAACGTTATATGTTTTTGGCCTGGTGAGGCATTTAGAAAACAATGTAAATGCTTAACTGAAGACGTGAACAAGGTAAGGCGAGAGGAATCCACTTTAACTCTGAGTTCTCCAATTTTACATTTCGGAAAAGCATAAATGTCTCTTGCAAATTCTGGCACAATAAAAAAAGATACTTGGGCAGAGGAAGCATTCCATAAAGTGTATATTAATGAAAACAGACTTGGTACCTAGTTGCATCTCCTGCTTTTCTAGTAGGAAGTATTATGTATAAGATGTGTTTAGTAGATACTATAATAATTACCCCAAGTCAGATTATCTGGTTTCTAGCTCTGCTGTGTAAGTTTGAGCACATGTCTTTAACCTGCTGCGCTGCCCTTTCTGTATGAGATGTTCTTTAAGAACCCATCTGGCTCTATGATTCTGTGGGTTTTATGAATACCATAGATTGTGTTTGATATTGGTCATTGGAGGGGAGGGGGATACAGGCCACACAGATAGGCACAAACCCTATAAATGCACTACGTACAGTTGCTATGGGCAACCACCACAGAAAAGGAAAGCAGTTGTGTCCAAATTCCTTATAGGTAGGGGGTTGGGGGTGGGGTCCAGGAGGAGCTGAGACCAAGCTGTACCTCTGTCACTGATCCAAATGAAGTGCCACCTAGCTGGTTGTCTGTGGCCCCGATTCTAGAGCATGGTCCAGAAGGGGGTGAGGTGGGGAGGTGGTGAAGCTTGGGGGGGAATCATGACTCCTCCACTTAATAGTTGTGTGGCTGTGGACAGTTAAAGAACTGGTCTTCTCAATAGTAAAGTGGGGGAGACGGTGAAAAAGATTAGGATTTTATGACTTAACATATATAAAGCTAAAGCACTCAGTAGTGTGCCCAGCACATAATACATATTCAATAAATGCCAGCTGTTATTACAAGATGAATATGGAGTGAACCCTTTATTAACAAAGATAGCTCCATGACCTGAAAACATTGGCAAAGAAATGTTTGTGGCTAACATCCACACTGTGGGTGATGAATAAGAAAGAGGCAGAAGGCGTAGCTAGTACTATTAATAGAGTGGTTGGTGCCAGAAGGTGGCAAAAAAGCCCTAAGCCTATGCTGGTCAATATAGTCGCCATTAGCCACACGGGCTATGCTACTGAGCACTTGAAATGGGTTTAGCTTGAAATGAGATGCACTGTTAAGTGTAAACTGCTTTAGTATTAAAAGACTTAATACTAAAAAAGAGAGAAAATACCTCATTAATAATTTTATGTCAATTGCACATTCAAATTAGTGTTTTATATATTGGGTTAAATAAAATTTACTGTTCCCCTTAACTTCACTTCTTTTTTAACTTTTTTAATGTGGCTACAAGAAAATTTAAAATTGCATGTGTGCTTGTATTGTCTTTCTATCAGACAGTGCTGCACTAAAGTATTAAATTAAAGGAGCCACGTGTCCCTGCCCTTAAACTCTTTCTCATTAAGTCTCTCATCGAAGACTAAACCACCATGTGACTCTGTTCCAGAAAGTTCTATTTCCCTCTGTCTCCGAAACTCTGAAGGGAGCGACATTCTTTCACTTGACAGTAGCAGTGGGCTTTATGCTGATTTGCTAATCCAGATGCTCCTATCATGGTTTTGCTGTATCTCCTTTGTGGTGAGCATAAAGATTCCTGGAATGGTGCTAGGTGACAGGCCAGCCTGGCTTTGAGTGCAGGTTCCATCATGTCAAATTACTTATCCTCTCAGAGCCTCAGTTCATCATCTAGAACAGAAAGGTAGCACTAATAATTACCTAGCCAATGAGGTCATGGTGTGAGATATTTATATTGTATTTAGAGTGGTGCCCAGCACATAGCAAGCCCTCAGTTGGTGTTACAGATTATTTATCTTATCTTTGGTGTGTTTTGGGGGCAAGGGGTCTGAATTATTCAATGTTTTGAGTTTCAGCGAAAATTCTATCCCAGCTATTCTGCTGAGAAGTGATAAAGTTGTGGAGTTACCAAAGATGCGGGATTTCACATACTGGTATTCTTTGTTTAAGGGAACTGCTAGAGTAAAAATAGCAGCTAAAGTTATTTTGGGGGGGCTGGGTGGGAGTGAGGAGCAGGCTTCATGAACATGAAGCAGATGAGGGGGCAGACACATGGAATTATGGCATTTGTAGGCCCCCGTTTTCTGCCAGTGGAAATAAGGATAACCTCAACCATCTCCTTCTCAGGCTTCAGGTGAATATCAAACAAAATAATGTGTGTATAATGATGTGCTTCGAAAATTGTCAAGCTCTGAAACAGAGGGTACCAATCATTATTCTCTTTCTAAATACCCAAGGACACAATGTAAACAAAATGGAACTCAAGTGTCCTGGTAGTTGAGAGGAGGCAAAATCACCATGTGCTGGATTTAACAAGGAAGGCTTCCTGCAGGAGGTGTAACTCGAAATGGCCCTTAAAAAATGGGTGGAGAGAGACGTAGGGGCCAAACAGATGCCCAAATCTGTGCCAGTCCCATGTCCAAGTCACCAGGTACAGTATTAATCCACTTTGGACACGGTCATAGAGGGGCTCCCAGGATCTTTTTCCTGATTTACATGAATGCAAACCTTTACTTTTAGCATAAAAGATGAGGCAAGATGCAACCTGAGCCTCAAGTTCCAGTGCTCACTTTTGTCTAGTAGTTTCCCTCTATGGTAGGTCTATGTGGGATAATTCCATTTAATCCCTAATTTACTGCACTCTTTGTGACCCAATGTTTTGTGTTAACATTTATGTCCACAAAAAGAGGAATATTTTTGGCAGATTATGGAATATTTAAATGTAATAAGCACTTTAAAGTTATGAGAAATTGTAATCTAATCAATAAAGAAAAGGCACGGAAATAAAGAAAAAAGTTTACGACAGAGATAAAAAGCCCAAATCTCCATTAATTCTCCACACACCATCTCAGCTCTCTCTCCAGAGGTAACCAATTCATTATTACTAGTATTGAAGTTAAAAGGAAGACCAGGAGGAAGGGGTGGGGGTGGGGGGAGAGGAAGAACAAAAAGAGGGGCGAATGAGATAAAGCGCAAAGATTGATGGAGCGGGAAGAGTCCTCAGAGGTAATCTAGTAAGTGATTTGTTTAAATGTCATTCAGCTAGATGGTGACAGAGCGCAGACTCACGCTGAGGTCTCCTGATTCTCACTCCCTGGTCCCTTTCCACACGACCATGTGGTTTCGGGAAAGGGAGGTTAGAGCCCTCGGTGGGCAGGGAAAGGTCCAAATTCCCAGTCTCAGTCTCCTTAAGTTCCTCACCCTTCCCCCAACTTTGAGATGCAAAATCCTCTCTCTAAGGCTTTGAACTGGCTTCCCTTAATCATCCCTTACTCCTTTCTATTCCAAACCACCAAAAGGAACTTCTCTGGGAGCTGTCTAAAGCTTTACAGAGAAACTCCCTAGAGTTATCTTTATTTACTAGAGGAACATTGCTTGATCTCTCAGTTATATATTTTTAGGCAGAGTTAAAGAATTGTTCATGTTCTCTAGTACTTTTACATATGGGTTTTGGTCACTAGTAAACACAGTGTGGAAATAGAATTTACAAAGTGGAAAAGAGCTTGCATTTCTGATATCCCTCAATACAAATATTCAACCTAGTCAGTAGACCAGCAATGGAAGTGTCAGCACACTCTGAAAGGGGTCTCATAAAAACTACAAAGTTGAAGTTGTCTCCTCCATCAGAGAGTTTAGTTGGGTGGATGGACAAAGCTCAATTATACATAATGGCCTCAGCAAAGATGTGATAATACCTCATCTCATTAGCATGTTAGCATATGCTATAAAATATGATAATTTTAAACTCAGATGAACGCTTTTTATTCTTTTTCTCTATAAAAGGCTGGGGTGGGGATCCAATTCATGACATTCCTATGCAACAATAGGGACACTGTTTCCACATTGCTCATTCCAAAAGGCATTTCTGAAAGCTAGAGATAGATGCCTTTTAGAAAGTAGACCACATTTTCTGGCACAATACTTAATTTATTCTCCTTTGATGACATGCCTGGTGGAATGAAGGAAATGGAGGTGGGGGGCATTCCATAAAACCTGATGAGGCAGAATTATAACACAGATGGTATAACAGTTTATACAATATTAACAGCTCTTTTAATGTCAAGCTAGTACATATAAAGGCATCAGAGAGGAAGCTGTGCTTTAAAAAAAATTGTACAGTGAATGAAAAACATAAGAAGCAATTAACATGTGAGGGAAATTTCAGTTTGCAGGTTACGAATTCGAACATAAAGTTGCATTTTGATGGTCAAATGTTCACTGTTTGGTATTGTGAATTGGGATCCCAATTCGGAATGGGGGCCTGAGGGAGAGAGAAACAACGCATGCACCCATTTCCCTGTGTGATGCCAGGTTCCTTGGAACACTTGAGTAGGAGGATGGTAGTTTCTGTGCCTTCAGCTGGTATAATCAGATTAGTAGGTAAAGTAGGAGGATGACCAGATTGTTCCATTTTTGCTAGCATGTGTCTCCCAAAGCCCTCTTTCGGGGCCTTGCCTCTATCTCTGGTGCCCCAAATCTGGGCAGTAAGAAGTCAAGATCTCGGCAAGGAGTCTGAGAAGTAGGTACGGGCGGGCTCAGCAGGAAAGAGAAAAGAAGGAAAAAGAACTTCTGAAGTGCCACACATTGGGAGCCCTCTATTGCTTTCACACATTATCTCATTTAATCTTCACAACAGACCTCCGGGAAAATCAAGCTTGAAAATAAGCCAAGGATGATCTAAGTTTCTTTCAAAATTGACCAAAATAGTGGTTTTCTCCTTTCTGGCTCTGTGACAATCCGTGGAGTCATTTTCGGCAAGTTATTTTGTAACTCATCTGTAAAATGAACTGATTAGGTTAGATGTCCTCTACAGATGTGACCAACCTAAACTATTGGCTCCAACTATCCTTTAAAAGATACCTGGCTATGTTATTTCAAGGTTTAATCTGTTATGTACAGTATTTTATCATAAACTTAGTGTTGAAGGAACATAAGAATCTGACAAGGAGTCAGGCAAAATGAAAGGCGAATTGGAATTTGGGATATTTTTTTTCTCACAAATTGTGCTCATCTGTCAAATACTAGGGTTAATTTCTGCAGCTGCAAATGTGTGATAGTGTTAAAAGCTAGCAAAATTAATTTTAGAATTAATTTGCCAAGAGCTTTAGATCATAATATCAAAACTTTTGTGTGAACTTGGTAACTTCGTGACTGGACTTTAAGAAAGACGCAGTATGCACTCAGGGATTAATCAAGTATAGAGATTAGTTTAAGAATGGTGGGTTTGAATTGTAAATGAAATAGTTGAAATTGCAGAAAACCAAGGAGCTGTGGACCAAAACAAGCATAAATAGGATACTTTGTTTAGGAACAAAAATATAAAATGAGTTTCTCTTAACTTTTATACTTACATTTCTGACACAGAAGTAAAACTCAAGTGAATGGATGTGACACTCCCACCACCCCTGGCAGATTTTTAAGATGTTACAAACTACTATTTAAAGAAGACCCTTTTGAAGCTTAATGAAGAGGGGTAATGAGTGGGACTGAGACAGCAGATAAAAACTGGTCTTGCTTTTGTTAGGTGATTAACCAAACTGACGGGGTTCATTCAATTTCTAGTTTCTTGGTTATCCTTAGACACATGAAATTTTTGAAAATAATTTAGGTTGAGGAATAAACATAAGCCTCCAACTGTATCTAGTAACTGATAAAAGATAGAACATCAGATACACTAATAAATAGTATAATGTTGTAAGAATAAGTATATTTCTGACAATTGATAAAACATGATTAAGATACTCCAAGGAAGAAAAGATTTTTATTTCAGATCAAATTAAAGACAGCCTCAAATAATACAACTGGGTCTGAATGCTGTTAACCTTTGCAAGGTGTATATCTTACTATGATGAAGCTACATACTACAGTCCAGCAAGATCTAATGGTTTCCATGATTTTGCTTAAATGGTCTTTAAAGAAAAATTGCAAGTGAAATAAACATGAAAGGATTTACAGATTAGTCAAGTATTACATTCTAAAAATATAATTTAACCCTAGATATTCACTAGGATTATTTGTCTTGCTGTTTCTCCAAAATCAACAAGCAGACTATATTTAAAATGGCTTTGTTTATTAGACTTGATGTCTTCCAAGGAAACACTGAACTTTGGTCTGGTTAATTAATTATAAAAAACATAAAAAAGTTTACAATGCTGGAGTACAGTATTTTTTTGTAATACACACCAACATATGTTTGCTTCTTTGACTTCTTGAATTCTTTAAACATGTCCTATAATAATGTTATTTAGTTCAGCAAGTTTATCAATTTGATAGCTAAACATTTTCACAAATATGCAACTCCTACTTGAATCCTAACTTCCACATTTTCTTCTTGCTTTGATCTTCTAGCACATAAATGACTTTAATTCTTGAAGCTATTTTAATAAGTAGTAACTATAGATATGGGATCAGTAACAGCTCTAAAGGAGCCATTTGTCTTAGTGATGTGAATCCTTTTTTAAATTTAGCGAGTAAAGATTCAACTAAATTGATTAAGACTTAAAAAAGTGTGGGATGATATGGACAGACCCCTCTTCCTTAAAGACTACAAACACACACAGACCTCCAAGGAGGGTTGGAAATTGTATGATTTTAAAAAACAAAACGGTGTCCTTCCATGTTTGGTTTTTAAATCATTAGTATTCCTGTTGACTTAAATGTCTTTTCAAAAATGTCAAAAGTAAGCTAGATTACGTTTGTTTTGAGAAAATAAAATCTCTCTTTCATTTTTACACTAGATGTCCTCTGTAGGCTGTATCTGTTGAAAAATTCCCTTTTACAGTGAGTGTTGGGCCTGTTATTTAGGTTGTTCCCAGCTTTCATTGCAGGCCTTTCAGGCATCTGGATAATTCAACACATTTCACTGCGCCTTCCTCCTCAGCATGAAAAAGGCCAGACAATAGTTCTACTTCCTTCAGCAGTCACAAGTCTGGAGACAGTTAAAGAGAATCTCTGAGCTTAGCAGAGAACTACCAAGCTGAGGATAAACGTTATCTTTGAGAAGAGGGGGAAAAAGAGAGAGAAGCTCTAAAAAATGCCATTGTATTCTCTTTCCACATAAGTAGAGTATTAGCATGTTTTATTTCAGTGATAGCAGAGATAATCCTAAATGACTTAAGTTTTTCTGACTTTAAACGAGTATTTGTGATCTAGAATTTTTACTTCTTAATCATGACATGTTCAAACAACACACTTAGCAGTGCAAAATTATTATATAATCGGGTAATCTTTGCTTTGGAACATAACGTTAGGGTGGTAACTTTTAGAGATTGTGTTTTGAATATAAAACTTTATCTTTCATCGGGTTCCATACCATGACTATTTTCACCTAGAAAATGTCTATTGGTGCAAAAATGGACAAATTTAATCAGAAAAGTAATTGAAAAAAGTGATGTGTGTAAAACATTTCTGTTTTATGGTTTTTTCTTTGATTATAGTATTACAATCTGCTAGCAATTTTATGGTTTGTAATACCAGAAGTTCCACTTCTAAGGTCACATAAACAGGAAAATCAAAGTGTTTCAAACAGAGTGTAAAAATACCTTTAACACTATTTAATCTTAATAGTGAATCACTTTAATGTCTACTGAGTCTATTTTCAAGGTAGGAGAATTAATTTGAGAATTTTTCTACTGATGGAAGATAGGTTATTCTTATGTCTTTTCAATATTTGCATAAGTATTTTGACTTAAATATGACCTGTAAAAAATACTGTTGTTAGAGGAAACTGTTTTCACATACTACTGTACTGAGAGAAGCGAAGACCCACAGAACACTGTAATTTTAAAGCATTACATAGTAACAAAATTAGTTCCATGTTGTAAGTGCTAGTACCCCATACTCCATCTGAATTATGCAAGATGTAATTTCATTCTATTGTGATTTAATTATTTTTGCCATTCAAAACAAGATGAACCCATTAATAGAGATAAGAAATGCTTGTAAATAATGAAACACTTCTATTTTTAAAAATCAAAGTTAGCAAAGATAAGTTTATAAAAGCAAAGTTTACTAACAAATGAAATTTAATAAAATGTGTATTTTAAACTTATTCACATTTCAGAAAGTAGACCCACCTCTTGATGTCATCTGATCTCCATAAAACCCTTTGAGATTAGGATAAATATATTTTTGCTGTCTACATTTTAGAACCAAATTATACTAACTGCGCATGTTCATTTAGTGAAATGTTCTGCTTCTTACTAAGGGATAAGTCTTCTGAAATGGGTATTTAATTCACATTGGCACTATTTAGTTGAAGATGTATTGCTTATTTTATTTACATTATTTATATTGGTACATCCTATTGAAAAGAAAGAACATCCAGGAGTTCATTATTAACTAAGTTTTTCCTTTGTTTCACTGACATAAGTTTTCATAAACAAATTAAGGCTTGGTAACAAAAAATTCAAATTGCTTTCTTTCAGGTTGATTTATCTTAATATTTTTGCCATTCAAAACAAGATTGATTCATTTTAAAACACGAAACGTTTGTAAAGGAAAGCTTACTTAAAAAAAACAAAGCTAGTGAAGGCCAGTTTTATCTGAATCTAATGAAATCACAGTTCCTGCACTAGGATGAAATAGCAAAATAGCATTTGAAATATTTTCTCCTTGGAACCTCTCCCCCGCCCCCCATTTTGTTCAGTGACTGTTCTGATCTGTTGGCTTTGTTTTAGGCCTCATGGGCATGCACACTCACACACTCACACAGAACCATGCAAATATATCAAAATACATATTTCAGGACGCTCAGTTCCTGATCCCAGGCAAAACTAAAGTGTAAGAGACCTTAACTGCCAAGGGTAGACCAAAAAGTTAAAGTAGTAAATACACATAGAACAAAAGCTCTATTCTAGTTGTGTGAGGAACATAATACTCTTAAATTACTTTCTGGTTTCCATGGGGACCTTTTTGTTCTAAGATACCAATCATTAGGTTTAACAGAGCCACTTAATATTATTTCTAAATCAAGTGAGATGATTTCTCAACTGGGTAAAATGCCAATTACCAGTATTTTTAAAGGTGCTAAAATCCAAACTACTTGAGATTGCTGTTTTTGTATGTGGCATAATTAAATCTAGAGGTCAATATAGAGGAGCCCCTCCTCCCATTTTGAGGCAGATAAAAGCTCAGAGTATCTCTATTTTGGGGGTAATATTTACAGGATATGTTTCTTTAATTCATTATAAACTCAAACTTGTGGCAAGAATTTTAATTGTGATGAGAATTACTAGGCTCACAAAAGAGAACAAGTTTTCCCTCAGTCTGGCCAGTTTGAGACCTTTCTCAACACATTTACACAGAACATCTGGGTTTCCGTATAAGCATATTGCTCTACATGACACACACGCACACATATATACACACATACATATACATACACACATATATACACGCAGACACACAGGCCAATCTGGGCGTAAATGATGAGACTGGGACTAGGAGTTGTGGCTCCTTTATTTTGCAGAATGCCTAGGTATTGTTTGTCTCACAATACTGGGAGCGGAGCTGGAGCCTGGTGGGAGCCTGGAGCCTTAAACCCTGGGCTGTGGTCTGGGGGAGGGGACGGGGTTGAGGGGTCACAAGCTCTTAGCTTTTAGCCTCAGCATGACCACAAGTTTTAAAGCATGAAGGAATCACGTGCTTTGCTTTGAGCTGTTAGTTATTCTGACTTTTTGGGGGTGTGTGAAATGCTTTGTTCTTTAGCTTTTTTTGATTCTTTAGGTGTTTTGGCTGATGATTACCTTTTTTTCCAAAAGGACAAAAATAAATTACTTCGTGTATCAAAATGTCCTAGTTTTTAAAAAAATAACCTCTATGTTGTACTTAATTTTACCTTGTGCTAGGCAGGTACTGAGATGGAATAAATTATTTTCGCCAGTTGGGAACTTGATCCAGACATTCTATATGTTGCAAGGCTTTAAAAAAAATTAAGAACAAGAAAATATCCTGGTAAAGCAATCTCAAAATACCTTATTCCGGGTATTGTTCTGGCTTTAAAGGGAAGGAGGGGTGGGAGGAGGGTGGGAGTGAGGGGGTGGTGCACTAGGAAGACTCTGGGAGGATGTCTTGTTTAATGAACAATTTCAAACTTTCAGAAAATCTTAAGCTAGTGAAGTCCCTCAACGTGGAATTCCATTTGAAAGCCTCAACTTAAATATTTCACTTTTGGGGAGCTACTTCTGCTTGTTCTGTTTTAATAGGATGATTTCATCTTTTCCAACTCTCTCTCTCTCAAACCTAGACACATACACAGAGTCGGAATGCCCAATTAAGACTGAGATTTATTTGGGAACATTTTGCAAAATCAGAGTAATGGGTCTTTTTGTTCTGGTGAAGAGGATGAGGGTATGTTTACTCATTGACCCGGAGCTCTGGCTGCAGCCGCAGGACACAATTAATTATGCTAATAGGTTGTGAGGAGCGGATGTACTCCCCTACCCCCCTTTTTTCGGGTGGGGGGGAGGGGACTTTGGCAAAAGGGGAAGGAGACGCCCTGGGGTCGGATCACATGATATTATCTTCGCGCCACTTTCGCAAAAACCCTTTTTTTACTCCAGGTTTTGCTCGAGCTCAAAGGTACTGTTCTTATCTTGCTTTAATACGTTTCTTAAAGTCGGGTTTAAGAGCTCTTCCCTCCCCGTTTTCTTCTTTCCACTGCTAGTGGTGACCATGAAAGGTCGAAAGTTGCACTGCAGACGGTGCAGTCTCGCAGGAGCGATCTGGTTGGGTAGTAAACTTCGGGTTGCGTAGTTTCCAGCAAGTATCAGGCAGACGCGCTAGGGTGGGCTGCAAAATCTGTTTGCTCGTTTAATATAAAGGGGAGAAAGCCCACCGTAGGAGTGACTCCTGTTGGAGAACTAAGTGTGGCTCTCGTTGCATCCACTGCTGATTCCCGAGGGGCGCTGGCCGTTCAGGTTGGACTGCATCGCGTGAGAGGGGCGGGAGAGGCGTCTTTTGTAATCGGCTTGCCTGAGCTACTACTGTGCACCAGATTGAGAATCACATGGCGCCCTTGTCCTCTCCTGGGCTTTGAGCTGCCACAGTCTTCCGCGGTAACAACAGTGCCGAGGGAGGTCCGGCTTCATTTTGCACACACACACCCCTTCCTTACCCTGCTTGCCTTCTAGAGCTTTCTTTCCCGGACCCTGCGAGCTCATTGCCCTCCCTGATTTGGAACTCGGCTCCCGCACTAGCCCCCCCCCCCCCAAATTCCCTCCCGCGCCTGTGCCCGCCAGGACCACGGAGTAGGCACAGTCAGATTATCGTATTTTGCCCAGTGTTCAAAGTCTGTTATGCTTCATTCCATGCTTATTGTGCCTCTTAAACTAAGACATCGCCTTACTTTTCACACCGAGAGTACGTCTTTGGCTTTAAGCAGTCCATCCTCAATTGATTGTCATTAGCTGCGGAATGAGAAGAGAAAGCAAGGTAATTGCCGCGTATCTTCCTTGGATTTGTGCGTGTACTCGGTGGCTGCTACCGTTACCGCTGCCTGCCAAGAAGCCCTGATTTAGTGGTGGGGAGGAGGCCGCCTGGCAAAGGCGAAACCCGCCCACCAGTAGCACAAGGTGCCAGAGGTTAAAACTTTCACATGTGCAGAGCCTGAATATGCTGTGTCTGTATTTCTTTCCTCCTCGGGCCTTAGAACACTTTCAATCTAGCGGCGAGGTGGCGCGCATGCGCGCGCCGGGTGGGGGACACCCCGGTCCCACGGCTCCGTGGGGATCGTCTATCTCCGGTGGGGGGATGGGGCGAGCGCCTCAGGAGCGGGACCGGACGAGGTGGTAGCGAGCTCGCCGGCCAGGGCTTGGCGCCAGGGGCACCGGCTGAGGACCCGCCGCCGCTCGGGCCGGTGTCCCAAACGCGCCTTGAATTAAAAGACTCCAGCTTGGGGGAAAGAGGGGAAAATGCCGGCGGGGCTCGGCGCGTGGGTAACAGACTCGGTGGGGTTTTCGCTTTGGCGGGGTGGGGGTTCCGTTTCCTAATTCCTGTGCGGGCCGGGTGGGCGGGGGCGGGCTTTTTTCCCTGGGCTATTAAAGGCAGAGGGGCGGGCTTTTCCCAGGGATATAGCTTCGGACGGAGGGCCGAGGGGACGGAGCGCTCCTCAAGTGGTGCAGGAAGGCTAGGGTCTCCGCGTCGTTCGGGACAGGGGCGCTTTGGGTGAGGCGTGCTCTCGCGGCTACTGTTAATTTCCTGATGCGTTTTCTCGCTTCTTTTCCTCCTCGGACTCCGCGGGAGGCTCCGCTCGTGCAGGGGCACCGAGCGCTCCGGCGGCGCGTGCGGCCAGGGCTGGGGGCGGGGAGGGGCGGGGAGGGGCGGCCGGGGCCAGACCGCCGCGCGCGCCACCTGCGAGGGACAGGCGCGGCTCCGAGCCAGGACCCGCGCGGAGTGGCCCAGGCGGGCGGCCGGGGCAGAAGCGGGGACCTTCGTTGGGGCAGCCGGGATTGGGGAGAATTAACTGTCTGGGTGGGAGGGGACGGAGCTGGCGGGACTTGAGGAAAGCAAAGTACCGGAGTGCGGTTGAGGGGTGGCGGGAGCGCGCGGGAAGCGAGTCTCCTTTTCTCCTCCATCACTGACCCTTGGGTTCCTGGAGAACTTGGCGGGGGTGCAAGATGAGGGGGGTGCACGTGGAGGGGAAAAAGGGACGACTCCCCTCCCCCTTGGCTGCTCTCCCACCAACCCGGGAATGGAGGGGGAGGGAGGCGTGGGCTTGGCGCGTTTTTGGGGCTTTGAATGGAGAACTCCGTTTCCCATGATGCTTTGTTTCTTTCTCTTTAATCTCGGCGGCGGCGGCTGCAGCACGAGGATCGGAGCGCGTGGTGTGAGCAGCTGGAGCACACCCTGGGCGCGCGGGCGCCCGGGACTTCAACCGGAGTATTAGGTGAGGGTGTGAGGGACGCGGGAAGATGCCCCAGGAACTGTAGAAGGCAGATACAGAGGGGGTCTGGGGTGAGGGGCCGGGGGATTGCCTTCTATTTAAAATTTAAAGAGTTTGGAGTGGCAGCCCGTGTGCACGTTGTTGACCAGATGAGCAGTTAATTAAAGAAAGGTCAGAACCGTAGAAGGCGCTATCTCTGACCCGTGTGGAACTGTTTTGCCAAGTCGAGACGGCAAATGCTGTACATTTTGAGTCTGTTTGGGAGTATTTCTTTTTAATGGAGAAAAAAGACTTTTTAGGCGTAAAAACTCAGCTTAAGAGGAAAAATGTTACTATTTTCTCGACTTTGGTCTTCTTCCTCGATACACACTTGATTTTATATTTAAATGTAGTTTTTATGAATCAGTTTAAGAGTTTTCTTTGGACTGGATGAGTGGTATAGGGTGCCGTAACAGAAGCCCAACCTTTAAAATTCCCTCTAGTTAAACAGATTGCAAATTCTGTCTCTGAATTTTTCTTTCTTGGGTCAAACTTAACCCATCATGAAAGAGGTAGGGGAACCTTGTGAGCCCTTTTCAAGTACGGACTAGCTTCCATACTACATGTTCTTAGGTAAAATACACACTTGGAAATGGGAGGTTTTCTTTTGGACCATAAGGACATGAAGGAAAGAAGAGTGAATCTGCCTTCTTTGGCTTTAATGGAGAAAATGGGCCCATAAATGTTTAAACAGAATGAGAGCCCTTTAAAATAGATCAAACTGTGACATCTCTAGGCCATCTGTGCATTATGCGAAGAGCGGGGAAGGCTCTGTTTCTTAAACTAGCTCTAAAATTTCTCTCCTTTTCTGTTAATGGGGTGGGGGCAGGGAATACTCATTTAATCTCACAGTCACTTTTTGTGTAGAGGCGAATACTCTGATCTTTAAGTGCATTTTTCTCTGGATAGGCCTCTTTTAAAATCGGGGTGAATATAATGGGCCTGCAAAAATTTACTGTGATGCAAATACCAAATTTTCTTAGTTGGAGAGGGGAAGTTACGTTCTTAAGAATTGGACTTTTGAAACTGCCAGTGTTATTTGTGTTCAACTCTGTGTCAATAATTCAGATCATTAATATTTCTCAGGATATGGCTGAAACTTCAAAATCTCGCTTGGGCTCTCTAAGCCATAGGAAAGCTTGCTTCAGGTATATTAACTAGTAGTTGTTCCGCGTCTAATTTGTGTTCTGTTTTTTTAATCAGGTGAGTCTGAATAGATCTGTGAGGATGGAAAAGAAGAACTGGCAGAAGCCAATTTTTGCTACAGGAATAGGCCTTGGCCATGTAAAAGTGCTTACAGTGCAGGTAGCTTTTGGAGATCTACTGCAATGCAAGCACTTCTTACATTACCATGGTGATTTAATCAATGGCTACTGGGAACTGTAGCTTGTGCATAATTAAATTGTGCAATGCTTTTGAGTGATTCCTCCTGATGTGTCTCTTGTGTTAAGGTGCATCTAGTGCAGTTAGTGAAGCAGCTTAGAATCTACTGCCCTAAATGCCCCTTCTGGCACAGGTTGCCTAATACACAGCGTTACGAAGTATGCCTTGGGTAATAACTTGAACAGGGTATGTTTCCAAGCTTTGTTTTCTCATTGTTTGTTGGGAGCAGATGGTGGGGACTGTGCCGTGTCTGGTTGTGTATCAAGGAGATCAGGTCCTAGTAGTACCAAAGTGCTCATAGTGCAGGTAGTTTCGGCCTTACTCTACTGTAGTGTGGGCACTTCCAGTACTCTTGGATAACGAATCTCTTGTTGCTGGAGAGACTGTTCAAAGACACTGCTACTCACGGTTAGTTTTGCAGGTTTGCATTTCAGCGTGTATATATATATATGGCTGTGCAAATCCATGCAAAACTGATTGTGATAACGTGTGCTATCTACGTCCTTGGGACTCCCTTCACGCGGGTCTCCAGCTTTCATACCCATTCATCTGTGGGTGGGGATTGGTTGCATTACTTGTGCTCTATATAAAGTATTGCACTTGTCCCGGCCTGTGGAAGAATGGAGGATTTTATCGTCCTCTTGGTTTAATTTGTAAATGTTGTAAGCTCAGATATTTGGTAATTGTAAAATGACCTGTTTTGCTGTTGTCGGGTGGATCACGATGCAATTTTGATTAGTATAATAGGAGAAAAATTGCACGGTATCCATCTGTAAACCGCAGGACCTTTGTTGGCTACAGTTGACAGTCTGTATCAGTACTAGAGTAAGATGCTGCTTCCTAGTTACTAAGGTTCTCATTACTGCCGTTAAAAAATGTTTTGAAATGTATCTGGATTTTTTTAAAAAGATAATAAAGATTTCTAAAAATAAGAATTTGAAATTACGAAGTGTATGTTCTGGCAGTTTGGTGATCAGATTGTTACTGAATGTAAATGGACCCCAGAATAGCAAAATAAATGAAATTTATAGATCTGATGAAATTGGGACTTTTTTTTAATATTAACAACACTAAAGGATTTTTTCAAAATGTCATGGCAGGGGATGGGGTTCTAAAGGAAAGGTTGGGCATGGCTGCTTTTCAAGTTGGTATCTACATTCCAACATCTGATTTGAGAGATTTTATTATGCTAACAAATATGGACAAAATGTGCTCGTTTTTAAGTACTAAGCCTTATCCATATGAGGGGGATGCAAAGTGGTAAACCAATGGAGTGCCTGCCCTTGGGGAACGGCACATTTGAGATCTAACATGAGAGCAGAGTGAACTTGTCAATTCTACTCATTTTCTGTGATGAAAGCATTTGATAGGAGGGCTTTTGAGATGGAGAGGGGCTACCTTGCCCAGAAAACTGGTAAATGTTAGAAACCTGGACTTATTGTTAGGGTTTGGGGTTCAGGGGCTTTGAGGGTGACTAACTGAGCAGAAATAATTCATCCCCTACTAGTTAACTGTATAAGACCACACAAGGTAGCAAAAATTAATATTGAGTACTAACAATAAAAGCGTGAAACTTAGCCAGTTCCCACCTAGATAAGGCAGTTTGGAACCTCTAGTGATTCTTAAATATCAGCACTTGTTAAAATACAGATATAATCCTGCCTTGAGAGGTTGATTTAGTAGGTCGGGGGCAGGGCCTGAGGATTTGAATTTCTAACCTAGGAATTTGTCAATTTTAAATTTCATTTTTAATGTTTAGTGCTCATGGAAGAGACTGGCAAACTAAAGACGTTACCCGTGTGCATCACTTCATTTTACTTCCTGCTGCCAGGGAATTTTTGTATTTTCAAGCGCTTTAAATTTTCCCTTATAACGCTGGTCCATTTTAATCAGGAAGAGAAGCTCTTACTGAATGGCACTTTAGCCTTGAGCTGGTTGCCTGTCTTCCGTTTCCTCATTAGGGGAAACAGTGAAAACTGTTGGTCTACCTCAAGGATATGTGGGTTAAGTATTTTCTCTTTGGTGGTAGTGGTTGGGGGGATGGATTTTAATTCTTAGTGATGAAGTGAAATCTTAATGAAAAGAGACTTTCGGTAGTAAATTCTGTCTTCCAGTATTAAGTCTCTGTGTGTGTGATTTTAAGTACTAATGCTTGAGGCAATTATATAAGCAAAAAGACCTCCACAGATATTTCCTGTGCTGTCTAATGCTAACTACTTTGTTGGTAGTCTAATCATAGTTAAGTTTGATGTGGCAGCAAAGCAAAGGTCTCCCTCCCCTCTAATAAAGTCATTCAGTAAAAGAGGGGATTAAAGCTTATTATAATCCTTAACACCAAACCCCCTCTTTAATAATGCAAGTTTATTGTCCCTAGTGGTTCACTGGTGCTCTACCAAAGGTGGCGAGTATGCACACAGTTACTGCCACTTCCACATTAATGGGCACATGTGGAGGAGCTGTGTTCCTTAGAGGTAGGCCACAGCCCTGGTAGAGTCTCAAATCCTTTGTCCATAATCAGAGCTAACCTGGAGGATCCTAGGGCCTCTTCTAGCTTCAAAAATTCTGCTCTGTCCTTGTTAAGGTTCACTGTCTCAAGTAATTATAAAAGTGCTTTGCACTGAAGTCATTTGTTTGGAATTTGGGGGGAAAGGGGATAGTTTAAATCATTAGTTACTGGCAAAATTAGTAATATATATATACATCATATATAGCTTACGCATTTAGAAAGAATTACAGTAAGTTCAGTAGAAGCACTACCAGGTGTATTTTCCACTGATGATTCAGAGGGCAGTTTAGTACCATGGTTTTTCAAGGTCATCATTATGGGCACTAATTTTCCGCAGACAATACAGCTCATGTGGCATAGGCTGAATAAGCCCAAACATCACGTTGACTTGGAAGTTGCTTTTTGGGCCTTCATCAGTTGTACTAAGGAACAGAGCAAAGTGCCTGAAGCTGTTGTATAAAAGTTTAGCTGAAAAAAATCCTTACAGATCATAGTCCAGCCTTATTTAGTAACTGAGGGAAAGAGAAGGCCAGGAAGAAGGAATGACTTGGTAAAGGTTTTGACAAACATTTAGGGGCCAATATGAGTGCCATGCTAAGTGTGGAGGCAGGGCGGAGGGCATGTAACCCGGACTGGAAATGGAGTGTGGCTCGGTCAGGAAGTAATTCCCATGGGCATTGTCAGGGGAGGAGGCCTGTGGGGAGTCCAGGCAGGCAAGAAAGCCCAAGAAGGGTCTTTTTTGGGTAGAGAGTTATTTATGCAAAAAGCAAAGGAAGGGAGAGATCAGATGGAGTCTCTTCCAAGAACTGCACTTGGTTCAGAACGTGTGGGAGGGCACAAGTGGTATGTTTGAGGGGCCGATATGTGTGTGGAGGGCAGGCTGTATGTATGAGGCGATGGGTAGGTTAGGACCAGATGACGGAGCCTTGTTCCAAATGGAAAGGGAAGTCACTTAAGAGCTCTAAGCAGAGAAGTGACATCACCCAAGTTTGCCCTCTTAGGAAGATCAGTGACAGCATGTAGAGGCTGGCTTGGAGAGCACCGGGGGGTGAAGCTAGGCAGGAGGCAATTGTACAGACGGGAAAGGAGGATTCAGATGGGGACAGCAATAGTAGGATTTCGGCAGAGGCCGCCCTCCTACAAATACGTGGATAAACAGTACCATTCCCACCAGTAGCTCAATAGGAGGGCTCCCGAATTTCACAATACTAAACTTCATCTGTAAGGATGAGCAGGGAGGAACAGCCAAGAAAATATATAGAGAAAAAAAGGAATGAAGTAGAACTGGTATCAACAGATATTAAAACTTATTATAAAGCAGCATTTAAAAAGTGATGTTAGTGCAAAAACAGGCCTGTTGCTGAGATTTCAATTACATATAAGTACACCTATGATCATTAAGGGGTCATTTCAAATTGGTGAAGAAAAGATAATAAAAGTTGCTGGAGTTATTGCTTAACTGTTTCGAAAAAACTTAAAAGAGCAGTTTAAGCTCTCATCCCACACATCAAAATAAATTCCAGATGGATGAAGGGTTGAATACAAAACATGAAATTGCACATTATATTATTCTCTCTGCTTCTCTATTTAAACTTTTCCTAACAAAACAAGAATTAAACTATAAAATACGAAGAAGAAAACAAGGTGAATATATGACCATGAGATTGGGAAAAGCTGTCATAAGCATAACACTGATGACAGAAGCCACTAAAAAAAGATCAATCTGAGCACATAAAAACTTCACATCAAAAAACATCTTAAAAAAGCAAAAGACAAACTCAAAATCATGGTGTTTACTGTAGTATACAGGAATAGTAAACTAACTTCTCCTTCCTGCC
>JAQQAC010016209.1:112374420-112484113 GCA_029783875.1 Phataginus tricuspis | reverse complement strand
CCCTCCTTTCCTCCCCTCCTTCCTTCCTCCCTCCCTTGGAAGGTCCTCTAAAGGCGCTAGGGGATGATCCTTTGTTGCCTCTTTGTGGCTTCTGGTGGCTGCCAGCTGCCTTGCTGTGCCTTGGTGGGTAGCTGCATCACTCCTGTCTGCCTCTGTCATTAGATGATAGTCTTCTTGTGTGTGCGTATGTGTCTCTGTCTCTCCTCTCGTAAAAACACCAGTCACTGGATTTGGGGCCTGTCCTGACCCAGTGTGACCTTATCTCAATTTTATTACATCTGCACACATCCTATTTCCAAATCAAAGTCACAGTCAGAGATATGGGGTTTAGGACGTAAAGCTATCTTTTGAAGGGACACAATTCAATCCAGTATAGCAAGATAGGGAAATATGCTCAGGTTAATTGCTGTGTGAAGATACAATGATCAGGGGAGTTCTTACTGATCAGGTGACAATTAAGCGGAGAGGTAAAGGTCATGAGGGAATGAGCTATGTGGCTATCAAAGGAAGAGCACAGTAATTATTTTTAATCTACAAAGAATCACATAATAATAATAGCTAACATTCATTGAGCACATCCTATGTTTCCGACACTGCAATAATAAATCCTTTTCATTACCTCATAATTTTCACAATCCTATAGGATAGTAATATTCTATGGGATAAAACTCCTATTATTGCCATTCTAGAGATGAAGAAACTGAAGCACAGAAAGGTCAAATAATTTGTCCAAGTTTGCACAACTAGTAAGCCAAGAACCAAGTCCTTCTGTCTCCAGAGTCTAAAGACAGTAGAATGATGGATATAAAAGAAAAACATCCCTAATGTTAACTTTTTTTAAACGTTCATGCTTAGTAGTCAGCAATGCAAATTAAAACAACAGCAAGATTTTCTTTTTCACAGATCAACTTTACCGTGGTTAAAAAGACCGGCAATGGGACCTAAAGCACTTGCTTTGAAATGCATAAAAGTTAAGGTGCACTGATGGATAGATTGACGGGTGGATGGATAGATACGTCCTAAAGTCAGTATACCAAGGTGTTGACAATCATAGAACCTAGGTGACAGGGATGTGCATGTCCACTGTATAATCTTTCCAGCTTTTCTTTATGTTTGGGAATTTTTATAATGAAATGTTGGAAGAAAAACATGATTGGAAGAGGGAAGAACAGAGATAATAATTACCGAGTGCACACTGTGTCAGACACTGTGCTCGGTATATGCAATATATCTTCCAAGAGTCCCAACAGCCTACGAGGTAGGAATTCTATTATCTCTTTACAGATGAAGAAACCGAGGCCCAGGGAATCAGACAGCAAGCAGGATAGTCTTGCTGATGGTTACCTAACTCCACAGCTCACACACTTCGTCCGTTCTTCTTGCAGTCTTTCTGCAGTGGCTCTCAAATTTCTGGCGAGCACAGCTGAAACACAGAGGGACAGCAGCTGCTGGTGGAAGGTAGAGGGTTGTGGGATGCAGGATGGTGGGGTGATGGAGAGGATGAGTTGGCTTTTGTATATGCAGGTTTCTGAGGTCTTTGGGACATCCATGGAGAGAGGCAGACAGAAGTCCTAGAGCTGAGGACACAGGTCTGCTTCTGGGTAGCCATTGAAGCCTTGGCAGTGAGAAGAGCACAGAGTGCCCAGGACAGAATCTCATTTAAAGAGCTGATGAATAAAGAATATTTAGCCAAGCTGAGGGTAGAAGATAAAGCAGAAAAAAGCAGTGTCATAGTGCCTAACATTCATTGAGTATCCCAATTTCATGTCGTTTCACTTCAGAATATCTGGTCTTGTGTTGAACATGCCCGAATATTTCTACACCTAACAGCTTTACGTAGCCTAGCTTCTATAGGAAATTAGGAGAAAATCTCCTTACGAGTTACGTTCACCATATCTAATGGTGAGTATTTTTAACAAGACAAAGGAAAAGCAAGGTCACTTCGGGAACCATAAATTTGTTTCTGTTCATGGTGAAGAGGGAGCTCTTCCATATTATTCCAGTAATTCCTCTTGTTCTCCAAGAATTTTTCCAGCCCTAGATTACTTTGACTACATGCCAGAGCCCTTCTAATGTTTTAGGAGAACCTAGTTTACATCTGTTTACAGTGACTCTTATCCTTTTATTGCTTTGAGAGACTTATGTAGAACTGTGCTTAAAGGGACAATCCTTTTTAAACACTGTATTTTATATGGTGGAGGCCAGGGATGGTTTCTCAACTGACTTGTCAGAACCAATTATAATTACTATCTATAATATTGGTTTTTAAAGTATATCAAATTTGATTTTAGTACAGTCATTCAATAAAGGCTTAAGCATCTCTAATTTGCTTAAATTGCTTTGGCCACCAAACCAGGGATATTACTAGATCTATTTCTAGGAGCTGCTCAAAAGCATTGACTTGGGAAATGGCTGTTACAGCCACTGCTTCTAATTTATTTCAACCATACCCCATGGTTTTCTGTATTGAATAATTTGGAAACAACCATAGTTTAGCTTAATGTCTAGGTATGTTATTTTAATTTTGACAGAGCTCTGAAATGTCAGGGTTAGGATTGAGTGTACTGAATATGATTGGAAATAATTATGCCTGTTTGGGGGTAAAAACATACCTTCAGTAATTTTTTTAACGACAAAAACTTCATAAGCCCCCCAGGGTTTTGGGTGCTGATTTATGTTACATCCTGGCTGATTTCAGACAAAATTCCAAGTTAGAGATTTATCGTCTTTAATATTAATAATTGGAAGAACGAGTCTTTCTTGAACATGAAAAATACCTTAAATCAGAAGCCAAGAATATTATTTTTGCTTCATCAGGTTGAGTAACTCTCACTTCCTTTTTTTCCTGGCCCAGCAGGGCAATCCTCCCCACATTTCAGACTATTTCTATACCTGCTAGTTCCTCACTTGTAAGTAGAAAGAGTCATAGCATTCTTTCCCTATCAAAAGGTTGTTCCACTGTTCCACCCTAAGGAGAAATGAAGGTGCCAGATCCTTGGACAGGGCAAGGATCCAGTGGTGGATATCTCCCATGCCTTTTTGCTGAAGGTTAAATCAGCGAGAGGGAAATATGGCTGGTGCCAATTTGGAGAATTATAGGACATTAATTTGATGCTTTGCCAGCTGATTATTTTAGAAGTCTTATCCAGATTTCACAATGCGGAGACCCTAAATTGAAGGCATCTAGGTTCAGTCCTAAAGTGTAAGCACATATTATTTTTGCTAATTTTGGAATTTGATTTGTCCACTAAATCCCTGACTTACTGAACCGAATAAGTAGGTGAATAGCTGCCCAAGCATATTGTGTGACCTGAAGCAGTTTTCAGACTGGAGAACATTGACTGCCCAAGCTAGAAGGGGAAAGGAATGAACATTTATAGATTGCTGACTATGTGCTTGATGTTTTACACATACCACCTCCTTGGATCATCACAGGGATCCTGGGAGGTAGAGTTAGGCCCACTGAGGCTTAGAGCACTTACCTATTGTGATTTTGAAACTTACTCGTAAATTGGCCAAGGTCACAAATCTAGTAAAATAATAAATTGGCATAAATGTCACTTCTTTAGAGAAACCTTATTTGATCATTCTGTGGAAAGTAGGGTTTCCTCTCCCCCACCCCCACACAGCATTTCTATCACAGTGCTTACGGTGTGACACCCCAATTTATAGTTCCTCATTTGTTTCCTTTTCCCTTGCCTGTTTTTTCCAAGCGGAGTGTAAAGTTTGTAAGGGCAGGGACTACCCTAGTATCAGACTTGTTCACCACTGTGTCTCCAATGGCCACCTCAGTGTCTGGCACACAATGGACACACTCCATAAATAGTCCTTTAGTGAATGAATAAATGAAGAAATGTCTGACAAAACACTTTTTTTTATCCATTGTGTTACATTGATTGACATGTTTGTAGATGGAAAAGCTGAGACTCAGAGATGTTAAATAACTTGCCCAGGAGGCCTGATAGAGGTCAGACCACAGAGGCTGGCTGTGGTCCAAAGACCCATGATTATGGCAATTCACAGTGACCCCAACTTGCTTGTGCCTTGGTTTATTATAGAGCCATCAAACAAGGAGCACAGAGGGTCTGGGATCAAAGATGTACATGAGTGAGAGGATATAATCCTCAGGGACTCTAGTTCCTTGCAGAGGTCTGGTGGTCACGGCAGTCTTCCAGTGGTGATCTACCAGGTGGGAAGAGCCTCGGAGCCAGGCTTATAATCTTCTGTAATATTCTGTGGGAAGTGGCCACATCCTTCCTCAAGGGGCTGTCCCCTACAGCAGGCAATTCCTGCTGTACTGTGGAGCCTTGCTCGGCCTTCTATTTCTTCCTGTGTCATCAGGCTCCCCAGACATCATAATTGGCTAGTGACAGAGCAATCCAGCTGTCTTGGCTAAAAGCCAAGTTCATTTCATAATGCATACTGATGTAGTTTGCTATTACTGTCCAAATAGTAGGACATGATGTGATCACTATCTGGGAAATATCCATATAGGCTAAGAGAGACAAGTTGTGGGGCTGCAAGAGTTGGGTGAGAATTGGACTACAGTAGAGGAAAGAGTGTGACATTGGGCAATTTACTTAACCTCTGTGTGACTCAGTCTCCTTGCCTATACAATGAGAATAAAAAGTGTTTTATGAAGATTAAGTGAGTTAATATTTGTAAAGCACTAAGAATAGTGTCTGACACATAGAAAGCAACATATTAAGGCTTGTTAGATAAATGCAAATAAAAATTAAATAAGGAGCAAAGAGAGAGTTTTAGGTAGGGTGGCTTGACCTATCTTAATGCCTTCATCCTTCTGGGTCCCTAATTGTCAACTGGGATTTTTCCCTCATTGGAAATGTATCTCTGATTTTATCATTTGCCTTATAGATTTCCAAAACCGACTTTACAGAAACATACTTTATAGTTGGCTTTATTAAAATAAAGAGGTTGCTGCTGACTCTGACAATGGAAAGGTTCAGAGGCCCAGGGAGTCCAGGGGCTAAAGCAGAACATGTTGGGGAGAGGACACGGGAAAGCTAGAATTATATGCTTCAACAGGTGTTTCATGGTGAAAGCTCATTATACTACATGAACATGTGAAAATAATACCCTGCACTTTCAGGGTACTTCTCAGTTTCTCCTTCAAAGTACTTTCATGTGTAGAATTTCGTTGTCCTCAGAAGGTCTGTGTGTGGTAGGGAGAGCAGGTATTCTCATTTGACATAAAGATGAAACTAAGCCCAAAGAGGTTCAAGTCATTTAAGCAACATTCCCTCAGCCCTTACAATGGGATGTAAAGATGGCTAAAATATAGTACCTGCCTTTAATGAAACCAATTCTTGAAATAGAGGAGTATGTTAAATGCTGTAGAGTGGTACGTAAGGTATAGAAGGGGCATAGTGGACAACTGTGTGTGTGTGTGTGTGTGTGTGTTTGTGTGTGTAAGGGGGAGAAAATCAGAGAAGGCTGCACAGAGGTGCTCCTTGGTTTGGTTTATAAGCAGTGGTGTGCTGGCACTCTAGGAAAAGCAGTACTGATTTGTGGCATTTGCCAGTCTCTGTGGTGTCTGTACTCCCATCACACCAGCTTCAGGTTATGAATGTGAAGTCATTGAGTGTGGAGTTGGGAAGAGCACATCACTACAGAATATGTCCACCACAGAGATGCCATGAATCTGTGACATCGTAATGTCATGACATGTCACATACATGACATTGCAAACAGATAATAGTGAAACATGGTAAAATCATTAGGAAGTAATGAGTTTTGAGTATTTGTTATCTTTGCTCTGAATATAGCCTAGTTAAAGTTTATCTAATTTCATTTTTACTAATGGCTGTGTTTAGCAACCGGTTCACAAAATTTGTGTTTAACAATCAACTCTTGTAAGCCCACCATGTGATTCCAGTACACAAAGAATGAATGGTCAGATAACAAAGGCGGGAAGGACATTTCAGGTATAGGGATCACATGTGTCACGTGGGCAAGTGAATTAACCAGCGTGGTGCATTTATGAAACCGCCCATGATTTGGTGATTGTTCTTAGAAACAGGTTCACTGTGATGCTCATGAATTTTAAGCTTCAGGACTCCTCACTTGAGGGGCCTTTCCTGCCAGAGTGCCTCTTGCCTAATTTTGTATCCTCTCCCTTGAAGTAGTCTCATTGAATGGTATAAACCTCACATGCCAAACATCTTTAAATGAACCCCTGAGTGCCCTATTTGAGAAAGAGCAGAACAGGAGACGAACTTACTGAGGATAATGGAGAATATTTTATGTCACACAGAGAAGTGTACTTTTTCCTGTAGGTGCTAGGGGGAAGTGATCTGATCAGATTTGTGCTTTGCTAATACCATCGTTGTCTGTGTGTGGCGAAGGCATGAAGGAGCCTAACTATGTGGTGGTCAGTTGGAAGGCTCTGGTAGAAGTCCAGGTGGGTTGGGCTAGAATGATGATAGTGGAGGAAGGCGGGCAGATTCAAAAGATATTTGTGAGGTCAAATCAGCAGGACCTGAAAGCAGATTAGATTTTATTATTCCACGAGGAGGAGTAGTGAGAATGGATAGTGATTCCTCTGAGCAGGACGGAGCCTCAGAAGTAAGGTGTGTGAAACTACAAAACCCATAGAAGGCACTCATGAATGGATGATGGGCTTTTCAGTCAGCCAGACTTGGGTTCAAACCCCAGCCCTGATGCTTGTAGCAGAACTAAAAACCAGGCAACTTGTTTAAACTGAGCTTCAGTTTCCTCATGTCTAGAACTTGAGAGTTGTTATGGAAATTCAATGAAATTAAATTTGTAAACTATGTCTCAAAAAATAGGAAGAGACTAAGTATGGGGCGAGGAAGAACATGAATTCAACTGTGTTAGATCTGAAGTGACTGTGGGATAGCAAGTGGACATACCCAGTATGGAGACAGAGCCCTGGACATACTAACATCTGCAGGGCAGTGGAAGAAAGAAGGTCCAAGAAAGGGGAAAGTAAATGAACGACTACAAATATAAGAAGAGAACCAGGGGACACTGATGTCATGGAAATCACCGCAGACCCTCTCGGCACCACAGCCTCACAATACGTTGGTTTCAACTCTCCCCACTTCAACCCTACACTTTGATTCTCACCATCTTTTTTTCCAAATCCCTGTCTTCACCATTGAACCTAGTGTCCCTGATCCAAACATTCAACATCTATCATACTGTCTCCCTACCTCCCCTGTCCTTGTCCTGATACCACGCCTGTTGTGCCAAATCCCAATTCTGGATCAATGCGACAGGCCCCCTTTCTCTGCTCCTACACTTGAGCGGCTGGACACTGCCAGGAAACATGACAGCCAAGTGGGGATTGATGTCATGACATCAGAGGTGTTCACAATGCTGCCGTTTTAAGTGTCCTCATCTTGATTCTCTCAGTTTTCTCACTGGCTTGAAGAGAGCAGATGAATTTTCCTGTAACCTCTAAGAAGGGCAGTGAAGCTGTCTGAGAAAGCGAGGAAGCTGGAAGATCTGGTGAAGGCTGCCTGTCATGACTATGCATTTGGAGCATGGCTGGAAGGCTGGAAAGAAGATGAGAATGGTCTTATCTCCGTGGAGCAATGTGAAGGAGTGACAATGGCTAAGATCCAATGGAGCGATGGATTCAGCATCAGAGGCTGATTTACCTTGAAACTAATGAAGTTCAGCTTCAAGGTCCCTCATTTGCACAAATAAATTCCAAGGCCCTGTACCTCATTTTGTATTCATAATTGTGTATTATTTTTCTTTAAAATGCTCTCCAATTGTTTAAATCAGGCCCCACCTCTGATCTGAGTGTTACCAGCTTGATGGGTGCTTCCCCTGTAGTCCCAAGGCTGTGCAAGCCTGCTGGAACTGAAATGCCATTCCTGGAAGAAGGAGGAGGATGGAAAAATCCTGAGTTAACAAAGTTCATTTATTTATTTAAGTTACATATTATTTTTTATTTTTAAATTGAAGTATAGTATAATATCATACTAATTTCAAAACAACATAGTGATTCAATAATTATATATATTACAAAATGTTCACATAAGTGTAGTTACCATCTGTCAGCATACAAAATTATTGCAATATTATTGACTGTATTCCTGATGCTGTACTTTCATCCCCATGACTTATTTATAACTGGAAGTTTATACCTCTTAATCCCCCCATTCTTTATTTTAATAGGCAAAATGTAGATTGTAGATTATCTTCAGTTCAATAGGCACCAAAGACTATTCAGTGAAAAACACGTCTCCCTCTCCCCAACTCTTCCCAGGAGACATCCACTTGTTACTAGTTCCCTGTATATTCCTTCAGAAATATCGTATATATATATATATATATACACTTTATTGTGCTTCTCTTTTTTTACACGGATTTATAACATGCTATACCCAATGTTCTTCACCTTGTCTTTTCATTTTACAATATGTTTTGGAGTTCATTCCATGTCAACCCCAAAAAAGCTACCTCATTCTTTCTAACAGTCGTAGGCTATTCCACTGTGGAGATGGGCCACAATTTATTTAACTAATCCCTAATAATGGACATTGAGGTTGTTTTGTCCGTTGATATTGTTATCACAAACAATATTGATTGAATTGAAACCTGATTATGACCTGAGATAGAGACTGAACTCTTATTGAAGTAATAAAGTCACATCTTGTGCACAACTGACAAAACACAGCTTAAAAATTGTATCCTCTATAGTGTTGTAAGAATTAGGTCGGATAGTATTTTTAAAACAGGACATAGAATGTGCTCAAATGTTCTTGTCCCTTTTCCTAGGGCTCACAGAAGATGTCTTTGTTCCTTTTCCAAAGCAGATCCCTCTATCTGTGTCCCATGTCCCCATCCCTCCCACACCCTCATTAACCTTGATCTATGAACTGAGTCCTCTACTCTTTTTCTACTGACTCCTTTCTCTACCTATAAACATGATCTTATCTCTCCCAACCTAAACAAGACCTAGAAAAACCCTACCTAACAATGGCATAAACAAAATCAAAGTTTTTTTCTTGTGTGAAGGTCATGAGGTGGGCAATCCAAGGCTGATGTGGCAGTCATACGGCTCTCAGGGCTTCTGCCAGCTTTTGTCTCTGCCATCCCTAGAGGGTGGCCCTCTTCCCCTGGGTCCAAGGTGAAGTGCCAACCATTGCATCCATATTCCAAACAGAAAAATGGGGGAAGGTGTAGGAAGATGCAAAGGGCACATATCGACTATCTTTTAAGGAAATTTGTTACATGCTATTATACACATTTCTGTTTATATCTCATTGGCCCATATAGCTCGAGAGAGTGAGGAAAGGCAGACTTTGGTCTAAATGAAATGATCATGTGCTCAGCTCAAAAACCAGTCTTTCTATAAGGGGGAGAATGAATATTGGGTTAGGCAGCTAACAATCCCTGTGACACGTTCTCTCTCTATTTATTTCTCCTTTTTCTTCATGGCCACACTTCTCAAATGCTTTGTCTACACCCATCATTGCCGATTTACTACTCTCATTGCCTGTTTAGCCCATTGGAAGTAGGCTTACTCCTGAACTTGCTTTTCCAAGGTCACCATTCATTCATAAGTTAATTAATAATGCATTCAACAGACATTTATTGAATGCCTACTATGTGTCAGGCACTGGGATAAATATTGGGGATGTAGAGATAAGTAAGTCACAAAGTTGCCCTTGCCCTATAGGACTCCCGTGGTTTCATGAGAGAAAGAAAATAAAATAAATGATTAAAATGCAGAGTAGTAAGTGACATGAAAGTGAAGGCATAACTTCTGGGAGCACAGAGGCATGTGGGAGAGTGTAAGTGAAGAAAATCTTAGAAAATGACACTTGAGCTTTCTCTCTAAAGATAAGAAGCAGTAAGCCAAGTAGATGAGGAAGTGAAGTGCTTCTTGGAAGAGAGAGTATCATGGGCAAGGATATCCAGCGTTCTTGGAATCGCAGGTAGGCTAAAATCACTAGAATGAGGGTTTTGTGGGAGGCAGAGTGAAGAAGGGGTAGATGGGGAGAGATTATAGAGGCTTTGACATATATGTAATGCCACCAAACTCTGGGTTTGTGCACATGTGCACATCTTTAATTTTGTCCAGGGTGTAAGGAACAACATGGAAAGGTGGTAAGCGGAGGAAGAACACGGTTAGATATGTGTTTGGACAGGTCATTTTGGCTGCTGGATAGAGGGTGGAGAGTGGGGCAATAGTAGAAGCAGTGAGATCAGTTAGGAGTCTACAGTGGTAGCTCAAGTGAGAGATGATGGTGGCTGGACTAAGACAAATAATTTGATGAGTTTGAAAGATACTTAGAGGGAGAAGGGTAGGATTTGGTGACAAGGTAGCTGCATGACTAAAGGGAGAATCAAGACTGATTTTTGGCTTGGGCAAGTAGGTTGATGGTGATGCTGATACTGAGTGGGGGAAGACCAAGAGAACAGGTTGGTGGTGGGACAATTAAGAATTCTAATTTGGTCATGTTAAATTTGATATCCCTATTGGACAAATATCCAGAGAAGTCAAGTAGATAGTCATTTATATAAGTCTAGAGCTAGCAATATGTAAATATAAGGCCAGAGATATAAATTTGGGTAACATTAGCATCTAGAAAAGGAAACCTTTGTCATTCATAAGATTTCTTTTTACAAGAATACAGAGTAACAATAGAAGAGGGCTTGACAGCAAATCTGTGAAGGATCAAATCTTTAGGATCTCTAATATTTAATGCTTTGGTAGAAGAATATGAGCCTGAGAGGGATCAGCCAGAAAAGCAAGAGAAAAACCATGAGACCATAGTTTCATGGAGGCCAAGGAAAGAGAATGTCTCAAGAAGGAGGAAAGAGTTTTCAGTGTTGAATGTGTGTAAGATGATGACTAGAAGCATGTGCCTTAGGTTTGAAGACATATAGATCATTTGTGATCCAATGAGAGATGTTTTGATGGAGTTACAGGAAAAGAGGCTTGATTGGAGCGAGTGGAGAAGTGAGTGGAGGGTGAAACATGGAGAATGCCAGTATGTAACACTCTGAAGAAATCTTGCTAATGATCAAGAGGACAGAGCTACAGTAGCAGTAGGAAGGGAATGGAAGGATTCAATTGAAAGGTATTCACTGACTATATTTAGAAAGAAAAATCAGTTGATAGTGTAAAGTTCCTGAAAAAGTGGGAGGGATGGGATCAGTGATTCTCAAGTGTGATCTTTGAACCAGTAGCATTGCCAACGCATGGAACTGGTTAGAAATGCAGGTTCTTGGGACTCATTTCAGACTGAATCAGAAACTTCGTGGGTGCAGCCTAGAGTGCTGTGTTTTTAATAAGCATTCTAGAGGATTCTGGTGTGTACTCAAGTTTGAGAGCCACTGTGCCAGATATAAAAAGGATATCTCCTTTAACGAGAAAAAGAGGATCAGAAAGTACAGATGTGAATAGGTATCAGTATGGTATGAGGAAGTTCATTCATTCATTCAACAAATATTTATTAAATATTTAACATTTGTCAAGCACTAAGGATACAGACAAACAAATTCCTGGCCTCATACAATTTACATTCTAGTTGGAGGAGACACAACAAACAAGTAAATAAGGAAAATCAATTATAAAAAGGACTTGGATTTTACTCTGAGTGAGCAACGAAGTCTCATTGCTAGAATGCCAGCTCCCTGAAGACAGGACTTTTTATCTGTTTTATTCACTACTGTGCTCCCATGGCATAGAATGGTGCCTTGATTATGTTTGTTAAATTAAAAATTGGAGAGTTTTGAGTTAACATTATTTGGTTTACATTTTTTAAAGCCTCACTATGTTGAGAATAGACATTTGCAGTCAACAGTGGGAGCAATGACACCATTTAGAGGCTACTGCAGTACTGCAAGCAAGTCATGGCTTGGAACAGGGTGGTAGTGGTAGAGATGGTGAAAAGTAGTCAGATTCGGAATATATTTTGGAAATAGAAGCAGCAGGATTTTCTGACACACTAGATGTAGGGTGGGAGAAAAAAAAGGAGAGTCGAGGATGCCTTGAAAAGTTTAGGCCTAAGCAGCTTGAAGGCTGGAGTTGCCATTGACTAGGACAAGAAGGACGGTGGGAGAGACAGGTGTGTGTGGTGGGGGGAGGGGATAAAGATCAGGAGCAGAGGCAGATTTGCTGTGAAGCTGATGAAACTTAAGTCTCTCATTTGCTCAGGCTCTAGTAATATGTTAGTAACTTATTTTTGAGTTCTTTTTCCTAAAGAAGGAATCCCAAATTATTTAAGATTCAGGACCCAAATATTTGGATCTGTCTCTGATTAGAGTTTCCATTTTGAACATGTTAAGGTTAAGATGTCTATTATATATCTGTTATGGACTGAATTGTGTTCCCCCAAAATCATGTGTTGAAACCCTAACCTCCAATATAATAGCTTTTAGACAGAGAGCCTTTAAGGCGGCGATTAAGGTTAAAGAAAGTCAAAACGGTGGAGCCCTAATCTGATAGGGTTGGTGTCTTTATCAGAAGAGAAAAGAAGATACCAGACTGCTCTCTTTCTCTCCATGCACACACACAAGAAAGGCCATGTGTAGACACAGTGAGAAGATAGCCATATACAAGCCGGGAAGAGAGGTCTCACCAGACACCAACCCTGCCAGCTCCCTGATCTTGGACTTCAAGCCTCTAGAACTGTGAGAAAATAAATGCCTATTGTTTAAGACATCCAGTCTGTGGAGATATCTAGTAGGCAGCAGAATATGAGATTGGATATCAGGAGAGAGGTCTGGGCTGAAGACATAAATTTAGGAGTCATCAATGAATAGGCAGTAGTTAAAGTCATGAAACTGGATGTAATCAAGGAAGTGAAGGTGGTTCGAGAAGAGGTCCAAGTACAGAGCTACAGGGCTCTCTACCATTAAGAGTTGAGCTACTCACATCTGATAAAGGGTTAACATAAAAAAATATAAAGAACTCATATGCCTCAACACCAAAAAAATCAAATAACCCGATTAACAAATAGGTGGATGTCTTGCCAACGGGTTTCAACCCTGGGCAAGTTTGCTATAGATTCAATGTGACCAAAGAAATTGACAGCAAAACATACTTTGGGGTGAAAGGGTTTATTATCTGGCTTGTTCTCCTGGTGGTAGGTCAAGCACTAGTGCCTCTGCCTCCGCGCAGAGCACTGGGCCGAGCTCTCTATATAGCACAATAATAGCTTATTGCCTAAAGGTGTGGAAGCGGTAGCCTAGCAACAGGCCAGTTACATCATCAGGTGGTTTAAGTTCAGTGAGGATCCTGGCCATAGGAACCCCAACTTTCCCACACTCCACACCTCCAGGATTCTCGCCTTACAATCTACACGCTTTCAATCATCCGCAATGGTCCCTGTGCGAGAATGCTGGAGCACTGTAACCAGATTCCACACAGCAACAGAGGATAACAACAACTTAGAGATAATAAAAATTAAGATACAGCAAGATTTTGATACAGGTAACAAAAATTATAATAATCCTCAAGCCAGAAGAGGTTCCTAGTAAAAAAAATTATAATAATCCTCAAGCCAGAGGAAGTTCCCAATCCACAAAGACTTTAGGGACAAAAAGACACATGTTTTAATGCCACCAACATAGGCAAATCTTGCCCATCAGGTAGGTTGCATGCAAGAGAGTGGTCCTGTGATAGGACTGTAGCAGGAAGGGGTCCCTTCCAGGTCTAGTATACCATACTTTTACCCCTCTCCCCGTGGGGGTTACTGAAGGGTCTATATACAGTGCTACTGGAGGTGCATGCACTGGCCATAATGATAAAACAAAACTCCCCGGTAAGATGCTCCTACCTTCTGGCCGTTCAGGATATACTACTGTGACCTTTGGTGGCCACTCTGCTGTTATTCCAGGAATACACAGAAGGCCAGCTTCCAGGCCTTGTCCCCAAGGTGCCAGGAGAGCCAGCCATCATTGGTCCACGTGTCAAAAGGTCCAAGGCCATGTCCACTCAATGGAGTCTCCAGGGTTCAGTGTGTTTGGTGCTGGCAGCAAGATGTTATTCTGGTGGCCGAACCTTGGCTTCAGTGATTATTCCTTGGTTTGTACTTGCAGTTGTATAGGGGAGGCAGCCATGTGTGTTAACATGTCTATGGGGCTCAGGGCTCCCTTTCAGGGTCTCTCATTCAAATGTCGTAGCATGGTGTATAAGCGGACTGACCATCCCTGCAGACTATTGGTATCTGACTTTAGTCTGGATTTTAACAAGCCATTGTGCCTCTATCATGCCTGCTACAGTAGGATTGTATGGCACATGAAACTTCCATTTGATTCCCAGCTGTTGCACCCATTCTTGCAGTGTATGTCCAGTAAAATGGGTGCCCTGATCACTCTCAATTACCTGTGGTCGGCCATAGGCAGCAAAGAGACGCTCCAGGCCTCTTGTGGTTGTCTGCTGTTCTGCACAATGGGTAGG
Source organism: Phataginus tricuspis (assembly GCA_029783875.1). Taxonomy (NCBI): domain Eukaryota; kingdom Metazoa; phylum Chordata; class Mammalia; order Pholidota; family Manidae; genus Phataginus; species Phataginus tricuspis. Next base: position 112,469,700 of record JAQQAC010016209.1, on the reverse strand, counting down.
AAAAGCAACCAGAAGTCCAGTAGCTGTGTCCACACAAGTCGTGGCATACCGATATCCTTCTGACACAGGTAGAGGCCCAATATAGTCTATTTGCCACCTGATGAGGAGTATAGGCCCCTTAGCTATTCTCCCATGTTGCTGTGGAACTCAGTGTAAGTCCCTTTTGGAGCACACGACACACTCCTGTGGGGCTATACTAACTTCTTCAAAGGTCAGAGGCAAGCCCCACTGAAAGGCTACAGCCCACATTGTGTTCTGCCCCATATGCAACAAATGTTGATGTAACCATTGGGCTATATCAGAGGCAGGCTTTCCTTCTAGCCAGTGTACCTGGGCCAATTTGTCTACTTCATCATTTCCTAGGGATGCCAGTGGCAAATGGCCTGTCACATGACATACTGTAACTGTTTTAGTCTGACCAGAGGCCCATAAGTCTTACCACAACTCTTGTCCCCCAAGAGGTCTGTGACCAACCAACCAGTTATCATGATACCATGTTGGTAGCCACAGGGTCAAGCCCCGATAGACGGCCCAGCTGTCAGTGCAGACAACTATAGGGGAGGGCTCCTGGCTGATCACAAGCCACACGGCCCGCAGCTCTGCCCATTGGCTGCTCTTCCCCTCACCATCTTCCATCCATATTGTCTCAGTCTTAGGATGGAAAGCTATGGCCCTCCATTTTGGGGGCTGCCCACGGCTGGAGCCATGTGTGTACCATGCATCTTTGGGTATAGGGGCTCTTCCCTCCCGATAGGGACTCTCTGCTACTAATGGCTCAAAAGCAAGTTCTTCCTGCTTTTCACTAGTATATGTCACCGGCTCCAACACGTGTTGGAGTTCTTCACTCAAGGGGCTACTAGAGAGGGCACTACACTGCTGTATATAAGCACCCCACTTGGTCAGTGTGGGCGTTTGTGCCACACCACTCCTTGGCTTTTGGGTCCAGTCTCGTACCCATCCCAAGATGGGATAGGTGGTTATTACCTTTATTGGGGCCATTCCAGTCATGGGTTCTATAGCTAGCAAGGCGTGATACACAGTAGTCAGTTGTTTTTCTATAAAAGTGTATTGTACCTCTGCCCCATTCCAGAGTTGTGACCAGAATCCAACGGGTTGGTGAGTTCATTCAAGCTGCTGCCAGAGACCCCAGCCATAACCGTCTTCAGTGACATGAATGTCCAGCTCACAGGACCTTGATGGGTCTATCACACTCAGGCCTGCATGGCCTTGACTGTCCATTTTGCTCTAGTAAAGGCAGGTGCACATGTCTCATCCCAGTCCCACCTGATGCCCTTTCGTACCAACCAGTATAGGGGCTTCAGAATTTGTGCCAAGTGCGGGATAAACACTCTCCAGGAGCCTAGAAGACCCAAAAACTCCTGTAGCAATGCTACAGTTGTGGGGGTAGGAAAGGCCTGGACTTTATCTATAACTGCTTTTGATATAACTTTGGTCTTACCTGACCAGACAACCCCCAAGAATTTGACAGGCAAACCAGGTCCCTGTACCTTGGTACTGTTCACAGCTCATCCTTTCTCCTGTAAATGTTGCAGCAGTCTAGGTGCTGCACCTTCTAGATCTGAAAGAGAATCAGACGTGAGCATGACATCATCAATATAATGGTACAGCTGCACCTTTGGCGGTTTCTTCTTTGTAGCCAAGTCCTGGGCTACAAGTCCATGACAGATGGTGGGGCTGTGGAGGTACCCTGTGGAAGGACAGTGAAAGTCCATTGCCATCCTTCCCACGTGAAGGCAAACTGTTCCTGACTTTCCTGCTCAATATCAATGGAAAGGAAGGCATTAGCAAGACCTACTACATAATGGTACGTTCCTAGTTCATGTCTGAGGGTATCCATCAGGCCTGCAGTAGAGGGGACAGCAGCATGCATAGGGGATATGACCTTATTCAGTTCTCTGTAATCCACAGTCATACACCAGTAGCCATCTGGCTTTTTTACTGGGTACACTGGGGAATTGAAAGGACTATGGGTGGGCTTTATAATACCCACCTTTTCCAGTTCCTGGAGAGTTTTTCCAATCTTTTTATGCCCTCCAGGCAGTTTGTATTGTTTGGTATTAGTCATCCGCCAAGGCACAGGCAAAGCTGTGGGCGGGTGTTGAGCATGTCCCCTCAGAACTGCCTTCACCACATGTACTCAGTCTTAACTCACGTGCAGTGGTCTGCAACCATAGACCCTGCAGGATATCAATCCCCAAAATATACTCAGGGATAGGAGATATATACACAGTATACACTTTTGGGGGTAGATGCCCTATTCCCAAAGGGATTTGGGCTTGTTTTGCTTTGATAGCCTCACCCCTGTATCCATCTATGATAGTGGGGATCCCGGGGAACCACTCAGGGTTACCACGAATCAGTGAACATTCAGCCTCAGTGTCCACCAGAGCCAGGATATGTTGTATGTTCACTGGGGACCAATGGATAGCTATTTCAACATGTGGCCTCCAGTTCCCCTCTGGTCCCTCAGGGCAGATACCTTGACCTTCCCCTCAGTCAAATCGTGTTCCCCAATCATCTTCCTGTGTGGGCTCAAGTGAGGTTGGCTCACTTTCCAGCAGGAAGTCTTGCAAACACACAGGCCGGACTCGTGGCTGTGTCTCTGATCTCTGCCTCTTTGGTATTAATGGCTGGAACTGCTGCTCTGGTTTTAGTTGTTGCCATAGCTCTAGTAAGATCCTATTTGACTTCCATCTAATTTCCTTCCATCTGCTCCTGCCCGTATTAAATCAACCCACATCTGGGTTCTTGTAACCTTCATGGGGCCCTTTAAATTCTTCTTGTGAGTAGCAGACCTTATTTCTTTCTGTGTTCTCATTACTTCAACTTCTCCTAAGTCTGCTACTGTATGTGTCACCTTGCTTATGGGCTGCCCTAAGTGAGGGGAAAGAATGGCCACTAGAGACAGAAAGAGGGATGTAGGAGCTGTTTTAAGCACAATATTTCTCATCCCAGTAGTGAAAATCTCTTCCTCTGGGCCATAATTCTCTGGACTGTAGATGGCATTTCTTATGCCTAGCTCTCATAACACCTGTTAGAGCTCAGCATACGTCTGCCATCTAACAGGAGAGGATGGTAGATCACCCGGATTGGGTCACACAGCACGAAGTGCAGCCATAAGCCAATCAAGGAGGGAGTGACTCCCTGGGGTCTGATGTGCATTTTGTAATCGCTGCCTCAAGGCAGGCTGCACTGTCAGGGAAGACAGCTTTCCCATCTCTGACCCCGACAGAACAATTCCATCCACCCCTAAGTCCCACAGACACAGAGGCCAAGCTGATATTGACTCCGAAGGCTTCTGCCTAAACCGGGAGCCCAAATCCACCAGCTCAGCCTGAGTGTAGGGGCAGGGCATAGAGTGCTCCATGACCTGGGGAGGGGGCTGCACCTCTCCTTGGGGAACTTTCAGTTGCTGGGTCTTTCTTTTCTTTACAACCACTGGGCTTGCTTTCAATACAGGAGGGGTCAATGCCTCCGGCACCACCCCTTCATCCTTCCCCAGCTCCTCCATTTCCAGGGCTGATGACATCTTTCTCTCCCCTCACCCGAGTGCCTCCTCTGCTAAAACCTTTACCTTTCTTACTATGCCTTGCAGCAATGCTAGCTCAGTCTTCAGCAGCTCTCTTACCTTCACCTCAATGCTTCACAGCTCGTGTTCTTGTGCCACTTCCACCTGTGCTTCCCTCAGGAGTTCGTCTTTTTCCTTGATGGCGTTTTCCTCCTTCAGAGCACCTGGCAGCACTGCCATCTCGTTCTGTAAGGAATATTTTACCTCTTCAATGGCACCTTGCTGCCAGTGTTCTCTTACTGCCTCCTCTCACATCAATGCCTTTTCCTTCTTCAGGGAATTGGCAGAAGTTTTCAGCTCATGTTCTCATGCCACTGTTTCTTGGGTATTTTTCAGGAGCATGTCCTTCTCTTCTGTACACTTTTTTAATACTATGAGAAACAGCCAACGCACAGTCCCTGCTGCCTCATGGGTACTCTGTCTCTCAAAAGACCTACTTACTATACCAAGGGATACCCTTACTGCCTCAGGTATCACCTCCACTTGCCTCCAGTCCTGGGGTGGGGCCCAGTCCACTAGGGGACAAGCCACCTCAGACCACATACCCACTGGGGTACAATCTAATGTCTCCCCACACAGGGGCAGCCCGCTGAAGCACCCCTCCCATAAGGGCAGCCTGTCTTTTTCCTTGGTCAACAATGAACCCTGCTGACTTCGCCAAATGTGTTGCCAATGGGTTTCAGCCCCAGGCAAGTTCACTATGGATTCAATGTGACCAAAGAAAATGACAGCAAAACGTTCTTTGGGGTGAAAGGGTTTATTACCCAGCTTGTTCTCCTGGTGTTAGGTCAAGCACTAGTGTCTCTGCCTCTGCCCAGAGGACTGGGCCGAGCTCTCTGGATAGTGTACATCATCAGGTGGTTTAAGTTCAGTGAGGATCCTGGCCATAGGAACCCCAACTTCCCCATGGCAGAGGACCTGAAAAGACACTTCTCTAAAGAAGAAATACAAATGGCCAACAGGCACATGAAAAGATGCTCCACATTGCTAATCACCAGGAAAATGCAAATTAAAACCACAATGAGATATCACCTCACACCAGTTAGGATTGCCAACATCGAAAAGACTAGGAACAACAAGTGCTGGTGAGGGGGCAGAAAAAGGGGAACCCTCCTGCACTGTTGGTGGGAATGTAAATTGGTACAACTGCTGTGGAAAGAAATATGGAGGTTCCTCAAAAAACTCAAAATAGAAATACCTTTTGACCCAGGAATTCCACTCCTAGGAATTTACCCTAAGAATGCAGCAGCCCAGTTTGAAAAAGACATATGCACCTCTATGTTTATCACAACACTATTTACAATAGCCAGGAAATGGAAACAACCTAAGTGTCCATCAGTAGATAAATGGATAAAGAAGATGTGGTCCATATACACAATGGAATATTATTCAGCCATAAGAAGAAAACAAATCCTACCATTTGCAACAACATGGGTGGATCTAGAGGGTATTATGCTCAGTGAAATAAGCCAGGTGGAGAAAGACAAGTGCCAAATGATTTCATTCATCTATATAGTATAACAACAAATCAAAAACTGAAGGAAGAAAACAGTAGCAGACTCACAGAACTCAAAAATGGACTAACAGTTACAAAAGGGAAAGGCACTCAGGAGGATGGGTGGGAAGGGAGGGAGAAGGGGAATAAGGGGCAATATGACTAGCACACATAATGTAGGGAGGGCATGGGGAAGGCAGTATAACACAGAGAAGACAAGTAGTGGCTCTATGACATGTTACTATGCTGATGGACAGTGACTGTAATGGGGTATGTGGTGGGAACTTGATAATGGGGGGACTCTAGTAACCACAACATTGCTCATGTGACTATATTAATAATACCATAAAAAGACATATACACCTATGTTTATTGCAGCACTATTTACAATAGCCAAGATATGGAAGCAACCTAAGTGTCTATCAATAGATGAGTGGATAAAGAAGATGTGGTACATATAGACAATGTAATATTATTCAGCCATAAAAAGAAAAGAAATCCTGCCACTTGCAGCAACATGGATGGAGCTAGAGGGTATTATGCTCAGTGAAATAAGCCAGACAGAGAAAGTCAAATACTATATGATTTCACTTATTTGTGGAGTGTATAAACAAAGCAAAACAGGAAGAACAAAATAGCAGTAGACTCATAAGACACTGAGAAGGGACTAGTGGTTACCAAGAGGGAAGGGTTGGGGTGGAGGGTGGGGTAGGGTGAAGGGGATAAAGGGGCACGATAAGTGGCAATCACAATGGAAGTTGGTCACGGAATGGTAGTACAACATGGAGAATATAGTCAGTGATTCTGTAACATGTTCCTATGTTGACAGATAATAACTGCACTAGAGGGGGTGAGGATTTAATAATATGGGTAACTGTTGAACCACTGTGTTGTGTATCTGAAACCAACATAAGATTGTATACCAATGATACTTTAATAAAAAAGGTATATGGAAATCATCAAAAGAAAAAAAAGTTGAGCTGCTGATGTGGAGCGAGCAATGAGAGTGGATAACAAAAGCCACTAATGGAAAAGGGATACAAAGAGATTAAAACATCCTGGAAACCAAGGAATGGAAGTGTATCAAAGAGAAGGGAGTGACTGTATCAAATGGTGCCAATAGGTCCATATTGAATGAATGTTTTGCAACTGATGGCTTCAGTTTTCTCTGGGAAGTAGAGGCATGGTCATCCACTGAGAGATGGGGTGGGGTGAGGAGAGTTGGGGAGATGGCCAGGTGGGAAATTTAAGGAGAGTAAGGGAAGTTTGGAAACATCATTGAGGAATGTGAATGGGCAAGTTGACCAGGAGCAGGGGCAGCCATGCCAAGCCATGTGGAAGGCCTGTTTGAGATGCTCAAAGAACAGTCTGATTCCCAGCTGCACCGGGGGACAAGACTGTTAAGGGTTAATAACTTTTTTTTCATTTATTTTAAAATGAGAACAGCAGATCCTTGTTTAGGGCCTCAAAGACAGTTTCAAGATAAGAAATAACAAGATGCTGACAGTCCAGGAGAGGCCACTTAGATCTCAGGGGAGTGTCATGTAGCAATGTACAGCTGTAAGAAATCACATAGCCAGAGATTGCTGAGGCAGCTTTTATCCATGCACAAAAGTTGCCCCTGCCACAGTTTGACACCGGGCTGCCCCAGGTGACATTTGTTGTCCTGATGCTGTTTCCCATTCCCCGGCTGGCCTCAAGGAGCATGTGCACATGTGTCCAGTATATCACAAGGGGAACCAGGAATGAGATCCAGATGGCTGATCTCTGACAGGCTCACTCAAGCATTCCTTGCCTTTCTCAGGATAATAGTAACATTAATATTTACTGCCTTATGAGCACTGTTCTAAGTGCTATATGTGTCCACTTACTGAATGTCTAACATAGCCTTAGGTGGTGGGCACCAGTGTTATCCCCATGTTACAGAGGAGAGAAATGAGGCTCAGAGAAGTTAAATACATTGCTTATGGACACACCAGTTGGAAGTGGTAGAGCCAGAATTCAGGCCCAGTCAGATTGACCAACAGAGCATAAAGCATAGTGAGTGTTTACCATGTATGTGCCAGGCAATGCATTAAACACTTTGCATGGATTATCTCATTTCATCCTCCCTGCAACCCACTGAGGTTGACACGATTCTTAATCTCATTTTACTAATGATGTCAAGTAACTTAATCCAGAGGACATAGCTAAGAAGTGGTGGAGGCCACTTCTGAACTCATCAGAAGGGTTAGGGCAGGGGAACTAGTGCCAGACCACCTGATAAATGTCTTGTGCTGTAGATAGGTGTGAGAATCAATGGACATGTCTTGTTGTGAGCGTGTGGGTTTTCTCTCAAGGGGTCCATAGCCCCGGCTGGGATAGGGGCTCTAGAACTCCCAGTAGAGGACTAGGCTGGAGCAGATGTTTGGGAAGAAGCAGCACTAGCTAGGAAAGAATGAGATCTCACTGGGAGAGAGTGCAGCCAGAGGAATGCAGAGAGCCCAGGAGTGAGCCCTCAGAGACTTCAAAAAAACAAGGGGTTTATGTTTATCACAGCACTGTTTACAGTAGCCAAGATATGGAAGTAACCTAAGTGTCCATGAGTAGATGAATAAAGAAGATGTGGTACATATACAGAATGGAATATTATTCAGCCATAAGGAGAAAACAAATCCTACCATTTGCAACAACATGGATGGAGCTAGAGGGTATTATGCTCAGTGAAATAAGCCAGGCGGAGAAAGACAAGTATCAAACGATTTCACTCATCTGTGGAGTATAAGAAGAAAACAAAAACTGAAGGAACAAAACAGCAGCAGACTCACGGAACCCGGGAATGGACTAATAGTTACCAAAGGGAAATGGACTGGGGAGGGTGGGTGGGAAGGGAGGGATAAGAGGATTGAGGGGTATTATGATTAGGGCACATAATATAGGGCATCATGGGGAAGGCAGATAGCACAAAGAAGACAAGTAGTGACTCTGTGGCATCTTACTATGCTGATGGACAGTGACTGCAATGGGTTGTGTGTGGGAGACTTGATAATATGGGTGAATGTAGTAACCACAATGTTGCTCATGTGAAACCTGAGCAAAAGATTGTATATCAATGATACCTTAATAAAAAAAATAAGGTGTATGTGTAGGAAGAGATGGCAAAAGAGGCTGAGAAGAGGCTATGTTCCTCTTACTGAGAGTTGTGTTAAGCCACGAGAGGACAGAATGGCAAAAGGGAGCGAGTAGTCAATAGTGTCAAACAGGGTCAAGTAGGATGACAACCAAGAAGCATCAATGGCTCCAGCAACACAGAAATCACTGGTGACCTCATGGAGAGCTGTTTGGGTGGAGCTATATATAAGGGCAAAGACCACTTTGCATTACACGGAGAAGTCAAAGCGAGGTGAAGATGCAGGGACAATGAGTGCAGACAACTCTTTGAAGGAACTTGACTGTGAAAGGAATTAGAGATCTGGTTTAGAGTCAAGAGATGGTGTTTTTAAGATGGGAGAGATTTGAGCATGCCTATGAGCTGAGGAGATGGGGAAGGAAAGGGAGGCTGGAGATACGGGTGAGAGAAGGGATGGCTTGGGCAGGGAGGAGGGTCTAGCTTGGGAAGAGAGGAGGGGTCCTCACTCTCTGAGACTAGCGGTGGGTGGGGATGGGTGCAGTTTGTAGGCTGAGTAGGGTCCAGTGCCTCATGCCTTTTCTTTTTGTCGTGAGAGAAGCTCATTGTTTAGAGGGAGGGCAACGTGAATTGCGGTGGCGCTAGAGGAAACTGGCAGTAAGTGAGGGATATGTATCAGTGGTCTGCGTCGTGCTGGGCCCATTTACGTACCACCTCAGTTATTCCTCACAACATTGCTCAGGATAGGTTATTATCACCTGTGTGTAGATGAGGAGGCTGAGATGCTCAGAGGCGTGGAAGCTTGGAATAGCTGAAGAACGAAGAGGAACGGCAGTTGGTTCAGGACCAGCGAAATAACTCAAGGGAAGCTCTGAGGGCACAGGCACAGTGGGCTGTCTTAATTGTGGACTGGTGCCCATCTGCCCACTTGTGCCCCTTGCTGCAGCTGTGGTCACTCCCCGAAGGAGGAGCAGACAGCCGGTCTGACTGGGGCAACGCTGAGGGCCAGGCTGCAGTGACAGAAGGTGAGGGCTTCAGGTGCTAGTGAGAAGTAGTTCAAGTGATCACACTGGAGTCCAGGCTGAGGGAAGGTTGTGAAGTCGCAGGGGGAGGAGAGGCTGGGAAGTAGGGGCTGCTCACGATTCAGGAAGTCTCCTGGAGGCTCAAAGCATAGGCTTAAGGGAAAAGTGAGAAAGTAGGAAGGTCACAAAGTCCTGGGCCAGTCTGAGAGTGTGGTCTTGGAATTGGGGATTTCAAAAGAGGAGGTGTACCCAGAGATGGCAAAGCCTAGGTTATGTCCTTGAGCGAGAGGTGTGTGGTTGTGAGTGAGGCCTTGGGGGTGAGGAGATACAGGAACAGAGAGGCCTGGGTTTTGGAGGGACTCCACACGGGCCGTGGAGTCACCAGGATGGTGGCAGCATGTGAGGCTTGCAGCCGAGGCGAACAGCAAGCTCATCTCTTCTCAGCGTTGAGGAGAGTGAGCCGCGTCCCCTGGGGAGGAGGCCCCCCCTTACCTGGGAAACGGTAGCTTCAGCAGGCGCGCCAGGCTGTCTGCTAAGGCCAGTGACGGGAAGCAGCGCACAGAGCAGGCTTTCTTCACACCCAGGGTCAGCGTGGGGACTTTTTAACTGGCAATATTTAAATAGTACACTGCCATCTACAACATGTGTCTCCATTTTACTGTTCTACTGCGTGAATTTTAGGCACAGTCCCTTAACCTGTTTTCTGATCAAAAGAGCTTGACAACTGCAATCATACTGGCTTGCCCAAAGTTGCAGATGTGTTTTGAACAATTTTTACAAGCCCTTTTAACAATACTCTGTGGTGTCTGAGACATTCAGTCTGTTAGCCTTTTGTGCATTCCTCCACTGCCCCCCACCAAGACAGACAAAGGAACAAACATGCAAGCCCCTAGCACCACCTCCTGCCTTCCGCATCGCTGGCCTCTCTGCTGCCTTTCGCTCCAATGCGCTGAAAAGACCAGAATTAATCTGGCCTAATGCTTTTTTCCTACCACATGAGGGCAGACTTTTTAACAAAAAAGGGGGAAACACTGTTTACCTTGTACTATGTAGATCTGAAAATAGAGATGGGGATGTAATGTACAGCGTGGTGATTGTAGTTAACAATACTGTGTTGTATATTTGAATGTGGCTTAGAAAGTAGATGTTAGAAGTTCTCATCACAAGAAAAGTTCTGTAACTATGTGAGGTGATGGATGTCAACTAAACTTATTGTGGTTATCATTTTATGACACATAAAATCTCAAATCATTATGCTCTATACCCAACACTTAGAGAGTGTTATATGTGAATTATATCTCAGTAAAACTGGGAAAAAAGAAAGAAAGAAAATAGCAAGAAGTAATCTTAAGGCCAGATTTTGTGTGGCTTCTGTTTTGACCTATCTCCCACTTTCCTCAAGTCTGCAGCTTTTCCTGTTCACACTCCCCTGATGGATGAACTGGCTTCCTCCTATCCCTCTTTCGTTCCTCCCTTTGTCTTCTGCTTCCTTACTCCCATAAATACTTATTGAGCATTTACTGTAGGTAGCATTGGCCAATCAAATATGGGATGGTCAGTTCAATTTGAAGTGTAGATAACAAGAGATATTTTGTAGTATAAGTATATCCCATGCATTATTCTTGAGACATACTTATGCTATAAAATATTTACCATTTATCTGAAATTCAAATCGGGTGGCCTGTATTTTTATTTGCTAAAGCTGGTGATCCTAATGCTGGGCCAAGAACAGGGCTGGAAAGTGGCAGGTGGGGCTGGGTATACTGTTTTCTGTCTCCTGGCAGAGGTATGCTTAAAATAGTGAGCAGGGCAACACTAGAGGCAGGGGTGGTGACTCCAAGTGGGCCGTCAAAGAAGACTACCTCAGCAACCTCACCTATGATGCTGTCTCTTGCCTCTACTTTCCATCTATGCATATTCCATTTGTTCAGCCTGCAACACCCAGCTTGAGGGTCACCTCCGGAAAGGCTGCCACCTCGACACTTTGTATCCACGTTTCTAATAGCCCTTATCACACTATTTGATGTACAGTTCTGTCTTGCTCGCCAGACTGTAAGGAATAGAGGTCAGAGATTTTTGTTGTTGTTCATCCCTGTTTCCCAATTGATTAACATTGCCTGACACAGCATTAGCACTCAATACATGTAGGATTTAAAAAATGAGTGATTTTAGCTCTAGACCTTAGAAAAGTTACCTAATTTTTCTTTGCCACAGTTTGGCTAAAATATACAGGAAAGGGGTCTGAGGAGATGGCCCACAATGTCCTTTCCAGATCCAAGAGGAGTCCCAGGAGAACATGGAGGTTGGCAGATGACCCACAGTGACCCCAGTTCTCGAGCCAGCAGCAGCAAACTGCTATGTGACTATTGTTAACCGTAGATTGTTAACTATTAGTAAATCTTATCTAAACTATGGGTTTTATTTCGATTTCACCAGTTGCCTCACTAGTATCCTCCTTCTGTTCCCAAATCCAACCCAAGATACCCATTGCTGTAGCCATATTGCTTAATACTTATTGACCAACTACTCTGGGTCATACCCTATACTAGCTATTGGGGATACGGAAGTTAGTAAGAAACCATTCCTGCCCTCAAGAAGCTTACAGTCTACCAGAGAGAGAAGTGAGCTCTCAGCTATCATAAAGAGCAGACAGTGCAATTACAATTAAGTGTGGAGAGTTTTGAGGGCACAGACTAGAAGCATCTCATTCAGATGGGGTCACCTGAGACCTGAAGGATTGGTAGGACTTAGCCAAGCCAAATCAAGGTGTGTGTGTGTGACTGGAGTGGGGTGGGGGTTGCAAAACTTTCCAGGAAGAAAAAACATCAGGTGCAAAGATGCAGAGGGGGGAGTGTATGGCCACTCTGGGAACTGGAACATCTCCAAGATTTCACCACACACTCTGAAACTACCATCTTTTTTTTTTTTTGAAGCTTCTCAGGTGATTTAATTAAAAAAATTTTTTATGGTATCATTAATATACAATCACATGAGCAACATTTTGTTACTAGATTCCCCCCATTATCAAGTCCCCACCACATACCGCATTGAAGTCACTATCCATCAGCGTAGTAAGATGCTACAGAGTCACTACTTGTCTTCTCTGTGCTATACAGCCTTCCTCAGAAACTAGCATCTTTACCACAACCTTCTACATGGGTCTGACCTCTTCTAGGCCGTCAAGTTCTTTCTATGCTTGAATGACCCCCGCTCCTTCACACACCCCATCCCACTCTCTTAGCAACACTGACTTCCCAACTGAGCTTATGTTAAGTTATACCAGGGCTGAACTCTGAAGTCCCCTGGGCCAATCCCAGACCCTGGGGAAACCCCACACCTCCTACTCCCAAGTAAAAGTCAGGCACTGGGCTCTTATTCTGCAACCTGGTTGAGAGAGACCTGGGACAACTGCTTGCAAGAAATAAACAGGCGTAGTGGAGAGTTCCTGGAAGATGGCAGCATAAGCAGGGCGGCAGAAATCTCCTCCAAAAACCAAATATATATATGAAAATACAGCAAATACAACTATTCCTAAAAGAGAGACCAGAATACACAGGACAGCGCACAGCCTGCATCTACACCTGAGAGGACTCGGCACCCCATGAGGCGGGTAAGATACGGAGCCGTGACCCAGCAGGACCTGAGCAGTCCCCCACCCCAGCACAGCAGGTGGGAGGAGAGGATTCAGAGTGGGGAGGGAGTGGAAGCACAGGCCCACCGAATAATCAGTCCTGGTGATCTGTGCTGGGAGGACTGACACACTTCACATGGTGTATCGGAGATTGGAGAGACAGAGGTGCACATTTCAAGACAGCAGGTCCACCCAGCTAGTTCCCCAGGACAAAAGAAAGGCACGTACTTTTTTAGGGGTCTTAAAGAGACAGGGGCCCAACGGAGGAGCAGGATCATCCCAGCGCACTCAGCCAAGCAGGCTGGGAGTCCTGGGGAATTTCGGTCCCCTTGGACTGTGGCTGGGAAAAGCAGTCGCAGAGACTTCCCACAGAAATCAGCAGCCTCCCATTAATTCCCTCCCCAGACAGAGTCACAAAGGGCCCGGCAGAGCAGCGTGGCTGCGGAATAGTGGAGCAGCAGCACCACCTACAGGATCGTCACAGAAACTACAACTGGCAGACGTTTTTTTCTTTCTTTCTTTCTTTCTTTTCTTCTCTATTTTCCCTTTCTAATTTTTTTTCTTTTTCTGACCACTTCTATCGTCATGAAAAGACAGAGAAATATGGTACAAACAAAACTTGCCCAGGTAACCCCGGACCAGAATACACCAGAGAGGGAGTCTGATGAGATGGAGATACACAATCTTCCTGAAAAAGAATTCAGAATAAAAGTCATAACCATACTGATGGATCTAAAGAGAAATATGCAAGAGCTGAGGGAGGAAGTGAGGGAAGTGAGGAAAGACAATGCAGAGATGAGACAAGCAATCGACAGGCTTAGCAGCAGACTGGACAATATGCAAGAGACTGTTAATGGAATAGAAATCAGAGAACAGGAATACAGAGAAGCTGAGACAGACAGAGATAAAAGGATCTCTAGGAATGAAAGAATTTTAAGAGAACTGTGTGACCAATCCAAACGGAACAATATTCGCATTACAGGAATACCAGAGGAAGAAGAGAGAGAAAAAGGGATAGAAAGTGTCTTTGAAGAAATAATTGCTGAAAACTTCCCTATGCTGGGGGAGGAAATAGTCTCGCAGTTCACAGAAGCCCACAGATATCCCAACACAAGGGACCCAAGGAAGACAACACCAAGACACATAATAATTAAAATGGCAAAGATCAAAGTTAAGGACAGAGTATTAAAGGCAGCTAGAGAAAGAAAAAAGATCACCTACAAAGGGAAACCCATCAGAATATCATCAGACTTCTCAACAGAAACCTTATAGGCCAGAAGAGAAAGGCATGATATATTTAATGGAATGAACAGAAGGGCCTTGAACCAAGAATACTATATCCAACAGGATTATCATTTAAATTTGAGTGACAGATTAAACAATTTCCAGACAAGCGAAAGCTGAGAGAATTTGCTTCCCATGAACCACCTTTCCAGGATATCTAAAGGGACTGATCTAGACAGAAGCACTCCTAAGGCTAAAAAGAGGTCACCAGAGAAAATAAAATCATAGCAAAAACATCCAAATACTAACTAAAGGCAAAGAATAAAACACATAGTATATAAAGAATGGAGGAGGAAGAATAAGAAGGGAGAGAAATAAAGAATCATCAGGCTGTGTTTACAATAACTTAACAATAAAGTTAAGTTAGACTGTTAGATAGTAGAGCAGCTACCCTTGAACCTTTGGTAAACACGAATCTAAAGCCAGCAATGGCAATAAGTACATAGCTATCGATAATCACCCTAAATGTAAATTGAATGAATGCGCCAATCAAAAGACACAGAGTTACTGAATGTATAAAAAAGCAAGACCCATCTATATGCTGCTTAGAAGAAACTCACCTCAAACCCAAAGAAATACACAGACTAAAGGTGAAAATATGGAAAAAGATATTTCATGCAAACAAGGAGAAAAAAGCAGATGTTGCAGTACTTGTGTCAGACAAAATAGACTTCAAAACGAAGAAAGTAGCAAGAGATAAAGAAGGACATTACATAATGATAAAGGGGTCAGTCCAACAAGAGGATATAACCATTTAAAATATATATGCACCCAACACAGGAGTGCCGGCATATGTGAAACAAATACTAACAATTAAAGGAGGAAATAGAAAGCAATGCAGTCATTTTAAGAGACTTCAACACACCACTCACTCCAAAGGACAGATCAGCCAGACAGAAAATAAGTAAAGACACAGAGGCACTGAACAACACACTAGAACAGATGGACCTAACAGACATCTACAGAACTCTACACCCAAAAGCAACAGGATACACATTCTTCTCAAGTGCACATGGAACATTTTCCAGAATATACCACATACTAGGCCACAAAAAGAACCTCAGTAAATTCAAAAATACTGAAATTCTACAAACCAACTTCTCAGATCACAAAGGTATAAAACTAGAAATAACTTTTAGAAAGAAAACAAAAAAAATACATGGGGACTTAACAACATTCTTCTAATTATTCAATGGGTTAATGACCAAATAAAAATACAAATCAAAGAAGATATGGAGACTAATGACAACAACAACACAAAGCCACAACTCCTGTTGGATGCAGCAAAGGCAGTTCTAAGAGGAAAGTACATTGCAATCCAGGCCTATTTAAAGAAGGAAGAACATTCCCAAGTGAACAGTCTAAGGACACAATTATTGAAATTGGAAAAAGAAGAACAAATGAGGCCCAAAGTCACTAGAAGGAGGGACATAATAAAGATCAGAGAAGAAATAAATAAAATTGAGAAGAATAAAACAATAGAAAAAATCAATGAAACCAAGAGCTGGTTCTTTGAAAAAATAAACAAAATAGATAAACCCCTAGCAGACTCATTAAGAGAAAAAGAGAATCTACACACATAAACAGAATCAGAAATGAGAAAGGAAAAATCACGATGGACCCCACAGAAATACAAAGAATTATAAGAGAATATTATGAGAATCTATATGATAAGAACCTGGAAAACCTAGAAGAAATGGACAACTTCTTAGAAAAATACAACCTTCCAAGACTGACCAAGCAAGAAACAGAAAAATGAAACAGACCAATCACCAGCAACGAAATAGTATCGGTAATCAAAAACTACCCAAGAACAAAACCCCCAGACCTGATGGATTCACCTCTGAATTCTACCAGACATATAGAGAAGAAATAACACCCATTCTCCTTAAAGTTTTCCAAAAAATAGAAGAGGAGAGAATACTTCCAAACTCATTCTATGACACTAGCATCACTCTAATACCAAAACCAGGCAAAAACCTCACCAAAAAAGAAAACTACAGACCAGTATCCCTGATTAACGTAGATGCAAAAATACTCAACAAAATATTAGCAAACTGAATTAAAAAATACATCAACAGGATCATACACCATGATTAAGTGGGATTCATCCCAGGGATGCAAGGATGGTACAATGTTCAAAAATCCATCAACATCATCCACCACATCAACAAAAAGAAGAACAAAAATCACATGATCATCTCTATAGATGCTGAAAAAGCATTTGACAAACTTCAGCATCCATTCATGATTAAAACTCTCAACAAAATGGGTATAGATGGCAAGTACCTCAACATCATAAAGGCCATATATGACAAACCCACAGCTAACATCATACTTAACAGCGAGAAGCTGAAAGCTTTTCATCTAAGATCGGGAACAAGACAGGGATGCCCACTCTCTCCACTGTTATTCAACATAGTACTGGAGGTCCTAGCCACAGCAATCAGACAAAACAAAGACATACAAGGCATCCAGATTGGTAAAGAAGAAGTCAAATTGTCACTATTTGCAGATGACATGATATTGTACATCAAAAACCCTAAAGACTCCACTCCAAAACTACGAGAACTAATATCTGAATTCAGCAAAGTTGCAGGATACAAAATTAACACACAGAAATCTGTTGCTTTCCTATACACTAATGATGAACTAACAGAAAGAGAAATCAGAAAAACAATTCCATTCACAATTGCATCAAAAAGAATAAAATACCTAGGAATAAACCTAACCAAGGAAGTGAAATACCTGTACTCTGAAAACTACAAGACACTCCTAAGAGAAATTAAAGAAGACACTAACAAATGGAAATGCATCCCATGCTCTTGGCTAGGAAGAATAAATATTGTTAAAATGGCTATACTACTTAAAGCAATCTACAGATTCAATGCAATCCCTATCAAACTACCAACAGCTTTCTTCAATGAACTGGAACAAATAATTCTAGAATTCATATGGAACCACAAAAGACCCTGAATAGCCAAAGCAATCCTGAGAAGGAGGAATCAAACAGGGGCAATTATGCTCCCTGACTTCAAGCTCTACTACAAAGCCACAGTAATTAAGACAATTTGGTATTGGCACAAAAACAGACCCATAAACCAGTGGAACAGAATAGAAAATCCAAACATTAACCCAAACATATACAGTCAATTAATGTATGATAAAGGAACCTTAGATATACAATGGGGAGATGACAGCGTCATCAGCAGCTGGTGTTGGCAAAACTGGACAGCTACATGTAAGAGAATGAAACTGGACTACTGTCTAACCCCATACACAAAAGTAAACTCAAAATGGATCAAAGACCTGAATGTAAGTCATGAAACCATAAAACTCTTAGAAAAAAACATAGGCAAAAATCTCTTGGACATAAACATGAGCAACTTCTTCATGAACATATCCCCCCGGGCAAGGGAAACAAAAGCAAAAATGAACAAGTGGGACTATATCAAGTTGAAAATCTTCTGTACAGCAAAGGACAACATCAGTAGAACAAAAAGACATCCTACAGTATGGGAAAATATATTCATAAATGATGCATCTGATAAGGGGTTGACATCCAAAATATATAAAGAACTCACGCACGTTAACAAACAAAAAGCAAATAATCCAATTAAGAAATGGGCAGAGGACATGAATAGACACTTCTCCAAGGAAGACATTCAGATGGCCAACAGGCACATGAAAAGATGCTCCACATCACTAATCATCAGAGAAATGCAGATTAAAACCACAATGAGATATCACCTCACACCAGTGAGGATGGCCAACATCCAAAACACAAACAACAACAAATGTTGGCAAGGATGTAGAGAAAAGGAAACCCTCCTACGCTGCTGGTGGGAATGCAAATTAGTTCAACCATTGTGGAAAGAAGTATGGAGGTTCCTCAAAAAACTCAAAATAGAAATACCATTTGACCCAAGAATCCCACTCGTAGGAATTTACCCTAAGAATGCAGCCTCCCAATTTGAGAAAGACAGATGCACCCCTATGTTTATCACAGCACTATTTACAATAGCCAAGAAATGGAAGCAACCTAAGTGTCCATCAGTAGATGAATGGATAGATAAGAGGTGGTATATATACACAATGGAATATTATTCAGCCATAAGAACAAAACAGATCCTACCATTTGCAACAACATGGATGGAGCTAGAGGGTATTATGCTCAGTGAAATAAGCCAACCGAAAAAGACAAGTATGAAGTGATTTCACTCATATGTGGAGTATAAGAACAAAGAAAAAACTGAAGGAACAAAACAGCAGCAGACTCACAGAACCCAAGAACGGACTAATAGTTACCAAAGGGAAAGGGACTGGGGAAGAAGAGCGGGAAGGGAGGGACAAGGGGGAAAAAGGGTATTACGATTAGGAGATGTAATGCTGGGTGGCACGGGGAGGACTGTACAACTCAGAGAAGACAAGTAGTGATCCTATAGCATCTCACTACGCTGATGGACAGTGACTGTAATGGGTTTGGTGGGGGGGACCTGATGAAGGAGGTAATTTAATAACCATAATATTGCCCATGTAATTGTAGATTAATGATACCAAAATAAATTATTAAAAAATGGTAAAAAAAAAAAAGTCAGGCACTGGATAATTTTGCTATAACTTTCTGGTAATCTTGGCCAAGCCTTGACTGTATGATGTATGGCAAGGACATGAGCTTTGGAAACATGCACATGTAGGTTTGGATCCTGACTCCTCTATTTACCGTCTCTGTGGCCTTGGACGAGGTATTCACCATTTAAAATCTGTTTCCTTTTCTGTAAAATAGGAACACCAATACTATCTACTTCCCAGGGTTGTTATGAAGCTTAGAAACAATATAGGCATACAAAAATTTACTTGCGAGTAAGACACTGAATAAACTTCTCTTAACCTCAGAAAAAATTATCTCAAAATGGATCAAGGACCTAAATGTAAGACCTAAAACAGTAATATTCTTACAAGAAAACATGGGACAAAAGCTTCATAATATTGGATTTGGCGATGGTGTCTTGGATATGACACCAGAGGCACAAGCAAGAAGAGGAAAAGTAGACAAGTTGGACTTCATGAAAATTAAAGAATTTAGTCTATCAAAAGGTACTATCCACAGAGCTAAAAGGCAGAGCACAAAATGGAAGAAAATCTTTGAAAATAATACATTTAAAACAACAACAAAAAACAAGCAACCCAATTCAAAAATGGCCAAAGGACTCGAATAGACATTCCTCCAAAGAATATATACAAATGGCCAGTAAATACATGAAAAGATGCTCAGTATCACTAATCATTAGGATGGCAGCTATCAAAAAAACAAACTAACCAGAGAATAACAAGTGCTGGTGATGATGTAGAGAAATTAGGATCCTTGTGCACTGTTGGTGGTAATGGAAAATGGTACAGCCACTGTAAAAAACAGTACGGGGGTTCTTCAAAAAATTAAAAAGAGAACTACCATATGATCCAACAATTCCATTTCTGGATCTATACCCCAAAGAATTGAAAGCAGGGTCTCAAAGAGATATTTGTACACCCACGCTCATACCAACATTGTTCACAAAAGCTAAATTGTAGAAGCAACCCAAGTGTCCATTAATGAATGAATGGATCAGCAAAATGTGTTATAGAGGGAAAAACCCAGTCCTTTCCTCTGTGCGTCTCCTTTTCTCTCACTACTACCATACTCACAGCGCTTCTGAAACCAAATGTGTGTGTGTTTTTTCCCCCCACCAAGCAATTCTCTGTGTCACCAGATGGGTGTCCTACCATTTACCTCAATCCTGCCACGGTCTACTTGGAGATAGTGTCAGATCCCACGGGTTAGAGACTCAGTCTAACTAGACTTACCACCTGCTTTCAGATGCCAATTGTGATACTAGGCCCCCAGTTACCCACAACTTCTGTTCAACATGGCTACAGATAGGAGGTTCCCATGACGCCCTCCTGGGGTTTATTAATTTGCTTGAGCAGCTCACAGAACTCAGAGAAGCTCTTATTCCACTAGTTTATTAAAGGATATGATAAAAGATACAGATGAACAGGCCGATGAGAAAATACATAGGGCAAGGGCGGGGAGGGTCCTGACTGCAGTAGCTTCCATCCCCATGGACTTGGGGGTGTGTCATCCTCTGGGTATGTGGATTTGTTCACCAACCTGGGAGTTCCCCAAACCCATGCTTTTGAGATTTGTATGAGGTTTCCTCACGTAGGTATAATAAATTATTAGCTCCATTTCCAGCCCCTCTCCCCTCTCTGGATAAGTGTGTGTGGGGGGGTGTGGCTGAAAATTCGAAGCTTCTAATCATGGCTTAGTCTTTCGGGTGAGCAGGACCTACCCAGGAGCCAGCCTGGAGCACAGCCAGAGTGGCCTCATTAGAACACAAGACACTCCTATCACCCAGAAAATTCCAGGGATTTCGGAGCCCTGTGTGAGGAACCAGAGTCAAAGAACGAATATGAGAACAAAAGATACTCCAACAAAAGTGATAAGATGCTCTTATCACGTAGGAATTTACAAGGGTTTTAAGAGCTCTGTGCCAGGAACCAGAGGCAGAGATCAATAGAAATATTTTCTATTATCTCACAATGGTATATACATACAAGGGAATATTATTCAGCCTTAAAAAGGAAGGACATTCTGCAATATGCTGCAACATGGATGAATCTTGAGGACGTTACACTAAGTGTAATAAGCCAGCACAAAAAGGCAAATGCTGTATGATTCCACATATATGAGGTACTTAGAGTAGTCCAAATCATAAAGACAGAAGTGTAATGGTAGTTGCCAGGAGCTGGGGGAGGGGAGGATGGGGAGTGATTGTTTAATAGCTGTTCAGTTTTACAAGATGAAAAGAGTTCTGGGAAGGGATGGTGGTAATGGTTGCACAATAATGTGAATGTGTTTAATACCACCGAATTGTACACTTACAAATGGTTAAGATGGTCAGTTTTATGTTATGTGTATTCTACCCCAATAAAAAAGAAAAAAATATATAGGCAAAGCTCTTGGCATAATGCCTGGCACATAACAGGTGCTGAATAACTGGTAGCTTCCTTAATTATTGACCACCATTTTATCACTAGATGAGTCCACAAGGTTTTGTTTAGATGCCTACTGCAAACCTTTTCACTTCCCTCAGCCTTCGGTTCTTAAATTTCTTCCCTTGCCTTCTATTTCTTGGTTCTCCTACTTTCTTTGAGTCTCTTGTGTTTCTTTTACTGGCCCTTCTTCCTTCTTTTATTTCTTAAATGCAGTTATGCTCTCAAGGTCCTGTGCTCAAAATTTGTCTTTTTATGCATTATCTTTCTTAGCAATTTCACTTCAGGTTTATATTTATATGAATGAATTCTACGTGTGTTATCTCTGCTCCCAACTTCTCACTTGAGCTCCAGACCTGATTTCCAGACTCCCAACTGGTCACCTTCATCTGGATGTCCCAAGGGCTATGTTAATCTTGTATATGCTAATGTTATCACTTCCAATTCTGCTCCCTATGCCAAGTTCTGTTCAAACTGTCCTGTGTTATGTCTGTTAATGGCGTCACCATCTTCTCAGACCTTGGGCTTAGACTCTTCGGGTTCTAAGGAAGTGCCATGAAGTTTCCACCTTTCCATTCTCACTGCTGTCAAACAGCTTTATACTTCAGCATCTTGTTCTCCATACAGGCAATCCCTTTCCAGCGAATAGGCTGTTTGAGTACTGTCTTATCCAGAGTACTCCCTTTTCCTGATACCAAGATGGCTGGTAAATACAATTCAGAAATTTGCTTTGTGAGCAAGGATTTAAAACAAATGGACGGGTATAGTCTTGAGGGGTATTTTATTCCAGCTATGAGGAAGCCTGAGGAACTGGCCCTGCTCTGTGGCAAATAGTACTCAGATTCAACCTTTCTCTCCCCTATATGGTGTAAGATACACATTGCCAACTAAGCTCTTAGAACATCTTTTTTCAATGCTGAGTTCTACTAAGAAACATTATTGAATGTGTTAACACCATTGGCTAAGTGACAGTGGAGTTGACAGTCTCCTTCCATTATGAGTTGAATAAATCAGTTGACATCTCAATAAATCAATCTTAGTCCTACCCATAAATTCCACTGTTAGGCTGTTATACCCTAGGCCAACTCTTGTACCTGTGTTCCAAAGACATGTAAATGATTACTTACAGTAGTAAGCAGCCCCAAACTGAGAACAACCCAAATGTTCATCAATAGTAGAATGCTGAATAAATTATGCATATTCATAAAATGTAATATGAACAACAAAAAGAATGATCTATAAATGCACACAAAATCAGGGATAAATCTCAGAAATAATGTTGAACAAAATCATAGAATAAATGCAGTATAATTCCATTTATGTGGAGTTCAAAACCAGGTAAAATTAAGTAATACCATATCGGATGGAGATGAACACACATGTGATCAGAAAACTGTGAAAATAAGCAAGCAATAATTAGCACAAAATTCAGAATAGCTACCTCTTGGAGGTGGAGCAAAGAGGTTGGCAGACTGAAGAGGGCAGATGGAAGGCTTTGAAGGCATTTTTTCTTGAGCTGTGCAGTGCATCACAGATTTTCATTTCATTATTTAAGCTGTGTATTTGCATTAAAAACACTACGTACAATATATTTCATGAGTTTTAAAAGCTATTTTTAAAAAGGATAATATTATTTCCAAGTTCTTTGAGATGAGAGAATGGCCCATCCTTTAGCTAGATAGGTCTTGTCCACCTTCAAAACTCATTTCAAACCTTCTTTGCAAAGCCTCTGCCTCTCCAGGTTGATTTTTTTAATATGGCAAAATTTAAATATACACAGAAATAGAGAGAACAATATAGTGAATCACCATGTAACCATCCCCTAGCTTCAATAATTATTAACATATAGCTTATCATGACACATTCCACTTCCACTACTGGATCATTGGAAAGCAAATCTCAGCCATACTATCACTTTATCTGTAAATACTTTGGCAAGGTTCTCTAAAAGATAAGGAAACTTGAAAAAAGGTACCCCATGCCCACTCTCTCCACTGTTATTCAACATAGTACTGGAGGTCCTAGCCACGGCAATCAGACAAAGCAAAGACATACAAGGCATCCAGATTGGTAAAGAAGAAGTCAAATTGTCACTATTTGCAGATGACAAGATAGTGTATATAAAAAACCCTAAAGACTCCACTCCAAAACTACTAGAACTAATATCTGAATTCAGCAAAGTTGCAGGATATAAAATTAACACACAGAAATTTGTTGCTTTCCTATACACTATTGATGAACTAACAGAAAGAGAAATCAGAAAAACAATTCCATTCACAATTGCATCTAAAAGAATAAAATACCTAGGAATAAACCTCACGAAGGAAGTGAAAGACCTGTACTCTGAAAACTACAAGACACTCCTAGGAGAAATTAAGGAAGACACTAACAAATGGAAATGCATCCCATGCTCTTGGCTAGGAAGAATAAATATTGTCAAAATGGCTATACTACCTAAAGCAATCTACAGATTCAATGCAATCCCTATCAAACTACCAACAGCTTTCTTCAATGAACTGGAACAAATAATTCTAAAATTCATATGGAACCACAAAAGACCCCGAATAGCCAAAGCAATCCTGAGAAGGAGGAATCAAACAGGGGGAATTACACTCCCTGACTTCAAGATCTACTACAAAGCCACAGTAATCAAGACAATTTGGTACTGGCACAAAAACAGACCCACAGACCAGTGGAACAGAATAGAAAATTCAAACATTAACCCAAACACCTACAGTCAATTAATATTTGATAAAGGAGCCCTGTATATACAATGGGGAGATGACAGCCTCTTCAGCAGCTGGTGTTGGAAAAACTGGACAGCTACATGTAAGAGAATGAAACTGGACTACTGTCTAACCCCATACACAAAGGTAAACTCAAGGTGGATCAAAGACCTGAATGTAAATCATGAAACCATAAAACTCTTAGAAAAAAACATAGGCAAAAATCTCTTGGACATAAACATGAGCGACTTCTTCATGAACATATCCCCCTGGGCAAGGGAAACAAAAGCAAAAATGAACAAATGGGACTATATCAAGTTGAAAAGCTTCTGTACAGCAAAGGACACCATCAGTAGAACAAAAAGACATCCTACAATATGGGAAAATATATTCATAAATGATGTATCTGATAAGGGGTTAACATCCAAAATATACAAAGAACTCATGCACCTTAACAAACAAAAAACAAATAATCCAATTAAGAAATGGGCACAGGACATGAATAGACACTTCTCTAAAGAAGAAATTCAGATGGCCAATAGGCACATGAAAAGATGCTCCACATCGCTGATCATCAGAGAAATGCAGATTAAAACCACAATGAGATATCACCTCACACCAGTGAGGATGGCCAACATCCAAAACACAAACTACAACAAATGTTGGCGAGGATGTGGAGAGAGGGGAACCCTCCTACAATGCTGGTGGGAATGCAAATTAGTTCAACCATTGTGGAAAGCAGTATGGAGGTTCCTCAAAAAACTCAAAATGGAAATACCATTTGACCCAGGAATTCCACTCCTAGGAATTTACCCTAAGAATGCAGCAGCCCAGTTTGAAAAAGACATATGCACCCCTATGTTTATTGCAGCACTATTTACAATAGCCAAGAAATGGAAGTGACCTAAGTGCCCATCAGTAGATAAATGGATAAAGAAGAGGTGGTACATATACACAATGGAATATTACTCAGCCATAAGAAAAAAACAAATCCTGCCATTTGCAACAACATGGATGGAGCTGGAGGGTATTATGCTCAGTGAAATAAGCCAGGCCGAAAAAGACAAGTATCAAATGATCTCACTCATATGTGGAGTATAAGAACAAAGAAAAAAAAAACTGAAGGAACAAAACAGCAGCAGACTCACAGAACCCAAGAACGGACTAATAGTTACCAAAGGGAAAGGGACTGGGGAAGAAGGGCGGGAAGGGAGGGATAAGAGGGTAAAAGGGGCTTTACGATTAACAGACATAGGGTGGGGGGGCACGGGGGGTACTGTACAACTCAGAGAAGACAAGTAGTGATTCTATAGCATCTCACTACACTGATGGACAGTGACTGTAATGGGGTTGGTGGGGGGGACCTGATGAAGGGGGGAGTTTAATCACCATAATATTGCTCATGTAATTGTAGGTTAATGATACCAAAATAAATTGTTAAAAAAAAAAAGAAAAAAGGTACCCCAAATACCATTATCCAGTTTAAAAAATTGATAATGATGCCTGAACATCAAATATCCAGATAGTGTTTAATTTTCCTGGTGTTGTCCTCTAGCTTTTGATTTGTTTGAATCAGGATCTGAACAAATTTCATACATTACATTTGGTTGTTATTTTTTTAAGACTCTTTGAATTTAAGGTTTCTGCTCCCTCTTTTTTCTTTTCTTGCCATTTATTTGTTGAGGAAACCAAATCTGGTTAACTTCCTACATTCTGGATTTCTGGGCAATTTCGCTATCTTCTGCTCATTTCATAAACCTCTTTATGTTTCCCTTTTCCACCATTTTCTATTTCTATCCATACATTTTTAGGGGGTAGATGAGAAAGGATGCTGGGAGCGTGTAGAATGAAGAAGGGGGATAGCACCTGGGCGGATCTCTATGCTGGGGTTGCCCTACACTTAACTGAAATCATGGATTTGTTTGTCTCCCTCTAACACAACTCTTGGGGGCCAGTTGTGTGTCTTACTTGAGTTTGTATCCTCTGTGCTTTACACACGATTCTACACATAAAGATGCTACATAAATGTTAATTGAATGAATGAATGATGTTGCTCTCTTGTACTGCTTATGTGCTATACCTTCTTTTCTAACTTTGTAGGACAATTAAGAATTTATGAGACTTTGATTTCAACCCCCTGGGGTAAGGTATTATGCAAAAGTCTTTTGATAGTTACTTTTCTTGAAAAGTTTGACAAATTTCATTGTGGAGAGCACTTTATTTATTGTACTTTCCTTTCTTACCCATTTCCTGAACCACTGTGGTCTTGATAAGCTAGTTTGAAATTAAACACAAAAGTTACCTGCTCTGTAAGTTGATGGCGGTGTGGGGGGCACTCCCAGCAGCCTTGCTCTCAGGGGGAATTGTGGGCTAACGGCTTCTGAGTAATGTATTACTCACCACAGCTTCTTAGAAACTTCTTCTCAGGCAAATTATTTGTTTCTGAGATATCTTTGTTCTGTTCCTTGAATTCCACGGGTCATCCCCTCTTACAGATTTTGTAGATATGATAATGCGGGAGGACATGTATGTGTCGGGACGGGAGGTATATGAAAACTCTACCTTTTCAATTTTGCTGTGAATCTAAAACTGCTCTAAAAAATAAGCTTTAATTTAAAAAATTACCAAGCCTGGCTTAGCCAAGCTAAGGGCTGGGACTGAGAAGGGACCCAGCCCCTCTTAAAATCCGTGGTGCCCCATACCAGTACAAACTGGGATTCTGTTATCACGGAAAAGAGGGTGGTGGTAGGCAATCAAATGGTGTCTGAAACATATGACAGAATAAGTTCAGACATTTTAAAATGTGGAATGGATAGATGACATCCAGAGGGAGGTCTCACTGTATGAAAAACAATGCCACTGAGAAAGCTGGTAACAAACTTCCCTTTATGCACTTATCCTAGTATTTCCTTTTGATCTAGAGTTGAGACATAAGTACTCCCCAGTGTACATGGCTGAACATCCCTTCAGTTAGCTATGTAACAGGAACTTGGACTTGTATTTATTGTCCATTCTACTTTGTCACAAACTCAAATGGTACCAATGCTACCAAAATAGGGAAACTTTCTTATATGCTATTGGATACGATAATATTGTACACCTTATCCATCTGATCCTGTGAATAGCACTGATGTCCTTAGAAATGTTTTAGAAATACTTCCTGCTTTCCTAATTCCAGGAAATGAATCTGGTTCATGGAACTTGCAATATTATTTTTGTAAAATTGTTATGAACTGGACTCAATAATTTAAAATTCAACTCAGCTAATCTTGCTGTAGCTCTGAATGTGTAGGGTTTATGGAATTGTGTTTGAAATGGTAGGTAATGAAGTCCTCCCTCATTATTTTTTAATGCAGCAGTTAGATAATAGTGAATTAAGATTTCCTAGAGAGCCAATTTTAAGCCATCAACTGATAGTGAAAGATGAACAAAGACTGGATGACATATTGAAATTATACCTAGTATATAAACTTATATCAAACACTTCTAATCTGGCAAACAATGCAGTGAGTGACAGCAATTGCAATACAACAGAAACCTAGATAATTTATCTTAGAAAGATTGCAGTCAGCAGATAAAAATGGGACTATGGAGTCTTCTGAATTAGCTAGCACTGGGAACATGAATCAGTCTTTCATCTTTTATTATTTCATCCTTTTCCTTTGAAGTAAACTTAAAAATAATCTTTTCACCAACTACTCAAGATGAAATATTCACTGTATCACTCTTACTTCTTATTAAAAACTAGTATTACTGTGCCTTTATGCTGAAGACATCAAAGAAATATGGAGTGTACTTATACAAACATAAGGAAGCTTGAAGTATATTGGTTATTTTTTTATGGAAAAAATACAAAATCATGGTACTTCACTTTGCATTTACCGAATTCTACTTGGATTTTCTGAAAGAAACTTCCCTTTCCTTTTGATCTGATCCTTGTTGAATGGATGAAAGATGTGGCAATTTGTTTCTAAAATTTTGAGATCAGTCCCACTTGTTATCCATGATTATGCCCATCAAGTAGAGTACTTTTTCCAGTGGGTTTGGATTTTAATAGGTTTATTCCCCTGTTAAGTATATGTAACTTTTCTATATATAATTGTGCAAGTACATCTGGATGTCATCTATCCATTCCACATTTTAAAATGTCTGAACTTATTCTTTGGTATGTTTCAGATACCATTTGATTGCCTACCACCACCCTCTTTTCCGTGATAACAGAATCCCAGTTTGTACTGGTATGGGGCACCATGGATTTTAAGAGAGGCTGGGTCCCTTCTCAGTCCCAGCCCTTAACTTGGCTAAGCCAGGCTTGGTAATTTTTTAAATTAAAGCTTATTTTTTAGAGCAGTTTTAGATTCACAGCAAAATTGAAAAGGTACAGAGAGTTTTCATATACCTCCCGTCCCGACACATACATGTACTCCCGCATTATCAGCATCCCCCTCTAAGAGTAGTATGTTTGCTGCAATCCATGTACCTACATGGTCACATCATTACACGCAAAGTCCAAAGTTTACATTAGGGTTCATCTTGATGTGGGATAGTCTATAGGTCTGGACAAATGCATAATGATATGAACCTGTCATTATAATACTGTAGAGTATTTTCACTGCCATAAAATCCTCTGTGCTTTGCCTATTCGTCCCTCCCTAGTCCCCAACCCCTGGCAACCACGGATCTTTTATCCACAGTTTTACCTTTTCCAGAATGTCATATAGTTGGAATCATATAGTATGTAGCCTTTTCTGATTACCTTCTTTCACTTAGTAATATACCTTTAGGGTTCCTCCATGTCTTTTCATAGGTTGATAGCTCATATCTTTGTGGTGCTGAATAATATTCCATTATCTGGATGGACCACAGTTCATTTATCCATTCATCTACTTAAGGACATTCTAGTTGCTTCCATGTTTTGGGAATTATGAGTAAAGCTGCTGTAAACGTCAAGTGCAGGATATTGTGTGGACATACATTTTCAGCTCCTTTGGGAAAATACCAAAGGGTGTGATTGCTGGATCATATGGCAAGAGTATGTTTAGTTTTTTTTTTAATTAAGGTATCATTGATATACAATCTTATGCTCAGGTTTCACGTGAGCAACATTATGGTTACTACATTCCCCCCTATTATCAAGTCCCCACCACATACCCCATTACAGTCACTGTCCATCAGTGTAGTAAGTTGCTATAGAGTCACTACTTGTCTTCTCTGTGCTATAATGCCTTTCCTGTGGCCCCCCTACATTATGTGTGCTAATCGTAATGCCCCTTATCCCTCCCTTCCCACCCACCCTCCCCAGTCCCTTTCCCTTTGGTAACTGTTAGTCCTTTCTTGGGTTCTGTGTGTCTGCTGCTGTTTTGTTTCTTCAGTTTTTGTTTTGTTATACTTCACAGATGAGTGAAGAAACCGCCAAAATGATTCCAAAGTGGCTGTGCCATTTTTCATTTGCATCAGCAGTGAATGGGAATTCCTGTTGCTGCACATCTTCATCAACTTCTGGTGGTGTCAGTGTTCCAGATTTTGGCCATTCTCATATGTGTGCAGTGGTATCTCTTTGTTTTAATTTGCATTTCCCTGATGATACAATGTGGAGCATCTTTTCATATGCTTATTTGCCATCTGTATATCTTCTTTGGTGAGGTGTCCGTTAAGGTCTTTGGCTCATTTTTTAATTAGGTTGCTTGTTTTTTTACCACTGAGTTTTAAGTGTTCTTTGTATATCTTGGATAATAGTCCATTATCAGATAAGTCTTTTGGAAATATTTCTTCCTAGTCCATGGCCACAGTAATTTCATTACCTTTGCTAATGACTGGTGTAGGCATGATATAATTCTGGTAACAACACATGTGGAAAAGTCTGTTGGAGACCTTTTGGGCAGGCATTGTCAGTCTTTGACAGGGGCTCCAGAAAAGGACGTCCTCTCTTCTGGTCTTTGGAAGTGATCATTTGAGGACCTGATGCCTGGAACTGTTGTAATTTCTGGAACTATGAGGAGAGCAGCAGACAAATAGAACCTCAGAGCAGAAAAATGGGAAGAATGTGAATCCTTGATAATATTGAGCCAGTGAGTTACCAGTACTACCTTATCTCAGTTCTTCTTGTCATATGACTTAATAAACTTACAATTGTTGAAACCAGTTTGGGTTAAGTTTTCTATTACTTGCATCCAGGCCCCCAAACTGACATACTACATAAAGCTGATGACTCCTACATTGCATTAGGTGATACCATTCTCTTAGTTTCCTAACATGACACTAAAAGGTCATAGATTCGGCCCCATTAAGGCTGAATATCAACATGAAATAATTGAAACTGAAGTATAAAGCATGATTTTCTATTGTCATTACTTTTATTAATAAAAATGTGTAGTAATAAAAGCAAGAGTTGATGTCATAGAAAAGTAGGAAAAAGTCTTTATCTTTTTCCTTTTTAAAACTGCAGAATTATTGGAGAAGGTGTGCTAATTAAATTTAGGATGATACAAAGATAGGAGAGCACCATATGACCATCAAGATTCAGAAATATTTCAACAGGCTGTAAGAGTGAGCCCCAAACCAGAAGGTGAATTGTAACAGAGAGAAATGTACACTTTTGCATTTAGGTTAAAGTGATGGCGGTTAAGGCTGACGACAGTTAAGACTGTTTATATGAAAAGTATCTGGGCATTTCAGGTAACTCCTAATTCTGTAAGGGCCATGATTAGAACTGGGCAAGAAAAAAGTACTGAAAATGTAAACATATAAATCATTCCTTCATTCAATAAGAATTTATTAAACACATATTCATATTCAACAAGTACGTATTGACAGCTGGTGAAGAGAAAAGGCTTTTGATATCAACTGATCTCAACTTAGACTGTGTAATCTTAGGCAAATTACTTCACTTCTCTGTGCCTCTGTTTTCTTTTTTTGTAAAACATGACTAATAACAATGCATGGTAACTGAGAGAACTAAAATGATATAATATATACAAAGGGCGTGGGAAAGTACTAGCAATTACAATTTTTAGTGCTTAGCCTTTCATTAGATCAATTATACCTGGAGAACTTTGTTTTTGTATCATATTTTGAAGCATGCTGAGAGGCTAGGGAATGAACAGACTAGGATGAGAAGAGAATCTCTGGAAACAGTATGATATAAGGAATACTTTCAGGAATTAAACATTGACCTGAGGAGAAAAGACTTCATGTATATTAAGGGGAGCCATACGAATCAGGTATAAATTTAGTTCTTGTTGCTCCAAAGGGAACCTTGGACATAATAAGGAGAAGCAGAATCCAGCTTAATATACTGAAGACTTTTAACTATGATTGCTATGCAATGATTGCATGGCCTAATTGGAGAAGCAGTGACCTCCCCATCATTGTAAGCACTTGGGCAGAGGCCAGATGAGCATCTGTTAGCGATGATACAGGGAATTCAGTGAGTCCTGCAATTCCTGCAGTTGTATTTGACTTGAGTCCTTTTTAGCAATAAGGTTCTGATTGAATTTGCATCCATGTATCTTTGGAAGGTTGATTAACCTATGAGGAATATTAATACACAAACAAGAAAACTATTGTCTTTTTCATAGAAGCAAACATTTCAGAACTGAATGTCCTTTAGGGACTAAATAGATGTATTTCTCAATTACTGGTCCAAGAATTGGTAAGAGAATTAAAAACAAAATGTTCTTATGTTTACATTTTATGAAATTCTTTTGTTATAAAAATAATATAAATACATTAACATGGTAAAAGAGAAAGGAAGAAAAACTCAGTTCAAGCACATTTATAGTCATAGATTTTAGTATGTAATTTGTATTTTATATATAGAAATATAAGTATATATTTATACATATTGATTATATATACATGATTATATAAAGACATATTTATATAATATATTTGTGTTCAATTTGTGTATGCATATAAAATATACAATACAAAATATAAATACATATATAGAGTTTTTTGCTATTTTTAGTATATAAGGTTTGTACTAGTTTGCTAAGGCTGCTTTAACAAAATATTGCAGACTGGGTGGCTTGAACAACAGAAATTTATTGTCTCACAGTGTGGAGGCTCAAGTCTAAAATTACGATGTCAGCTAGGTTAGTTTCTTCTGTGGCTTGTGAGGGACAGCGGCTCCAGGCCTGTCCCCAG
Source organism: Phataginus tricuspis (assembly GCA_029783875.1). NCBI lineage: Eukaryota > Metazoa > Chordata > Mammalia > Pholidota > Manidae > Phataginus > Phataginus tricuspis. Next base: position 112,437,664 of record JAQQAC010016209.1, on the reverse strand, counting down.
CTTCTGGTGATTTGTGGGAGATCTTTAGCGTTCCTTGGCTCCTGCTGCATTATTCCAACGTCTCCCTTCATCTTTATATGGCCTTCTCTCTGTGCACATGTCTGTTCCCAAATTTCCCCTTTTCATAAGAATACCAGTCACATAGGAGTAGGGGTCCACCCTGCTCCAGCGTGACCCCATCCTCACTTAACTGATTACCTCTGCAATGACCTCATTTCCATATAAGATAACATTATGAGATACTGGGGGTAAGGACCTCAGTGTGTGAATTTTAGGGGTACACAATCAGCCCGTTACAAGGGTCAAACCAATTTACAGTGCCATCTACCATGTGCGGGTACCTTGTGCCTATGATGTGCCTGTTCTCCTATATACTCAATAACATTAGGGTTTTGTTTTGTCTTTTTTTGTGGCTAATTATGTGAAGAATTGCACTATAGTAGTTTTTTATATTCCTTTCCTACTGAATGTGAATGGTTTTGTATATTTGTTTACTAGTTAGATTTCTTCTTTTGTGAAGTGTCTTCATGTCTACTGCCTCTGTTTTTTAAATTATGAAAGTAATATATTCCAAACGATTGGAAAAACAGAGAAACAGAAACAACCCCTAATGCTATTGGTCCAACAGAACTATTATCATTTTTACTGCCTTCCAGATTCTTTTCATATACGTGTTTTACTCATTGAGAATTGTGGTGCACATACCCTCTTATATCCTGTTTTCTTTACCTTACAGTGTATTATCATATGGAAATGGGTTAATCCTCAGTGTGCTAGAATAGCTCACTCTTCAACAATTATGAATTCAGAACAAGGCTTCTGGTATTAGACAAAGAAAAGCGTTTTCAATGATATGCTACCTGGCCATTAATGGGATAGAAAATGAAAGGATCCCTGGTTGCAAGAAAGTTAAAATTAAATCTCTGCACCATGGCCTGTCTTTGAGTTTCTGGCACATGGGTGTCCAATACATGTTGAATGAATTAATAGTTTAGTTATTAGACATAATTTTTATTCTTTTTCTTTTGGTGAGAAAACTCTGTTTTCAGAATTTTCTTTGTCCTAGGTTACACAAATGAAATGCAACACTAAGATGATCTCAATGTATATCAGTCATAAATTTAAGAATCAGCATCATTCTAGGCAAAACAAGAAGTTAAAGTAGTATAAGATCCACCATTTAAAACATATTTCAAAAGTCACATGTGGAAGAAGGATTTTATAAAGTGTCTTTCAAAGTAAACTTGAGTATATCAAAAACTATGGCTTCACAAAAGCAAATTTGTTCTGTGGACAAAATCCAAACATGGAATCCCTTTTCTCCTTTGTAAACAACAACAACAACAAAAACAAAACGAAATTCACATCAGAACCAAGAGATATTACAAGTTATCATTTGTCCATCATCTGAAATAAATTGAGCTACAGGAAATATCTGCCAGTGTCTGTAATGCTACTGGTGTATATTGGTAATATACAGCAATGATTTCTTTTTCTATTTCTTATCCTTCTTATACATTGGTAATATTTTGCCCATGTTGTTGCTTGTATTTCAGTCTTTCTAATTAAACTGTAAAGACTGGCCTCCAACTGAAACTCAAAAGCTTCATATAAAAAAAAAGTGGTTGTCAAAAATAGTGCTTCTCAGAATGTGTAGTAAAAGCCTTTTCTAGAAATTTCCAATCCCTGGAGGTACAATGAACAGCAGAAGGAATATAGCTAATATTAGTAACAATTTTTTATGGTGACAGATGGTAGATAAATTTATTGGGGTGATCACTTTGCAATATATATAAATGTTGAATCACTATGTTGTACTCTTGAAACTAATGTAATACTGTATGTCAACTACACTTAAATTAAAAACATTTCCAATCCTTCATGGACCAATACTTTTATAAAATACAATAAAATGAACTATTAGAAGAATTTTTTTAAAAAACCACTAAGCTAGAAAATAAAAGTCCAAAAATTTCAGTCTATAGATGTAGAAATGATCTTGTCAAATTTGTATAGAAATTTAAAATGCCTAATCTTAATTTCTGTACGTATCTAGGCATGGACTGACTGATAACAAACTTTCCATAGACTACACTTTGAGTAGCCTTGATATAAGACATAGACCTCCTCGAGGAGTTAAGGACTTTGTTGGGGTGAGCACTGTGAGTGTACATGTAACCAAGGACCCAGTTGTATTATAATCTGTGCTACCCCAGACCACACCAGCCCCGGGCAATAGGAGACATGCTCACTGCAAGATAATTAAAAAAAAAAAATACATGTTGGTCTCTGTCCCCAGTTCCTGGCACAAGGCTCCTAAACCTTTGTAATTTACTAAGTAACAAGAGCATTGGGAGCATCTCCTGTTCTAATATTTGGTGTTTGACCCGGTTCCTGACCCACAGTTCGTAAATCCCTGGAAGTTCCTGGGTGATAGGAGTGTCTTGGTGGGCTCTTGGGTGGGTGCTGGTCACCAGAAAGATTAAGCCATGATTAGAAGGAATTTTCAGCCCCACCTTCCATTCTCCAGAGAGGGGAGAGGGGTTGGAAGTGGTGCTAATCACTGATCATGCCCACGTGAGGAAGTGTGGGGTTTGGGGAGCTCCCAGGTTGGTGAACACATCTGCAGACTTGGAGGGTGGCACACCCCTGACTCCACTGGGACAGAAGCTCCTACACTCAGGACCTTCCCAGACCCTAAGTATCACTTCATATGGCTGTTCATCTGTACCCTTTATCATATTCTTTAATAAACTGGTCAACATAAGTATTTCCCTGGGTTCTATGACCTGCTCTAGGAAACTAATCGAACCCAAGGAGGGGAGGCAGTCTTTGGAACCCTGGATTTATAGTCCATTGGTTAGAAGCACAAGTGAGAGGCGGGACCTGGAATTGGCCTCTGAAGTTGGAGGATGGCGGGAGGGACAGTTTTGCGGGAAATGAGCCCTTAACTTAGGGGATCTGACTATATCTCCAGGCAGATAGTGTCAGAATTGAGTTAAATTGTAAGACATCTAACTGGTGTTGCAGAGAATTGTTTGGTGGGGGAAACCCTGAGACATCTGGTGTCAGAAGTGTTGTGAGTGTGGTAGCAGTGAGAGTAAAAGAGAGACACAGGAGGAGGATTGAGGGTTTCCTGCCCATCTTAAAGGTAAAGGTGCGTGCAGCGTGGATATGGGAGCACATGTCTACATTCCCTGAGATGCAAAAAAATATGTTAACCGTTAAAAGAGGTAATACTGCAAAAAAAAAAACAATGATGAAAATAGCCATATAAATTGTAAAACTTAATTCATGGTTCTTTTAGTTGCATGACTCAAATTCAGATGGAAAAAAGTGCCATTATAAGGTTTAAATAATCACAATGTGATCAGAATAAGTCACATACATTATTTCTCTGGATTTGCTTCCATGCAGTCTTATGGAATCTCCAGCTCTCCTCTACACCAATCCCTCACCCCAGTATTTCTTGGGACCCCCAAGAATGTAATCTCATTCATAACTCATGGCTCTCAAGTAGTCTTGTCCATATCCTTCTATTATCTGGTGACTGACTTGCTGCCAAGGCTTTTGATGCTGATGAAATTATCATTACTGCCAGGGTCTACCAAAAGTACTGCTGTCCTCAATTTCTAAGTCTCAGGTATGAGAAAGAAAAGTTTTGTCAATGGATTATTACATTTAATGATGCATGAGAGGTGCCAGTGGCCCTTTCTACCCCTTGGCTCCCAGACCCATGTATTCTGACAATGAGAGAAGTTGGATTATGTATGTACTGTAGGCTGGTTAAGAGTGATTCCACAGCATCCCAGCCTTGCAAGGGGCTAGTTTCCCAGGTAACTGAATATTGAGGAAGCCTTTCCAACAGTCTGCGAGACCTGTTGCTGCTATGATAATGTACATAAGAGCAGTGAATCCCATGGTCTTTGACACAATTTTATCATCAGCAGCAACAAACTTGGAGCCCCTTGTAAAGTACCATACTTGGAGGTGACTAGCCGTAACCTTATGGCAGGTTGATTACACTGGACCCTGTCCATTATGAAAGGAGTAGCAATTTCGCTTAGGAGAATAGAAACTTTCTGGATTTTCTCTCCCTTACTCTGCTGGTACCATTCCTCTGCAACAGAACCTAGGGCCTTTTGGGGTGCATTCTACTTGAGACATGAAAATTTTCACTCTCTAGGCCCATTCTGAGTTCTCAAAATCTTCATTTTTCAAAGGCTTTCATAGTCTGCCTAGAGATATAGTCAGATCTTGTGGACCCCTTCCCAGAGTAATTTTTAAGTGCACTACATAAAATGCATAAGATTATTAAGGAAACCACTATTATATAATACTATATTGTTCAATCTTCAGGCCACTTGGAGTTCTGTGGACCCCAAATTAAGAGATTGACCTTGTTACCAATCCTCCACTTTCACTTCTTCCAAATCCATAACCATTCTGACCAAACCATTAGCTTCTGCCAATGAACTGGTATAAATGAGAGGTTCCAAACTCCAGTTTGTTGCCTGTTTTTGTAAATAAAACTTTATTGGTGCACAGATACACCCGTATATTTACATCCTAGCCTGGTTGTTTTTGCACTACAAGGGTAGAGTTGAGCAGTGGTGACAGAGCTCATATGTGGCCTACAAAGCTGAAAATACTATCTGGCCCTTTAGAGAAAGTGTGCCATCCTCTGGTATAGACCCTGGCCCAAAGGCCAAGCAGGCAAAGTGTACCAGAAGTTGTACTCCCTGAAGTTCTGCCCACGGGGAGGATTTTACTTCTCCATTGTCCTTCAAGGATACCCCTCATGGTTATGAGGCCAGAACAGTTCACTTCTGGCTCTTATAGTCATATCATGTGAAACCAGCTGTAAATAAGCCTTGAACTCCCCATGAGGTTGTAGGTGTGAGTCACTGGAAGAATAGCTATATGGCAGAAGGAGGTATGCTTCGACTTTCACCTTCAAGATCTGCATAGGCCACCTTCCAAACACAGTTGACCCTTGAACAACATGGGTTTGAACTTTGTGGATCCATAAATGTGTGGATTTTTTTCAATAAATTTATTGGAAAATTTTTTGGAGATTTGTGACAATTTGAAAAAAAACACTTTTTTTCTAGCTTATTTTATTGTAAGAATATAGTAGATATACAAAATATGTATGAATCAATTGTTTATGTTATTGGTAAGGCTTCCAGCCAACAGTAGGCTATTAGTAAAGTTTTTGAGGATTCAAAAGTTATATGTGGATTTGTGACTGCATGGGGAGTCAACACCCCCTAACCCCTGCATTGTTCAACAGTCAGCTGTATACAGCTTCCATGGAAGATGAAATGCTTCAGGGAACACCTGTGTTTTCAGGGAGGCAGCTTTCAGCACCCAACTTATGATGGACAGTTTGGATTACGTGCTCACTTGAAGATCTATGTTAGAACTTCTATGTGATCAGAAACTAGAAGCAAGACAGGAACTGATTTTAAGGAAGGAAAGTGACACCCTTACGGGAACATAAGCTGGGGCTTCTTGCTGTGATTCTCTGATGTGGACTTTCCACAGGCTGTCATAACCTCCCAATCTACCACAGGTGTTTTTGGTGCCATTGGGTTTATTGGGTGACAAGGGCCAGATGGTAGAACCACTCTCACTATAGCCTGGATCAGATGCAGCGCCATTTCCTGCTCTGGGCCCTCTCAAGGATGGAAGATTACAGCTTTGCAGGCCAGTGAACGGAAAGAAGCAACCTGTGGAATGCGATGTATGTTACCTCTAATATCCATTGAAGCCCATTAAATGGTAGGGGGTCCAGATGCAACAACTTTTCACTCACTTCGGAAGGAATATCCCGTATGTCCCAGATCACTGGACATATCTGCCCTTGTCCACCAAAACTTTATTGAGATATCAGCGGGCCCCTGTATTTTGTAAATTATCACCCATTTTCTATCATCTGGGTATCTGTTCCTGTTTGTTCTCCAGGTTTGGTGAACATGATGCCATCAGTGCTAGCCTAGCATAATGATGTGCTATGAGATGGTGAGATGATCAGTATTCCCGGCACATGGCTGAAGACTTGACATACACTGTCGCAAGACAGGGAAAAAGTTCTGCTTCTGGTGTTCTCTGTTGCTAATCCTGTCTCTATTTACAATTTTGCTATTTTGTATACCATGGGCTTTTTGCATTAACTTTAGTTTTATAAAAATACTGCATTAAAATATGATTTATCTTGGTTACTGAGTTTTTTTGGGTACCCACTCTCTTAAATTTGGTGCCCAAGGTGAGCGCACTCACCTCACCCTAGTTCCAGTCCTGAATGATACATAGAAAAAAATGCTTTCATTAGACCAATAGCTACTTGCCAACAGTTTATAAGATCATATCTGGAACAGAGGCCACAATTAGGGATGACATACAATTAAAGATAATCTAAGGTCCCCTGAGACCCATCTGCCTTTTATAGTAGCCAAATATGAATTAAACCATCACTCCTACATCTTTCAAGTCATTGAAGGTAATATTTATGTCTGCATTTCTACCAGGGAGGCAGTATTGCTTTTTTGCGGGGAGGCTGAGCTCTAGGAGTTTCTACTTGGCCCTTTCTTCCATAATAGAATATTTCCACTGGATTGGGGTTGGTGGTTTCACTGGGCCCATGGTAAGACTGACTAGGGTCAAAGCTGCACTTACATCTTGTTGATTCTTACCCTAAAAGCCTATGACTGGGGCCAGAGTGTTCAGGCTGTTCAGAGATTAGTGTTAACTAAGAACTATTTACTATTCTCCAAAATTTGGGTTATTTCCCTTTCCCTAGGGAAAATGGCTACAGGTTCACTGGGGGAAATCAGGCAGGAAAATGCATACAGACTTGTGGTGTCCCTCCTTAAGGGTACCTGGCTTCCCTTCTTTTATGGGAACCTAAATCTATAAATCAACTCAGATCTGATAATTGGATGAAAGGTCATGACTTTCTCTTATGGTAGATTAAGTCCGGTTTTCATTCAGTAAACCAGGAGTTTTGTAAGTTATGGAAGGACTTCAGTGGGCTGCCCACCTATTTCTGTCCTATGGTTTCTGCTTAATTATATAATGCCAAAGATCCCCATGAATTACAATTTCTGATTACCGTACAGGCACTGCTACTTATTCTAGTAGTCGCCCCCACCTTGCCTATGTTGGGTCAGTGCCTCATCTAGTCTTTGCTGTCCCAGGTACCTTATTTTCCCCAGACACCAGCAAACTCATTTTGACTGCAGTATGTCACACTAGCATTCCCACCTGGAGAGAACACCAAATAAAACTGTTTTAAAAGATAAGGAGCCTTCAGCACCAAACAGTAACTGTGGAGGGAGCACTAGAATTGGAAAATCTCCATTTTCCAGCCATCAGAGTAAAGATTAGTTTAGGCCAGAATTATCAATTGATGCTAAAACAAAGGGGAAATTTTGATGTGGATCACAATATTTGCATTGTTCTTAAAACAGCTCTCCACAGACTGCTTATTAGTTGCTAGAGAAAAAATAGTAACTGTGTAAACAGGAAAAATCAGAAAACAACTTCATTGGGTGATCAAAATTTACACCACCTGTGGGGGGCAGATATATCCTGTGCCTTCCAATATTATGCCCTGAGAAGGAAACAGCATCAGTTATGTAGTTTTCTAGCCAGGAATGAATAATATGAATCTAAACACAGGGAAATATTAGACATACTCCAAATGATGAACAACCTATTAAAACAAAAGGAAGGAGAACTGTATTCTACAGAAATCTCAGTGTCATAAAAGATGGCGTAAATGTTCCAGACTAAAGGAGATTCAAGAGATGTGACAACTAAATGTAGTATCTGACCCTATACTGGGTCCTGTGCTAATGGGTAGAAAAATGCTGGAAAGGGTGTTATTGGTAAATTGGCAAGTTTGGACAATGGGAGTTAAATTAGTTCAAAGCTTTGTATTAATGTTAAATTTAATGAAGTTAACAACTGTACTATGGTTATATAAGACTATTCCTATTCTAAGAAAATACACAATTAAGTATTTAGGAGTAAAGAGCCATGATGGATGCAATTTATTCTGAAAATTCAGAAGAAATTATGTGTGTATATGTATATACACACACACATATATATGTAAAGAGTGCACACACAAATTATAAAGCAAATGAAGGAAAATGTTAACAATAGATGAATTTGGATAGGGTACATGAATATTTTTGGTGCTATTCCTACTCTTGCAACACTTTTAAAAGTTTTAAGTTCTTTTCTTTTTCTTAAATTTATTCTTGTATTTATTTTATTGGAATATAATTGATATACAATATCACAGTGGTTTCAGATGTACAATGCAGTGATTTGACAACTACATAATTACTAAATGATCACCACAATAAGTGTAGTAACATCGTGTCACTATACCAAGATGTTACAATATTATTGGCTATATTCCCTATGCTGTTCTTCCATTCCAGTTTTACATTATTTTCAAGGGAAAAAACAGGTATTTTGGGTTAACTCACTTTTTCTCAAGTTCTGAGTGAAAAGATAGTTATATGGCCTTTCAGAGGACATAATTAGGGAGGAAGTAAGCAAGTCATACGTGATATATTTACACTAGTGTAAAGGAGGTCCTCAAGATGGCAGCTTGAGTAGGGTGGCGGAAATCTCCCAAAACCATATATATTTTGAAAATACAGAAAATACAACTATTCCTAAAAGAGAAACCAGAAGATACAGTACAACAGCCAAGCTACATCTACATCTCACAAAAAGAGTAAGATACAAAGCCATGACCTGGCGGGACCCGAGAACTCCCCCACCCCGGCTCACCGGTGAGAGGAAAAGAATCAGAGTGCGGAGGGAGTGGAAGCACAGGACTGCTAGATAACCAGCCCTAGTAATCTGTACCGGGAGCACAGACACACATCGCATGGTGTGCTTGATATTAGAGAAACGGAAAAGTAAAATTCAAGATGGAGACTGCGAGTGGGTCCCCACAGCTGCTTCCCTGGAACAAAAGAAAACCGGGTGCTTTAAAAGTCTTAAAGGGACAAGGGTTTAACAGGTGAACAAAATCGTCCCAGCACACTCAGTCCAGCAGGCTGGCAATCTTAAGGAACTTCAGGCACCCTAATACCCTGGGAGGCAACGCAGCTCAGAAGCCCCTCACAGCAATAAGCAGCCTGCTGTTCATTCCCCCCCACTGGCACTGCAGGCAAACTGGCTAACCCGCCACAGCTTCAGAGCAGCTGGGGAGCAGCCCCGCCCACAGTAACCACACAGAGACTTCTCCCAGTGCACAGCTAACCAGGACAGACCCACAGGCTGCTGCCAGTGCACAGCTGCATGGCACAGACAGAGGATGCTGGCGCAAAGTCCGGAAGGCACGAAGGGGTGCTGTTCTCACAGGAGAACACACCCGGCAGGCCTGCAACCCGTGGCACTGCCCCAAGCCAGCCCGAGGGCCACCCTGCCCATGGAAGCTCAGGGAATTAACCCACAGACTGCTCCCTGTGTGTGGGTAACTGGCACAGGCAGCAGAAAAGGGCAAGGTGACCAGCAAGCAGGAAGGGACTTTGTTCTCCCAGCTGACATAGGTGCCATTTGCCAGTGATCACTTCTATCTCCGTGAAAAGGCAGAAGAACCTGATCCAGTCCAAAATCACTCAGACAACGCCAGAGAGAGGGCCTGATGAGATAGATATAACCAATATTCCTGAAAAAGAATTCAAAATAAAAGTAATAACCATGCTGATGGAACCACACAGAAATATTCAAGAGCTAAGGGTTGAAGTCCGGAGGGAGATAACAGAAATGAAACAATCAAAAGAAGGACTAAAGAGAAGAATGGATGAGGTGCAGGAGACTATTAATGGAATATAAATCAGAGAACAGGAATACAGAGAAGCTGAGGCAGAAAGAGATAAAAGGATCTCTAGGAATTAAAGAATATTAAGAGAACTGTGTGACCAATCCAAAGGGAACAATATTCACAAAATAGGGGTACCAGAAGAAGAAGAGAGAGAAAAAGGGATAGAAAGTGTTTTTGAAGAAATAATTGCTGAAAACTTCCACAAGCCGGGGAAGGAGGTAGTCTCTCAGACCATGGAAGCCCACAGATCTCCCAACACAAGGGACACAAGGAAGACAACACCAAGACATATAATAATTAAAATGGCGAAGATCAAAGACAAGGACAGGATATTAAAACCAGCCAGAGACAGAAAAAAGATCACCTACAAAGAAAAACTCATCAGGCTATCATCAGACTTCTCAACAGAAACCTTACAGGCCAGAAGAGAATGGCATGATATATTTAATGCAATGAAACAGAAGGGCCTTGAACCAAGAATACTGTGTCCAGCAAGATTATCATTTAAATTTGAAGGAGGGATTAAACAATTTCCAGATAAGCAAAAGCTGAGGGATCTTGCCTCCCACAAACCACCTCTACAGGGTATTTTAAAGGAACTGCTCTAGATGGAAGCACTCCTAAGGCTAAATTGATGTCACCAGAGAAAGTAAAATCACAGCAAATAAAGCAGAACAACCAAATACTAACTAAAGGCAAAAAATAAAATCAGTTGTCCACAAAAGCAATCAAGGGAAACACAAAAGAGTACAGAATAAAACACCTAACATATAAAGAGTGGAGGAAGAAGAATAAGAAGGGAGAGAAATAAAGAATCATCAGACTGTGTTTATAATACCATATTAAATGAGTGAAACTTAGACAGTATGATAGTAAAAAGATACCCTTGAACCTTTCGTAACCACGAATCCAAAGCCTGCAATGGCAATAAATACATATCTATCGATAATTACCCTAAATGTAAATGGACTGAATGCGCCAATCAAGACACAGAGTTACTGAATGGATAAAAAAGCAAGACCTGTCTATATGCTGCTTACAAGAGACTCACCGAAAACCCAAAGACATACACAGACTAAAAGTGGGATGGAAAAAGATATTTCATGCAAATAATAGGGTGAAAAAAGCAGGTGTTGTAGTACTTGTATCAGACAAAATAGACTTCAAAACAAAGAAATTAACAAGAGATAAAGAAGGACATTACTTAATGATAAAGGGGTCAGTCCAACAAGAGGACATAATTATTATAAATATCTATGCACCCAACACAGGAGCACCTACATTTGTGAAGCAAACACTGAAAAGAATTAAAGGGGGAAATAGAATTCATGCATTCATTTTAGGAGACTTCAACACACCACTCACTCCAAAGGACAGATCAACCAGACAGAAAATAAGTAAGGACACAGGGGCACTGAACAACACACTAGAACAGATGGACCTAACAGACATCTACAGAACTCTACACCCAAAAGCAGCAGGATACACATTCTTCTCAAGTACACATAGAACATTTTCCAGAATAGACCACATACTAGGCCACAAAAAGAGCCTCAGAAAATTAAAAAAGACTGAAAGTCTACCAACCAACTTCTCAGATCACAAAGGTATGAAACTACAAATAAATTGTACACAGAAAACAAAAAGGCTCACAAACACATGGAGGTTTAACAACATGCTCCTAAATAATCAATGGATCAATGACCACATTAAAACAGAGATGAAACAATATATGGAGACAAATGACAACAACAACACAAAGCCACAACTTCTGTGGGACGCAGCAAAGGCAGTTTTAAGAGGAAAGTATATAGCAATCCAGACCTATTTAAAGAAGGAAGAACAATCCCAAACGAACAGTCTTAAGTCACAATTATTGAAACTGAAAAAACAAGAACAAATGTGGCCCAAAGTCATCAGAAGGAGGGACATAATAAAGATCAGAGAAGAAATAAATAAAATTTAGAAGAATAAAACAATAGAAAAAATCAATGAAACCAAGAGCTGGTTCTTTGAGAAAATAAACAAAATAGATAAACCCCTAGCCAGACTTATTAAGAGAAAAAGAGAATCTACACACATAAACAGAATCAGAAATGAGAAAGGAAAAATCTGATGGACACCACATAAATACAAAGAATTATTAGAGAATACTATAAAAATCTATATGCTAATAAGCTGGATAACCTAGAAGAAATGGACAACTTTCTAGAAAAATGCAACCTTCCAAGGCTGACCAAGGAAGAAACAGAAAATCTGAACACATCAATTACCAGCAATGAAATTGAAGTGGTAATCAAAAAACTACCCAAGAACAAAATCCCCAGGCCAGATGGATTCACTACTGAATTTTATCAGACCTATAGAGAAGACATAATACCCATTCTTCTTAAAGTTTTCCAAAAAATAGAAGAGGAGGGAATACTTCCAACCCTAGTCTATGAAGCCAGCATCACTCTAATACCAAAACCAGGCAGAGATACCACACACACAAAAAAAAGAAAATTACAGACCAATATCCCTGATGAATAAAGATGCAAAAATACTCAGCAAAATATTAGCAAACCAAAAAATACATCAAGAGGATCATACACCGTGATAAGTGGGATTCATCTCAGGGATTCAAGGATGGTACAACATTCGTAAATCCATCAACATCATCCACCACATCAACAAAAAGAACAAAAACCACATGATCATCTCCATAGATGCTGAAAAAGCATTTGACAAAATTCAACATCCATTCATCATAAAAACTCTCAACAAAATGTGTATAGAGGGCAAGTACCTCAATGTAATAAAGGCCATATATGACAAACCTACAGCCAACATCATACTTAACAGCGAGAAGCTGAAAGCTTTTCACCTAAGATCGGGAACAAGAAAGGGATGCCCACCCTCCCCACTTATATTCAACATAGTACTGGAGGTCCTAGCCACGGCAATCAGACAAAACAAAGACATACAAGGCATCCAGATTGGTAAAGAAGAAGTCAAAGTGTCACTATTTGCAGATGACATGATATTGTACATAAAAAACCCTAAAGACTCCGCTCCAAAACTACTAGAACTAATATCTGAATTCAGCAAAGTTGCAGGATACAAAATTAACACAACGAAATCTGTTGTGTTCCTATACACTAATGATGAACTAGCAGTAAGAGAAATCAGAAAAACAATTCCATTCACAACTGCATCAAAAAGAATAAAATACCTAGGAATAAATCTAATGAAGGAAGTGAAAGACTTATACCCTGAAAACTACAAGACACTCTAAAGAAAAATTAAAGAGGACACTAACAAATGGAAATTCATCCCGTGCTCTTGGGTCAGAAGAATAAATATTGTCAAAATGGCCATCCTGCATGAAGCAATCTACAGATTCAATGCAATCCCTATCAAACTACCAACAGCTTTCTTCAACGAACTGGAACAAATAGTTCTAAAATTCATATGGAACCACAAAAGACCTCAAATAGCCAAAGCAATCCTGAGAAGGAAGAATAAAGCAGGGGGAATCTCACTCCCCAACTTAAAGCTCTACTACAAAGCCACAGTAATCAAGACAATTTGGTACTGGCATAAGAACAGACCCATAGACCAGTGGAACAGAATAGAGAGTCCAGAAATTAACCCAAACATATATGGTCAATTAATATATGATAAAGGAGCCATGGGTATACAATGGGGAAATGACAGCCTCTTCAACAGCTGGTGTTGGCAAAACTGGACAGCTACATGTATGAGAATTAAACTGGATCATTGTCTAACCCCATACACAAAAGTAAATTTGAAATGGATCAAAGACCTGAATATAAGTCATGAAACCATAAAGCTCTTAGAAAAAAAATAGGCAAAAAATCTCTTGGACATAAACATGAGCAACTTCTTCATTAACATATCTCCCCGGGCAAGCGAAACAAAAGCAAAAATGAACAAGTGGGACTATACAAGCTGAAAAGCTTCTGTACAGCTAAGGACACCATCAGTAGAATGAAAAGGCATCCTACAGTATGGGAGAATATATTCACAAATGACATATCCGATAAGGGGTTGACATCCAAAATATATAAAGAGCTCATGCACCTCAACAAACAAAAAGCAAATAACCCAATTAAGAAATGGGCAGAGGATCTGAACAGACACTTCTCCAAAGAAGAATTTCAGATGGCCAATAGACACATGAAAAGATGCTCCACATCGCTAATCATCAGAGAAATGCAAATTAAAAACACAATGAGACATCACCTGATACCAGTCAGGATGGCCACCATCCAAAGACAAACAACAACAAATGTGGGTGAGGATGTGGAGAAAGGGGAACCCTCCTACACTGCTAGTATGTAAATTAATTCAACCATTGTGGAAAGCAGTATGGAGGTTCCTCAAAGAACTCAAAATAGAAATACCTTTTGACCCAGGAATTCCACTCCTAGGAATTTACCCTAAGAATGCAGCAGCCCAGTTTGAAAAAGACGTATGCACCCCTATATTTATCGCAGCACTATTTACAATACCAAAGAAATGGAAGCAACCTAAATGTCTATCAGTAGATGAATGGATAAAGAAGGTGTGGTACTTATACACAATGGAATGTTATTCAGCCATAAGAAGAAAACAAATCCTACCATTTGCAACAACATGGATGGAGCTAGAGGGTATTATGCTCAGTGAAATAAGCCAGGCAGAGAAAGACAAGTATCAAATGATTTCACTCATCTGTGTAGTATAAGAAGAAAGCAAAAACTGAAGGAACAAAACAGCAGCAGACTCACAGAACCCAAGAATGCACTAACAGTTACCAAAGGGAAAGGGACTGGGGAGGATGGGTCAGAAGGGAGGGATAAGGGGGAATAAGGGGCATTACAATTAGCACACATAATGTGGGGGAGGACATGGGGAAGGCAGTACAACAAAGAGAAGACAAGTAGTGACTCTATAGCATCTTACTATGCTGATGGACAGTGACTATAATGGGGTATGTGGTGGGGACTTGATAATGGGGGGAGTCTAGTAACCATAATGTTGCTCATGTAATTGTACATTAATGATACCAAAAAAAATTTACACTAGCGTACTTCTCCCACTAAGTCCTTGAGTTCCTTCCTCTGCATCATGCCAGGCGAGTTCTAGGATCTCAGTACATCTAGGCTAGGTTGTGTTAATCAGATCAGTAAACTAGTACAAGTACATCCTTATGCTCCAGCTAGCAAACACATGGACAAATGCCATCACCCTTGGCGGAGCGTCCTCAGTGCTCAGGTGTCTGGTCCGTATAAATCACCAGATTGCTGCAAGTCTTTCAGGATCTTCAACAGTGACTTTGCACTTAGGGTAGGGGGAAATGCTGCTGCATCTGGTCAGAGATGAGATTCTTTTAAAAGGGTCAAATAAACCCTTAAGTGTCACAGTGTAATTTGTAGTGAGACATTAGGGACTTTTGTTACACTTATGTTTTAATTTATCTAATGTTGTAAAATGCAACACTACACACTAGGTCCTATCCTTCCTTAATGTTCTAGAGCATAACCTATGCAGTTGCCAGGGCCTCCGCCTCAGGGAGTATTTTGTTCCAGGTGAGCGTTGGTTGTAATTTACATTAGCTACTTCATTATAGGTTATTGGGGGCTGCTAGGTTCCTGTCTTGGAATACAAACATCATTGCCTTCTGCCCTATCTCTGCCAGATTACTGGTATGTACTAATTATGAGAGATTTGCAATAAATCTTGCACTTTCACTTTTCAAAGAACATTAAGAAATTTTTCTATATTTTCATTCCTCATCACTTGAGATATTATCTCTATTTCATAGTGAGGAAACTGAGGCACAAAGTGGGTAAGGTCCCATACAACATAGTGGTGGAACTACAACTAGAATTTAGGCTTTCTGTTCCTCGATTTAGTGAAGCATCCCAGGTGCAATAAAAATATTGCTTAGTTTCTCTAAAATATTTTGAGAATATTAAATATATACAAAGAAGTTTGCAGAGACGTCTTTTAACTAATGTGAAATCTTTTGGGATACTAAATATTAAAAATTATGCATAAACTCAAACTTGAAACTTCTCTCTTTCTTAACAGATTTTTCTCTCATTGTCTCAGTTTCTTCCAATAATACCATTACTCATTCCTTGCTCTTCTCCTCAATTCTGGCTGTACACTCTGCCCAGACCCTGATGGTTGACCTCACTTTGCCCTAGCATGCATACTTTGTAAGCAGATGCCATTCAAGAGACTTCAGGCCTGAATACCTTCCTTAAGACCCTTTCTGGCCCATGGTAAACACTCCATACCTTTGCCCAACCAAATTCTTGAAGTTCAGACTGCTCCCACTGTGACCCTTTCTCTTTGCTCCACAGTCACAGGCAACACCATCCAGTCTTTAAATGTATTATTTGAGGCAAACCTTAATCACCACCCCTTGGGCCTTCTGAACTTCAAAGGACACACATCAAGTGTTGTCCAAACTCCAGAGAATACATATAAAGCTCAGAGTAGTTAGCTCTCTTGAAGCCCCTTTAATTTAAAGACTGGGAGAGTAGGGAGGGAAATGCACAGCATTATGACAATTGTCAAAGTAATCCTCACTCATCAGTTATCTTTCCCGACCATTCACATCTTCCCTTGTCTAGACTGGAGGCTGGTGGTGGGCTAGGGGTCACAGAACCTGTTTTACAATGCACTCAGCATTTCCTGCATTGGATTAGCTAATATTTCTTTTTAGAATTGTCTTGGTCGGTTTGCTATAACAAATTGATCAACAAGGTAACTTAAACAACAAACATTTATTTCTCACAGTTCCAGAAGCTGGAAGTTAGAGATCATGATGCAAGCATGGCCAGATTCTGGTGAGAGCCCTCTTCTGGGCTGCAGATGGCTGAGTTCTTGCTGTGTCTTTACATAGTAGAAAGAGAACTAGCTAGCTCTCGGGCCTGTTCTTTTGAGGGCACTAATCCCATTCATCAGAGCTCTACCTTCATGATCTAATTACTTCCCAAAGTTCCCATCTCAAAAAATCATCACATTGGGAAAGTGTTTCAACATATAAATTTTGGGAGAGCGCAAACATGTATTCCATAACAAAAATGATGGCCATATTTTTCAGAGGCAATTCTGAGGCAAAAAAATTCCCATTTTTAACATTCTGCTTCATGGGTAATAAATACACACACTAATAGATAAAATGACACGGAGCCTGGTTTACATAACCAGGATTCTGGAAATCTCACTTTATACTGGCTTATAATGCACCTGATAATTTGCAATATTGCTATCTATTCAATTCCTAAAAAAGCAGCACTGGTTGGTCTAACAACATTTGGTGCAAAGAAGGAGAAAGTAGTGGAGGTTAAAATCTCAGATCTAGATGACTTCAAGAATGGTGGAGGAAGGAGCTCTGAAAAACCTCTCCTCCATAAGAAGAATGAAAATACTAGTCAAAAAATATCAAAAGCAACTTTTTCAGAACTTTGGAAATTAACTAAAACCTTGCAAAAATCCAGAGAGCATTTATTCAAGAAAAATGGTTTAATCTTGGTAAGAACAGTAAGATTGTGCTATTAGAACTTCCCCTAGTCCCATAGTCTCTCCCTAGCTCCGTGGTAGCCCGACAACCAACAGCCCATAATCACAATGAAAACCAGCAACTTAGCAGCCAATGGAAGGAGCAGAATGACAAATATAGACTTCACACATTCTGATTTCAAAACCTACTACTAAACTACACTAATCAGGACAGTGTGACACTGGCCTATGTAGGTCAATGGAGTAGAATAGAAAGCCCATAAATAAACCCTCACATCTGTGGTCAATTGACTTTCAACAAGGGTGCCAGGACCATTCAAAGGGAAAGAATAGTCTTCAACAAAATGTGCTGGGACAACTGGATATCTGCATGCAAAAGAATGCAGTTGAACCCTTGTTTTACACCACGTGCAAAAAATTAATTCAAACTGTATCAAAGACCTAAAACCAGAAAACTCTTAGAAGGAAAATAGGTATGAATCTTCATGACCTAGATTAGGCAATATAGGCAATTCTTAGAGATGACATTTAAATAACAAGAAGACAAAGAAAAAATAGATAATTTGGACTTCGTCAAAATTAGGACTTTTATTCTTCAAAGGAGACCATTAAGAAAGTGAGAAGACAACACACAGAATGAGAGAAAATACCTGCAAATCACATATATGATAACTGTCTTGCATACAGAATATATAAAAAACTCTTACAATTCAACAATAAAAGGACACCTTAATTAGAAAATTGGCAGTAGATTTGAATATACATTTCCCCAAAGATGATACACAAATGGCTAATAAGCATATGAAAAGTTTTCCAACATCATTAATCATTAGGGAAATGCAAATCAAAACACAGTAAGATGTGACTTCATACTCACTAGGATGGCTATAATGGCTAGGATATATAATGTACATAAAAAGATGGACAATAATAAGTCTCAGTGAAATGAGAATGCTTATCCATGCTAGTGGTAATGTAAAATGGTGCAGCCACTCTGGAATACAGTCTGGAAATTCCTGAAATGGTAAAACACAGAGTTATCATGTGATCCAGTAATTCCACTCCTGGGTATATATGCAAGAGAAATGAAAATATCTACACAAAAACTTCTACACAAATATTCATAGCAGCCTTATTCAGATTGCCCAAAATGTGGAAACAACCCAAATGTCCATCAAGTTATGAATGGCTAAATAAAATGTGGTACTACATCTGTACAATGGAATAGGATTGAGTAATAAAAAGTAATAAAGGACTGATACCTATTGAAAATCTTTTTACCTCAAAAATATTATGGCTTGTGAAAAAAGCCAGTCAGCTATAGCATGTTACTCTGCTGATAGTGACTGCAGTGGGCGGGGGCAGAGGGCAGGTGGGGTAAGGACTTGATAATATGGGTGAATACTGAAACCACAATGTCATTCATGTGAAACCCTCATAAGATTGTATATCAATGATACTTTAATTAACAAAAAAAGAAAGGAAAGAGCCAGTCTGAAAGACCATATATTGTAGGACTCCTTTTGTGTGAAATGTCCAGAACAGGCAAATCCATAGCGGCAGAAAGTATATTAGTGGTTGCCAGTGGCTGGTGGGAAGGAGGATTGGGGAGTGACTGCTAATGAGTGTGGGCTTTCTTTTGGGGCTGATGAAAATTTTCTGGAATTAGAGAGTGGTGATGGTGGCATGACCTGGTAAATATACTAAAAATCACTGAGCTGTATAGCTTAAAATAGTGACTTTTTTTGGTATGTGAATTATATGTCAATAAAAAATATATCTGTGAAATTGCTTGCTATTTCTTTGTAAACAAATATAAACAGATGTTATAATGATCTAGAGTTCCAGTTACCATGTTAGGAGCTGAGATATAAATGCAACTCACTTCTTTGGATTCCCAGCAGGAGGCAGAAAGATCATGCCCTGTTGTCTCTTAAAAGTACTCTTGCCCATGGTACATACACACAATGGAATATTATTCAGCCATAAGAAGAAAACAAGTCCTACCATTTGCAACAACATGGATGGAGCTAGAGGGTATTATGCTCAGTGAAATAAGCCAAGCAGAAAAAGACAAGTATCAAATGATTTCACTCATCTGTGGAGCATAAGAGCAAAGAAAAACACTGAAAGAACAAAACAGCAGCAGACTCACAGAACCCAAGAATGGACTAACAGTTACCAAAGGGAAAGGGACTGGGGAGATGGGTGGGAAGGGAGGGATAAGGGGGAGAAAGGGGCATTACAATTAGCACACATAATGTTGGGGGGCACAGGGAGGGCTGTACAACTCAGAGAAGACAAGTAGTGATTCTATAGCATCTCGCTAGGCTGATGGACAGTGACTGTAACGGGGTAGGTGGGGGGGACCTGATGAAGGGGGTAGTTTAAGTAACCATAATTGCACATGTAATTGTAGATTAATGATACCAAAATAAAAATAATAAAAATAATAAATAAAAAGCAAAGAACAGAAAAAAAAAGTACTCTTGCCCACTAATGAAAGTTAAATGGGATAGTAGATGATGTTTTTGGAGAATATGCTTAAATATTGTTTTAAAATTTGCCGTTCCTTCTCTCATGCAAGAAAACTGCGTAATTCTCTTCAAAACAATTTTGTGTATTTAAGATGTGTTTAAAAATATCCAATTAAAAAATGGAAAAGCCTGTTTACACAGAGCTGTAATTGCTTAAAACTGTCAATGCCTACATATTTGAGAATTTTCATTGCACATTAAAGGTTGATTAATGTGAAAGAAAATGTAAACTGAAGAGTGAGTGGTATAGAAAGGAAAGAGAACCTGAGCTTCCTACAGAGTCATGGCTACCCAGGTAACCATATTCGGATTTTAAAAAGCCATTATAGGATCTTAGGCTATTGCGGAAAAAGAAGGGCAGCATGATACATTATCCATTTTTCTTTCTTCAATTTTTGATTAGTGTTGACGAAGAAGTTGGTAGAAGGCAGATTGAAGTTATGAAGAAATACAAACATCCCTCTGGTGAAAAGTGAGCTTTCACCTTTGAAGTATAACCATAAGTAAAGTGGTAATGAAAGGATTCTGAAAGAACATTCCTTTGGGAACATCTAAATGCTGAGTCATCATAGAGGAAGTGGGAAACACACGTCAAACACCTTAATCGTATCATGTGTTCTTGCTCCAGCCTACTGTTTGGGTTAACCCCACAACAGAGGCTCTCAGCAGGAAGACTTGAGCACACCCCTGTCTGAGACAAGCATAGTGAAGGGAGGCCAGCAAAGTACTGAGAAACAGAGCTGTCTATGGGTAAGAAAATGCAAATATTTTCCTCTTCTTACATAAAACCCAGGTATTTATGAACCAGAACACTATTGCAAGTTCCGATTTCTTCATCTTAACAAGGATTGGATGCAGCTACGGAAAGTCCAGAGAAAAGTATTTTTAAAAAGCAAGCAAATAGAGAAGACAGACTGCTGTGTGAGGCAATGCTAAATAAATAGCATCATTTTTACTTTTCAGGCTAGAAAATGAAGGTCAAGAAGTGGTATTATACACTATGAAATCTGTTTGGTGACTATAGGCTTGTTTTTCATCTTCCAATATTAGAACTTTTCATTCCTAACCTCTCTGAACATGTTGTAACATGCACTGATACTGCCAAACGTGAAAGCTCAGTTCTATTTAATGTGTGAGCCACTCTGAAAGGAGACAGGCTTTTTAGGAGCCCCCAGAAACTGGTGGAGTCTGGCTTCCCTAAACCTGGTGTGTTAGGGCTTTCCAGAGAAACAGAACCAATAGTATATATAGCATATATATGGGCTTTTCAGCCTCCATAATCATATGAACCAACTCCTCAGAATAAATCTTTTTATACAAAGATGTGTATATATGTATATATATATATTTAATATTTATATTTGTTATTTGTATAATAAATATATAACTTTTAACATATATTAAAGAGATTTATTTTCAGGAATTGGTTCACATGATTATGGAAACTGTCTAGTCCCAAGATCTGCAGGGTGAGTTGGCAAGCTGGAGAGACAGGAGAGCTAATGGTGTAGTTTCAGGCCAAAGGCTGTCAGGCTTGAAATCCAGGAACAGGAAATATTTCTGTTCAAGACCAAAGGCAGAAAAAAGCCAATGTCTCAGCTCAAAGGCAGTAGACAAGAGGAATTCCCTCTTACTTGGTGGAGGGTCAACCTTTTCTTTTTTTCTATTCAGGCTTTCAACTGATTCGATGAGCCCCACTCATATTATGGGGGGAAATCTGCTTTATTCAGTCTACTGATTTAAATATTAATCTCATTCAAAAACACTCTCATAGAAACACCCAGAATGATGTTTAACCAATATCTGGCCACCTCATGGCCCAGTCAAGTTGATACACAAAATTAACTATCACACCTGTTATATAGTAAACAAGCCCTAAACACTTCATTAAATTCTTCATGTTTTTCTCTTGCACCAGTTTTGATAGCCTGCAAATCTATAATTCTGCCTTGGTTTCCTATAAATTTCTCCAAATAAGACATACAAATGGCCATCACACATGTAAGAACATGCCCAACATCATTAGTCAGTAAGGAAATGTAAGTCAAAACCACAAGATACCACTTCAGGCCATTAGTATGATTGTAATAAAAAAAGACAGACAATAACAAATGTTGAAAAAGACATGAAAAAATTGGAGCCCTCATATATTGGTGGTTGTACTACAAAAGATTTAGCTTCATTGGAAAACAGTTTGATAGTTCCTCAGGAGTTAAACATAAAGTGACTATATGACTCCGCAATACCACTCCTAGAGATATTGAAAATATATAAGGGAATTGAAGACATATTTCCATGTCCACACAAAAGCTTGTATACAAATGCTCATAGCAGCATTATTCATAAAAGCTAAAATATGGAAACAACCCAAATGTAAATGTGGTATAAAATGGAATATTATTCAGCCGTAAAAAGGAATGAAGTTCTTATACATGCTACAATGTGGAGGAACCTTGAAAAAATTATGCTAAGTGAAATAAGCCAGACACAGAAGGACAAAAATATTACATGATTCCATTTATGTGAAATTTCCAGGATTGGCAAATCTATAGAGACAGAAAGCAAAATAGTGGTTGCCAGAGGCAGGAAGTAGGGAATGGACAGTGATTATATGGGTTTCTTTCTGAGGACATGAAAATGTTCTAGGATTAGGGAGTGGTGATGGTCATACAGCCTTGTAAATATTGTTTTTTATTTCTAAATAAACATTGAATTGAATGCATAAATGATACATTCGAACTAAAAAACACTGAGTTGAAAGCATACATCCAGACAAAAACCTGTACATGTATTTTAATAGCAGCATTATTCATAATTGCCAAGAAGTGGAAACAACTCAAAATGTCCATTGACTGTTGAATGGATAAACAAAATTTGGTGTATCCATATGTGATGGAATATTATTCATTAATAAAACTATAAAACACCGATGAAAGAAATTCAAGCAGACACAAATAAATGGAAGGATGTCCCATGTCCATGGATCAGGTATATTAGTATTGTTAAAATGTCCATACTACCCAAAGTTATCTACAGATTCATTGCAATGTCTATCAAGATCCCAATAGTATTTTTTACAAAAATAAAAAAGATCCTAAAATTCATATGGAACCACAAAAGATCACAAATAACCAAATAAATTTTGAACAAGAAGAACAAAGTTGGAGGCATCACACTTCCTGATTTCAAAATATAATACAAAGCTACAGTAATAAAAACAACAATACTGGCATAAAAACAGACATATAGACCAATGGAACAGAATAGATAGCACAGAAATAAACCCACACATATACAGTTAACTGGTCTTCAACAAGGCTGCCAAGACAATTTAATGGGTAAAGGAGAGTCTTTTCAAGAAATGGTGCTAGGAAAACTGGATATCCACATGCAAAAGAATGAAATCAGACCCTTGCTTAACACAATACACAAAAATAAACTAAAAATGGATCAAAAACTTAAATGAGACCTGAAACCATAGAGCTCCTAGAAGAAAAAATAGTGGAAAAGTTTCTTGATATTGGTCTTTGCAATGATTTTCTGGATATGACACCAAAGGCACAGCAAACAAAAACACATATACAAGTGGGACTATGTGAAATCAAAAGCTCTGTGTAGCAAAGGCAACCTATGGATTGGGAGACAAATATTTGTAGACTATGTATCTGATAAAAGATTATCCAAAATCTATAAGGAACTACTATAACTCAATAGCAAAAACAAATAATCAAACAAACAAACAAAAACAAATAACCTGATTGAAAACTGGGCAAAGGCCCTGAAGGGACATGTTTCCAAAGAAGACATACAAATGGCCAACCGGTATATGAAAAGGTGCTCAACATCACTAATTATCAGGGAAGTGCAAATCAAAACCACAGTGAGATCTCACCTCACACCTGTTAGGATGGCTGTTATCACTAACACAAGAGATATGTGTTGGCAAAGATGTAGAGAAAAGGGAACTCTTGTACAGTGTTGGTGGGGATGTAAATTGGTACAGCCACTATGGAAAATAGTATGGATTTCATCAAAAAATTAAAAAGAGAGCTACCATCTGATCCAGTAATCCTATTCTACAAATGCATCCAAAAGAACTGAAATCAAGATCTCAAAGAGATATCTGCACTCCCATGTTTACTGCAGCACTGTTCACAGTAGCTAAGACATGGAAGCAATCTGAATGTCCATTGACAGACAATGGATAGAAAGTATGGCATATACCTATGATGGAACATTAGCCAGTCTATAAAAAAGGAAATCCTGCAATTTGCAATAATATAGATGAAGCTGGAAGAAATTATGCTAAGTAAAATAAGCCAGACATAGAAGGACAAATACTACATGATGTTACTTATATGAGGAATCTAAAATAGTCAAACCTGTAGAAGCAGAGAGTAGATTGGTGATTGTCAGAGGCTGGGGGAGGGAGAAATGGGGAAGTATTCATCAAAAGGTAGAAAGTTTCCATTATGTTAGATGAATAAATCCTAGAGATCTATTGTAAAGCATAGTACCTACAGTTAGCAATACTCTTATTGTATACCTAACAATTTGCTAAGAGGATAGATGTTAAGTACTCTTATCACAAATAATAGCAACAATTATAATGATAAAAGAAAAAGAGGGGAAGGGATTCAAGATGGTGGTGTGAGAGGTGAGACAGAGAATTCCTCCCACCACATATAGTGTGAAAATATAGTTAATACAACTAACCCTAAAATAGCAACAGGAAAGAAGGCTGCACCAGAATGCATACAGACCTCACGAACAGAGCAGACCTCACGAAACAGGGTAACGTACGAAAGCCTTGATCCGGCAGGACCCGAGCCCTTCCCCTACCCCAGCTCTCCAGTGGGAGGAAGAGAAACGGAGCAGGGAGGGGGTGGAAGCCTAGAACTGCTTAACACCCAGCCCTGGAGGCCTGCTTTGGACTACACACCTACATTGTGTGGTGCTCTGCCGGTTGCTGGGGTTGGGGAGCTGGGACAGGCAGAGTACTTGAAAGACTGAGATTCCAGCCGTTTGTGGAGGGCAGGGATCCACATCCAGCTGCTCTGGGACAAAATAAAGGCAGACGGTCTGAGAGGCTTCCAAGCAGCTAGAGGGCTGCTGAAGGGGTGGGTTTGCATGGAGCTTGCTATGAGGGAGAAGGGATAGGTGGACAAGGTTGTTTGGGCACACTCTGCCCAGCAGGTTGGGAACTTTGAGGAGATTTCGGAGCTCCATCCCCCTGGCTACCTACCCAGCTCTGAGGCCCCCCATTGTGACACGCATGCAGCCTGTTGCACCTTCCTTCTGGCCTGCAGGCACCTGCTCACAACTGGCAGCCACTGTGCTGGCCCCGCCTACAACAGCTAGAGACACCAAGCACAGAGGCTTACACCTATGTGCTCAGCCCACTGGCTCTGATATTAGATACAGGCACTGCAGCCAGAAATCAGGAAACAGCTCTTTCCTGCCCCAAGGCACCAGCACTACCCTATAACCTCCAACCTCGCTTTAGGGGCTAAGCAGCTCCTGAGACTAGAGCTTCTGGGCACTAGAGGGCACCACATAGAATTATGAAACATCAAAGGAACCTGGTTCAGACCAAAATATCACAAAGCCGAGAAAAAGGACCAAATGTAACTGAACTCACCAATCTTCCTGAAAGAGACTTTAAAATAAAAATAATAAACATGCTCATGGAGGTAGAGAAAAATACTCAATAACTCAGGGACAAATTTAGGATGTAGATTCAATCATTAAGAAATTCCATATCTGAAATGAAACATACAATGGAGGGATTTAAAAACAGATTAGATGCAGTAGAAGAGATGGTAAATGGGATAGAAATTAGAGAAGAGGAATACAAAGAAGCTGGCACAGAGAGAAAAAAGGATCTCTAAGAATGAAAGAATATTGAGAGAACTATGTGACCAATCCAAATGAAACAATATCTGCATTATAGGTGTACCAGAAGAAGAAGAGAGAGAAAAAGGGATAGAAAGTGTCCTTGAAGAAATAATTGCCTGCCCAGCTCGCCTAGCATGTCGCCGTCCCTGACTCAGCCCTGATCTGGAGGGCAATCCAAAGACATACACAGACTAAAAGTGAAGGGATAGAAAAAAATTTTTCATGCAACTAATAGGGATAAAAAAGAAGGACATTACATAATGATAAAGGGGTCAGTCCAACAAGAGGATATAACTATTATAAATATCTATGCACCCAACACAGGATCACCTACATATGTGAAACAAATACTAACAGAATTAAAGGGGAAATAGAATGCAATGCATTCATTTTGGAAGACTTCAAAACACCACTCACTCCAAAGGACAGATGAACCAGACAGAAAATAAGTAAAGAGACAGAAGCACTGAACAACGTATTAGAACAGATGGACATAACGGACATCTACAGAACAATTCATCCAAAAGCAACAGGATACACGTTCTTCTCAAGTGCACATGGAACATTTTCAAGAATAGATCATTCACTAGGCCACAAAAAGAACCTCAGTAAAATTCAGAAAGATTGAAATTGTACCAACCAGCTTCTCAGATCACAAAGGTATGAAACTAGAAATAAATTACACAAAGAAAATGAAAAAGCCCACAACCATATGGAGGCTTAATAACATGCTCCTAAATAATCAGTGGATCAATGGCCAAATAAAAACAGATATCAAGCAATATATGGAGACAAATGACAAAAATAATTCAACACTGCAAAATCTGTGATACACAGCAAAGGCTGTGCTAAGAGGGAAGTATATTACAGTACAGGCCTACTTCAGGAAAAACAATCCCAAATGAACAGTCTAAACTCATAATTAATGAAACTAGAAAAGGAAGAACAAATGAGGCCCAAAGTCAGTAGAAGGAGGGAAATAATAAAGATAAGAGCAGAACTAAATAAAATCGAGAAGAATAAAATAGTAGAAAGAATCAGTGAAAGGAGGAGCTGGTTCTTCAAGAAAATAAACAAAATAGATAAACCCCTAGCCAGACTTGTCAAGAAAAATAGAGAGTCTACACATATATACAGAATCAGAAATGAGAAAGGAAAAGTCACTACGGACACCATAGAAATACAAAGAATTATGAGAGAATACTATGAAAAATTATAAGGTAACAAACTGAATAACCTAAAAGAAATGGACAACCTTATAGAAAAATGCAACCTTCCAAGGCTAACCCAGGAAGAAACAGAAAATCTGAATATACCAATTACCAGCAAAGAAATTGAATGGGTAATCAAAAAACTACCTAAGAACAAAACTCCTGTACCAGGTGGTTTCACTGCTGAATTTTATCAAACATTTAGTGAAGACCTAATACCCATCCTCCTTAAAGTTTTCCAAAAAGTAGAAGAGGAGGGAATACTCCCAAATTCATTCTATGAGGCCAACATTACTCTAATACCAAAACCAGGCAAAGATACCACAAAAAAAGAAAATTACAGACCAATATCCCTGATGAATTTAGATGCAAAAATACTCAACCTAATATTAGCAAACTGAATTCAAAAGTACATCAAGAGGATGATATACTATGATCAAGTGGGATTCATCTCAGGGATTCAAGGATGGTACAACATTTGAATCCATCAACATCATCTACCACATCAACAAAAAGAAGGACAGAAACCACATGATCATCTCCATAGATGCTGAAAAACCATTCAACAAAATTCAACATCCATTAATGATAAAAACTCTCAACAAAATGGGTATAGAGGGCAAGTACCTCAACGTAATAAAGACTATATATGACAAAACCCAGCCAACATTATACTTAACAGTGAGAAGCTGAAAGCTTTTCCTTTAGGATCAGGAGCAAGACAAGAATGCCCACTCTACCCACTTTTATTCAACATAGTTCTGGAGGTCCTAGCCACGGCAATCAGACAACACAAAGAAATAAAATTAAGTATAATGTTGGCTGGGTTTTGTTGTATATAGTCTTTATTATGTTGAGATACTTGCCCTCTATACCCATTTTGTTGAGAGTTTTTATCATGAATGGATGTTGAATTTTGTTGATTGGTAAGGAAGAAATCAAACTGTCCCTTTTTGCAGGTGACATGATATTGTATATAAAAAACCCTAAGGAATCCACTCCAAAACTACTAGAACTAATACCTGAATTTAGCACAGTTGCGGGATACAAAATTAATATACAGAAATCTGTTGTATTCCTATACACTAACAATGAACTAGCAGAAAGAGAAATCAGGAAAACAATTCCATTCACAATTGCATCAAAAAGAATAAAATACCTAAGAATAAACCTAACCAAGGAAGTGGAAGACCTATATTCTGAAAACTACAAGACACTGATGAGAGAAATTAAAGAAGATACCAATAAATGGAAACATGTCCGGTGCTCATGGATAGGAAGAATTAATACTGTCAAAATGGCCATCCTGCCTAAAGCAATTACAGATTCAATGGAATCCCTATCAAAATACCAACAGCATTCTTCAATGAACTAGAGCAAATAGTTCTAAAAGTCATATGGAACCACAAAAGACCCCAGATAGCTAAAGCAATCCTGAAAAGGAAGAACAAGTGGGGGAATTACACTCCCTGACTTCAAGTTCTTCTACAAAGCCACAGTAATCAAGACAATTTGGTACTGGCACAAGAACAGACCCACAGACCACTGGAACAGAATAGAGAGTCCAGACATTAACCCAAACATATACAGTCAATTAATATATGATAAAGGAGCCATAGATATACAATGGGGAAATGACAGCCTCTTCAACAGCTGGTGTTGGCAAAACTGTACAGCTACATGCAAGAGAATGAAACTGGATTATTGTTTAACCCCATACACAAAAGTAAACTTGAAATGGATCAAAGACCTGAATGTAAGTCATGAAAGCATAAAACTCTTAGAAGAAAACATAGGCAAAAATCTCTTGGACATAAACATGAGCAACTTTTTCACGAACATATCTCCCTAGGCAAGGGAAACAAAAGCAAAAATGAACAAGTGGGACTATATCAAAATAAAAAGCTTCTGTACAGGAAAGGACACCATCAGTAGAATAAAAAGACATCCTACAGTATGGGAGAATATATTCATAAATGACATATCTGATAAGGGGTTGACATCCAAATTATATGAAGAGCTCATGCACCTCAAGAAACAAAATCAAATAAGCCAATTATAAAATGGGGAGAGGAGCTGAACAGACACTTCTCCAAAGAAGAAATTCAGGTGGCTAACAGGCACATGAAAAGATGCTCCACATCCTTAATCATTAGAGAAATGCAAATTAAAACCACAATGAGATATCACCTCACACCAGTTAGGATGGCCAACATCTAAAAGACAAACAACAACAAATGTTGGCAAGGATGTGGAGAAAGGGGAACCCTCCTACACTGCTGGTGGGAATGTAAAATAGTTCAACCATTGTGGAAAGCAGTATGGAGGTTCCTCAAAAAACTCAAAATAGAAATACCATTTGATCCAGGAATTCCACTCCTAGGAATTTACCCTAAGAATGCAGCAGCCCAGTTTGAAAAAGATATATGCATCCCTATGTTTATTGCAGCACTATTTACAATAGCCAAGAAATGGAAACAACCTAAGTGTCCATCAGTAGATGAATGGATAAAGAAGAGGTGGTACATATACACAATGGAATATTATTCAGCCAAAAAAAGAAAACAAATCCTACCATTTGCAACAACATGGATGTAGCTAGAGGGTATTATGCTCAGTGAAATAAGCCAGGCAGAGAAAGACAAGTATCAAATGATTTCACTCATCTGTGGAGTATAAGAGCAAAGCAAAACTGAAGGAACAAAACATCAGCAGACTCAGAGAACCCAGGAATGGACTAACAGTTACCAAAGGGAAAAGGACTTGGGAGGATTGGTGGGAAGGGAGGGACAAGGGGTTAAAAGGGGCAACATGATTAGCGCACATAATGTAGGTGGGGGGGACTGGGGGAAGGCCATATAACACAGAGAAGACAAATAGTGACTCTATAGCATGTTTCTACGCTGATGGACAAAGACTAATGGGTATGTTATGGGGACTTGATAATAGGGGGAGGCCAGTAACCATAATGTTCATGTAATTGTACATTAATGATAGCAAAAATATATATATAAAGAGGGAAGGAGGAAACTTGTGGAGGTGATGGATGTGCTTATGGCATAGATTGTTTTGATCATTTACAGGTGTATATTTAGCTTCAAATCCATCAAGTTGTATACATTACATATGTATCGTTTTTTGTATGTCAATCATACCTTGATAAAGTCACATTTAAAAGAAGAAATAAAGTACTAATACTTGGTACAACATGCATGAACCTTGAAATATTATTCTACGTGAAAGAAACCACATGTTATGTGATTTCATTTACATCAAATGTCCAGAACAGGCAAATTTATAGGGATGGAAAGTAGATTAGTAGTTGCTTATGAGTAGGAAGAAGGAGGAAGGAATGGGGAATAACTGCTAATAGACATGGGATTTGTTTTAGGAAGGATTAAAATGTTTTAAAGTTAAATTGTTGTAATGGCTGCACAACCCTGTGAATATATCAAATATATTGAAATATTGAGACAATTCACTTAGATGGGTGAATTTTATGGTACATTATTTCAATGATTATGTTTTTTTTAAAAGAGAAGACACAAATAAATGGAAAACATCCTGTGTTTATAGATTGGAAAACCTAATATTGTTAAGATGTCCGTAGTACCCAAAGAAATCTACATATTTAATGTAATACTTATCAAAATCCTGGTTGTATTTTTGGCAGAAATAGAAAGATATATCCTAAAATTCATATGGAACCTCAAGGGATCCTGAGTAGGCCAAACAATCTTGAAAAAGAAGAATAAGATTGGAGGGCTCACATGTCCTGATATCAAAACATACTACAAAGTTATAGTAATCAAAATCCTGCAGAACTGGCATAAGGACAGATCTATAGATCAATGGAATAGAATAGACAGCCCAGAAATAAACCCTCACACGTATGGTGAAGTGATTTTTGGCAAGGCTCCCAAGCCCATATGATGAGGTAAGAAGTGTCTCTTCAACAAATGGTGCTGTGAAAATTGCATATCCACATGCAAAAGGACAAAGTTGGACTCTTACCTTATACCATGTATGAAAATAAACTTAAAATGGGTCAAAGACCTAAATGTAAAACCAAAACTATGCAACTCTTAGAAGAAAATGGGAAAATCTTCACGGTGCTAGATTTGTCAAAGATTTCCAGGATATGACACCAAAATCATAGGCAACAAAAGTGACAATAGAGAAATCCAACTATGTCAAAATTAAAATCTTCTGTGTAACAAAGAAAACAATCAACAAAGTGAAAATGTAACCTACAGAATGGTAGAAAACATTGGCAAATCATATATCTGACGTGGGACTAATATCCAGAATACATAAAGAACTCCTAAAACTGAACAACAGAAAAACAACA
Organism: Phataginus tricuspis; assembly: GCA_029783875.1. Lineage (NCBI taxonomy): Eukaryota > Metazoa > Chordata > Mammalia > Pholidota > Manidae > Phataginus > Phataginus tricuspis. The sequence goes on along the minus strand of JAQQAC010016209.1, from coordinate 112,406,284 downwards.
CAATTTAAAAAAGCCAAAAAAAATTGGATAAGATTATGTACAAATGGCCAAAAAGCATATGAAAAGATGCTCAACATCATTAGTCGTTGGGGAAATGTAAATCAAAACTACAATGAGATATCACCTCACATCCATTAAGACGGCCACTGTCAAAAAAGAAAATAACGTGCTGGTGAGGAAGGGGAGAAACTAGAACCTTTGTGGACTTCTGGTAGGAATGTAAAATGGTACAGCCACTATGGAAAATGGTATGAAGGTTCCTTAAAAAATTAATAATAGAATAATATATGATCCAGCAATCCTGTGTCTGAGTAAAGATCTGGAAGAATTGAAAGCAGGATCTTGCAGAGATGTTTGCATTCATGTTCATCAGCACTATTCACAACAGCCAAGAGGCAGAAGCAACCCAAATGTCCATTGATGGGTGAATCAATAAACAAAATGTGGTCTAAACATACAATGGAAAATATTATTCAGCTTTAAAGAAGAAGGAAATCCCGTCACATGCTACAACATGAATGAACTTTGAGGTCATTATGTTAAGTAAAATAAACTGGTCACAAAAAGACAAAAACTGTGGTATGATCCCACCTATATGAGGTATCTAAAGTTTCAAATTCATAGAAACAGAAGGTGAAATGATGGTTGCCTGAGGCTGGGGGCAGGGAAATGGGGAGTTGTTCTTTATGGATATTCAGATTCAGTTTTGCAAAATGAAAATGTTCTGGAGATGATTACATAGCAATGTGGATATACTTAAGTCTGTTGAATGGTACACTTAGAAAGGGTTAGGATCGTAAATTTTACATTGTGTGTGTGTTTTCTAACCACAATTAAACATTTTTAAAATAGGAAGAAAAGATGGAGGTGTTACTTTGTACCACAGACAGCAAACTGAACGACTTTATCAGCTGCCCAAGAGCTGGCATACGTCATATTGTAAGTAAGTTTAAGAAAGGTTTAAGATCAATTATATGTGATAACATTAAAATGGATTTTTCACAGAATTTCAAATGTGTTGGTGACATCCCAGCTCTCTAAAAGGATCACTAAATAGAGGAGCATTAGGCTGTCAAACAACCTAGCTTCAGGTACATGGAAAAGAGAGACCTCTGGCCTGGATGGAGCACAGCTCTGATTGAAGGAGACTATTATTATGTTCCAGTAAAATCAAAACCTATAGTGTACCTACTTAATTATTTAATTACTTCAATGATATTACTTCAATGTAAGTTTGTGGAAGCCAAGTGGTACTGCCCAGAGCTTTATAAAACAACCAAAATCAAACAGTGCTGTGTATTTAACAAACTGAAAGGACCCTTAATCATTATTTTATAGTTCTATACTTTCTTGGCTGATGTTGACATTTTACCATTGTTCCAGAATCAAATGTCAAGTTATTCCTGTTCAGAATTTTCCATTTCCATTTTCAAAGAATTCCATCTGCAGCTGTATTTATCAGTGAACTCTCTGCTTGCAAAGGCCCAGCATTGCTAAGCAGGTTTGTAAATAGGTTTGAAGGAGGACACGCAAGCACTGGAGACCTGCCTGGGTTAATTAATTCTCTTTTCAGGCATTAGAACCTACACAAGTAGGCCAGCTGTAGGTGAATGTTTCTTTTGAAAGTGATAATTATATGCTTTATCAATTGTTTGCTTTTCCACGTCTCCTCCAGTCAGAGTCCCCAGAATTCATAAACTCAGAATCAGGAGAGGTTTTCTTCTCCTGGAAACTGAACTTGTAGATGAGCTGAGATGATAATTGTGGATAATTGAGATAGTTTGAAGGTCTGGATGATGCACAGAAAGAAATACAAAGGGGACTGTGGGCTCCTGCTAAGGATAGCATATAGAAACTGCTGTGGCATTGTGAATATGTGATTGTGCCTCCATTTACATTTTCTTTCTGGTTACTTCTGAGAGGCCATTCCCTTGGTTTTCACACTCTCCACACCCTTTCCAGCAGAGCACTGTGGTAAAGAGCTCTCTGCATCACCCAGCCGGTGTAAAAGCAAGGGGCAGCCCCTTCCCGCCCTGACAGGGGAGCCTGCGGCCTCGGCACCAGCAGGCGGCGGTCAGGAAGAGCTGGGGCCCAGCTGCCAGCTCACCGCACCACTGCCCTTTACTCCTCCCAGGCCGGCCGGCCCCCGGGAGATGGCTTCCAGTACGGTTTGCTGGACACACCAAAGTTTTCATACTTCCTTGCAGTTTAGGATTCACGTATGCCCAACAGCCCCTCAGAGGACTTGGCCAGGCCTGCTCCTTGAAGTGGTGTGAGGCTAGGGAGGCAGTTCTGTGTTCCAGTCGACTTAGCAGGATGGTTGCTTGGACTGTGGTGCCAATCGAAGTCTCACTCCCACTAGTCTTTTCTTTACAACTGTTTAGAAAATGACCTGTGAGGCTACAGGCTTCCTGTGTTTCTCTCCTGCCATGCCTAAATCTTGTTGTTCTATACGCACTGTTGGGGGAGTGGAGCTTTAGAAAGCTGCAAGACTACAGTCGCTTGATGTCGTTCCTCTTCCAGCTATATCTACCTCCAAGGGAAAGAATAGATGGCGAACAGGTCAAGAATGACCTTTGCTTCCCTTGGAGGAACAGCAGGGGACCAGAGGAGGGCTGTCTAGGAGCACCTAATTGAGAGGCAGGTCAGTCAACAGCTTTCCCTTGGTCACAGCAGCAGGGACAACGGAACAGGTAGCTGCTGACCCGTTCCCAGTGGCTTCTGCCTGAGGCCAGTGCCACTGTGTGACTCAGGCTCACGGGGACTGCCTTTCTCATTTTACGGGGACCACTGTGGTAGTGTCTTTACGGGAGCAAGGCGTCCACGGTGCCTGATGTGTCCTCCCGCCTTGCCGTTCAGGGGCAAGTGTGCAGTGGTTCATAAAGGACATAGATCGACAAAGGCCCCAGACTTGCTTGTTGGGATGGAAATTAATCCAAAGAGAGATAACGAGTGGGAGGCCCAGTGGGGGCCTGTGGCATTAGGCCACAATGTGGCAGATGTGGGGTGACAGCTACACTGCCCTCCTCACACTAGTTCCTTCTTCTCATGGGCCTCGCACCCTTTGGGTTCTATCCTATCATTTGATTACAGAACTAAAGGCCTGGAGTTCCTCATGGCTTCCCTTTTCCTTCTTTTATTCTCTTGTTACATGCAAGGAGTCATCATAGAAATGGTAACTGAGAATGACTGAATCTTGCCTTAATTGGTAGGGTGAAAGGTTCACAGATGGAGATTTTGGGGGACAGTACCAAAGAGTGATGCTATCTGTGATGATTTAGATCAAGACAGAAGGTGGTCTGTGAAGTTTTGCCTGTTAATCCCAACGTCTCCCTCATAAGCCCCTGCTGCCCTGAGCCTGTGAGCTTTGGAGACCTTGATTCCTCTTCTTTTTAGACTGTAAAAGAGCAGCTACATTTGTGTTTGTACAGAACTTGGGGACTGAAAATGCCATAGGATTTTCCATTTGCCTACAGCATCATCTATTTGCAATAGGGATAACTGTATAGTGGTTGCAAGGGAGCTGGATCAGGAGTGGTCCTTGCCTTGCTTCACATGCTGGAAGGCAGCCCAGAGGAAGAATTAGGGAGATCTCTGGTATATGTCCACAGAAAGGAAGTAGTTGGGGAGGAAATGTTACTGCCCTGGGATGTCTAGAACCTCATTTATAGGCCTCTGCGTATTTCTCTATTTATTTTTGCTAAAACAAGCTTTTAATTTTAGTCTAGTTTTAGATGCACAGAAATGTTGCAAGGATAGAAGTCCTGCATAGCCCACACCTACTTTCCACTATAGTAAGTATCTTACATTATTATTGTAAACATCTTCCATTCGTCATTAACTAATGAACCAAAACTGGTACATCACTATTAGCTAAACTCTACACTTTATTTGGATTTCATTGATTTTCCCCTCCTATCCTCTTTCTGTTTTGGGATCCCATTCAGGATACCACCTGTATTAATCTGCTAGTCCTGCCATTATAATACCACAGACTGAGAGGCTTGAAAAACAAAAATTTGTTTTCTCACAGTTCTGCAGGCTGGAAGCCAAAGATCAAAGGGTCAGTAGGTTTGGTTTCTCCCAAGGCCTCCTTCCTTTGCTTGCAGATGGCATCTCCTCTCTGTGTCCTTACATGCCCTTTTCTCTAAGTGCACACACCCCTTGTATCTCGTTCTCTTGTGATAAGGACACTAGTACTCTTGGATTTGGGCCCCACCTTCAGACCTTGTTTAACATTAATTACCTCTTTGAAGGTCCTGTGTCCAAATACAGTTACCTTAAGGGTTAGGGATCCAGCATATGAATTTTGTGGGGACACAGTTCAATCCATCACACCACCTCTCCTCTCTTTTTGATAGGTTGAGACTGAACAACTGTGTTTCTGCCTTTTCAGAGGCTGGGGACTGGAACTACTATCAGTATTTCCATTTTCCCAGAAGTGTTTCTATCTTAAAAGGGAAAAAATGGGGTGGTCATTTTAAGGTGAATGGATCATGACAGATCCGCCCCTTTTTGGTAATGGAAAGCTGCCTAGATTATAAATTTAGAGTACAGACCCAAGCAGGCACCTCTGCTCATCAGTCCATGGTATTTGAGAAACATTGGTGAACAAGGAGCTGCCCTGTTCAGATAGCTCTTTTGCCATTGGCCTTTAGTTTTTGCTCTCTGTCTCTGGTCCTATGGCACCTAACCTTCAGGTCTATGCATGGCTCTACAGTTTGAGAACATTGCTGGTTACCCCTTTATAGAACTAGAGGCCTCAACATCACAATGGCCATGATAGTTTCTGTCATGCAGTTTAAGCCCAAAGAAAAGAATGTGTGGAGAGAAGATCCAAAAGCTATCCTCGAGAGAGTGATATCAGTGAAAATGGCAGAGTAAGGGCCTCTGAAAAGTCTCTCCTGCATCAAATAATGAGAAATTATCAAAACATGCCAAAATTAACTGTTTGAGAACTTTGGAAATTAACCAAATGTTTGCAGCAGTGAGGGAGTATTTATTAAAGAAAAATGGCTGACTAGGTAAGAACAGTGATCTTTGTAGCCTTTTAACTTACTTTAGTTCCATCCCCTATTCTCCAGTTCCCTGGTAGCCTTGAAACACAACAGCTTACTTTCTCATCTTGGCAGGCAACAGTGGGAGCAGAACAAGTATGGAGCTCTTTCAGAGACTAATGCCCAACGAATTGTCATTATTTCTTCTGTTTGGTGGCTCTCTTGGAGACCCCACTTGCAAGGGTGTCTGAATTTGAGCTGACTTCTAGCTTACCCTGTGTGTAAAGCTTTTCTCTGTGATCCATTTGTCAAAAGCAATTTGTGAGGCAATTGTTTAATTTTCTGGCTATCTGAGAAGGTAATAACAGTTGTGGAAAACAAGCTAACCAAAAATTTTTTACAATAAAGCTGGGGAGTGACATATCCATAGAAGTTTGGAAAGCTCTGACATATTCCTGCGAATCTTTAGATGGCCAAATGCAGGCCAAGTGCTGTCCACATGCTCAGGAAAGACCTGAGAAGGCCCTAAGGTCTCACCTCTGGCTGACCTTAAGGCTCTGCGAGAGTAGGAAGTGAAGGCTAAAGCAGAGTTTTAGTTGCCTGTTGGGACATTGTATGTGGGCCCTAACACACAGAGTCCCTCAGCAAAGATGGGTAGACATAATGATTTCAGTAGTTTAAAGAAACTCCTGTCTGATCATTAAAGGGCTCTAAGCTAACTGAGCAGAAATTTTAGTGGTCACACATGGCAAAGAATATAGACTTCACAGAATTTCTTCAGGAAAATCACTAAACAATTGCAACTGACAGCAACAACAAAATACTCCTGGAAGAGGAAAGAATTTTATCTCCAAAGTTTTCCTATTATATTACTTAAAATCTCCAGTTTTTGGCAAAATAATATAAGATATGCAAAGAAACAAGAAACAATGCTCCATACACAGTATAAAAACAATGAACAGAAACTGTCAGTGAGAAGCCCAAACATTAGACTTACTAGACACTTTAAATGAGTCATTTTAAGTATGTTTAAAGAACTAGTCAGAAGAACTAAAAGAAAGTGTATGAATAATGTCTCATGAAATAGAGAATGTTAATGATAAGATAGAAAGTAGAAAAAGAACCAAATAGAAATTCTGGAGTTGAAAAAGACAATAATTAAAATGAAAAATTCATTAGAAGTGCTTGTCAGCATATTTGACCAGAGAACTTGGAGATAAGCCAATAGAGATTATCCAGTCTGAGGAACAGAAATAAAAAAGAATGAAAAATAAACAGAATCTCAGACACCTGTGGGACACCATCAAATGTATTAACGTAGGCACCGTGGCAGTCCTACAAAAGGAGAAAGCAAAAGGCAGAAATAATATTTGAAGAAATAATGGCCAAAACCTTGTGAAATTGATGAAAAACATTAATCCACACATCCAAGAAGTTCAACAAACTAATTTGCCTAGACTCAATGAGATCCATATGTAGACACATCAGAGTCAAGTTGTTGAAAGATAGACAAAGTGAGATGCAAATCAAAACCATAATGAGTGAGAATGGCCACTATCCAAAACACAAGAAATGACAAATTTTGGCAAGGATGTGGAGAAAAGGGAACCCTCCTACACTGTTGGTGGGGATGTAAATTGGTACAGCCACTGTAGAAAGCAGTATGGTGGTTCCTCAAAAAACTAAAACTAAAAATACCATTCAATGCAGCAATTCCACTTCTAGGAATTTACCCAAAGAAAACAAAATCCCTGATTCAAAAAGATACATGCACCCCTATGTTTAGTGCTGCATTATTTACAATAGCCAAGATACGGAAGCAACCAAAGTGTCCATCAGTAGATGAATGGATAAAGAAGAGGTGATACATATACACAATGGAATATTATTCAGCCATGAAAAATAAAAGAAATCCTACCATTCGCAACAACATGGATGGACCTAGAGGGTATTATGCTCAGTGAAATAAGCCAGGCAGAGAAAGGCAAATGCCATATGATTTCACTTGTATGTGGAATATAAACAAAACAAAACAAACAGCAGACTCATAGACACTGAAAAGTGACTGGTAGTTACTACGGGGGAGGAGTTGCGGTGGTTGGGTGGGGAAGTGAGGGATAAAAGGACACATAAATTCTCAATCATAATATAAGCAGGTCACGGGGATGGTAGTACAGAATACAGCCAATGACTGTAACATCTTCCTATGTTGACATAGAGTAACTACACTAGAGGGGGTGGGGATTTAATAATGTGGGTAACTGTTGAACCACTGTGTTGTATACTTGAAACCAATATGAGATTATATATCAATGATACTTCAATAAAAAAGAAGACAAAGTGAGAATCTTGAAAACAGCATGAGAAAAGCTATCCAAAATATACAGGGGATTCTCAATAAGACTAACAGCAGACTTATCATCAGAAACCATGGAGGCCACATTACCTGTCTGAAGGCAGTGGCATGACATTTTCAAAGTGCTGAAAGAAAGTCTGTCACCCAGGAACTCTAATACATCAAAACTACACTTCATAAGAAAAGAGGCCATTAAGACATTCCCAAATCAATAAAAAACAAAGAATTCTTCACTAGCAGCCCTGTCCTCCAAGGAATACTAAAGGGAGTCCTTTGGGCTTAAATGAAAGGACACTAGACAGCAGCTTGAATCCACATGAAGAATGGAAGAACACCAGTACAACTAGGTACATAGATAAACAAAAAAGACTGTATGTGTCGTTTGTTTGTAATTTACTTTGTCTCCTATCTGATATAAAAGACAACTGCATAAAGCAATAATTATACAGCTGTGTTCACAGGCATATAATGTATAAAGGTAGAAAGCAAATAGGAGGGGAGAGGGAATGAGTTTCATGAGAGCAAAGTTTTTGTATACTGTTATAATTCAGTTGGTATTAATACAAACTAGATATTTATAAATTAAGTCGTTAGTTATGATCACCAGGGCAACCATGAAGAAAATAGTTCAGTGTTATTAAACCGAGCAGATAATGCTAGATTAAACTCTGTGTCGGCCCTCTGCCTTACCATGGTTTGCTCTCTCCCTTACTCGGTTCCCTGCATTTTCCCTCTAGTGCTGCTAAATTTGAGCCCTTAACGAGCCAGCTTGTGGAAGGAAGGAGACATTGTTTATTCTGCTTTACCCACATTTAAGGTAAAGAAACTCATTATTGTGGACCTGTATTCATCACCAACTATTTTCATCTCAAGTGTGTTGAAGTGAAAAGGATTCTTTAGTGGAATTATCTTTGGTGAGGCAGTTCCGGGTGTAGGGGTTGCCCTTTGGGGCCCTCTCTCCACCTCAGTCAGGCTGGCCCCATGCAGGCCACATGCACACGCCTGGGAATGTAGGCATGCACTTGGAGGAGGCTGCATACCGGAGAGGGATTTTCAGAGACAGCGTCTATGAAAGGTACCCACTGAGTCACGGTACACCATAGAAGGATAAAATGAAAGAGTAAGAGTTTGATGTTTCCCACTAGCTTCTTCACAGGCCTTAGCTCCTTGTGCCAACAGCCTTTGTTGACCTCTCCCTATTTTACGCCCATTTTTAAAATTTACTGGCCTTTGCCCACTCCCCAAAATGCTGGGTTAGTGGTTTTGGCATTTTGTTTCCTCTAAAATAAACGCCCTCTCTACCTCAGGCTGTGGCTCAGGACTAGGCAGTCTGGCACCTTGCCAGGGTTGTGAGGCTTTGAGGAGCACCACGACGTAGTCACACTGGGAGCAGACAGAGCCAGGGATGATGAGGAAGCAGGTAACATTTGAAAGTATTTGATGTAAAGGCCTGTGTTTTTCTTTCCTTCAGATCTGGTGCGAATGCCAGACCAGCAGGCAAAGTGTGACCACAGCAGGCAATCAGCATTGGGGGCAGGGGTGGCCAATATCTGTCAAAAGAGGTATAAGAGGCCACCAGACGAGTGGGTTTCTGTCATAATGAGGAGCCTGCTTAGATGACGTGAGAAATCAAAGTAGGCTCCAAGTAGGAAGCTGTTAACAGGTATCAAAGTCTGGAGGTAAATACAAGTCTGGTTCCTAGAAGGGGAGCCAGCCAGGCTGGTGTTGTGGAATCAGGAAACTAGGGGTGACATCAGAGAGAGGGCTTAGACTCAGGGAGGAAGCTGTGATCCAGTGTCCAGAATGAAGGAACAAGGAGGGCCTGGGCCTTCAGACCAGGTGTGTGCAGGGTGGAAAAGAGCCCAGCTTTGCAGCTTTTCATCCATCTTGAGCTTCCACCATGTGCCAGGTGCCAGCACCGGGTGAGGAGCTGGGTATATAATGACGACTAGGACAGGGCAATCCCAGCCTTGCAAAGTTGGGGAATAAAAATGGCCTCAGCTCCCCTACTAGCTCGGTGACCTTGGGCAAGTCACCGAACTACCTTGCCCCTCAATTTTCTCAACTGAAAAATTTGTTGTGACTGTCAGCTCCTGACTTTCCAGTCTGGTTGGAAGGGGCTGAGGTGTGCCAGGCTAAGGGACTTGTTTTGAAGATGCTTTCACACAGCAAGTAGAGTTTGTTTCAACATTTTATTATGAAAATTTGCAAAAAAGTTGAAAGAAGTGTAGATGAAATGCCAAACACCTACCACCTGGTTTCGGCAGTGGTTAACCTTTTGTTATTTGTTTTATCACATATCTGTCCATCCCTCCATCTATCAATCAGAGTGAGGGGCAGCCATTGATACAGTTCACCCCTAAATGCTTCAGCCTGAATATCATGAACTAGAATTCAGCATTTATTTATGGTACTTATTCTTTTTGAGGTAAAAGTCACATACAATGACATGCACAAATCTCAAGGATGCTATTATATGAGTCGTTTTGAATGCGTACATTCATGTAACCCAAACCCCTATCAAAACAGAGATAATTTCCATCACCTGGGAGCATTCCTTAGTGCTTCTTTCCAGCCATTCCTTGCTGCACCCACTCTGTATTTGTTTCCTAGGGCTACTGCAATAAACTGATACCAACTGGGTGGCTTAAAACAAGAGCTGCTTGTTCTCTCACAGTTCTGCAGGCTAGAAGTCCAAAATCAAGGTGTCAGTAGGACCATGCTCTCTCCAAAATCTCTAGGGAAGAATCTGTTCCATTCCATTCTTTTAGCTCCTGGTGTTGCTGGCAATTCTTTACATCCCTTGGCTTACAGACGTATCAAATCTCTGTCTCTGTCATCACACGGCATTCTCCTTGTGCGTGTTTGTTTCTGTCTCTCTTCTCATAAGGACACCAGTTACATTGGGTTAGGGCCCAGCCTAATGACATTATTTAAATGTGATTATATTTGCAAAGGCCCTATTTCCAGGTAAGGTCCCATTCACAGGTACTGAGGATTAGGACTTCAACATATCTTTGGGGGGACATAACACACCCCCAGATACAACTGCTATTCTGATTTTTTTCCACCATTGATTTTGCTTGTTCTACAATTCCATATAAACATAATCATGCAGTATATATTGTTTTGTGTCTAGCTTCTCTCACTCATCTATGTTTTTGCATGTATCAGTTCTTATTTCTTATTTCTGAGTAGTATTTCATTGCATGGATATACCACATTTTGTTTATCCATTCTTCAGCTGATGGACACATGGGCTATTTCTATGTTTTTAGCTATTAAAAATAAAGCTGCTATGAACATTGGTATTCAAGCCTTTTTGTAAATATATGCTTTCATGTCTCTTGGGTAAAAACCTAGGAGTGGAATTGCTACATGTTGGGGAAGAAGGAAGGAGGGGAGGGAGGGAGGGGAAGAGGGAGTAAAGATAGAAAGGAAAAAGAGGGGAAGGAATTCCATTTCAACAAACTGGACCACAAGGAAAGGATTTGGAGCAAGTTGATGTTGAGTCTGAGTATTGGGATGGAGTTTCTTAAAACTCTGCTGACAAAGCTGTGTCTCAGGCTAGCACTGAGCCTGTAGATGGGACAAAACTGATGTCCCAGCCATGGGTAGAGGAGGCCTATAAAGACTGGAATCAGGTCCTTTTAAATGGCCTTAGAGCCAGGGTCAGGATTAAGATTAATTTGTCTTGAGCTGTGCCTGTTACACTAGCCCCTCCTAATTTTTATGGATACTGCCCGGAGTGACTAAGGTTCATGTGTTTCCATTTTGCTTTTTTAAACACCAGTTGCTGTTTCTGTGTCTAATATATTTTTTAACCAAAAGTCCTGGAGGCTTAAAATAAATCATGTTCTGGTTTCCAAATGTCATATTAGTGGCTCTGTTGTGGACATGTTCTTACAGAAGAAATAAGCAGATGAAATTAAGCAGAATTGAAGAGTCCAGTTCTCTAAGAACCACTGTTTAGTACTATCTGGGCACACTGGAGTTAAGTGATTCCTCTGGACTGCTGGGCTGACTAGCCTATGCAACTGGCCGGGGTCCAGCCAGCCCTTGCTGCAGACCATGTTTTGTTCATCTCTATGTCTCTGGGTGGCATTCCTCTGATGCTACTTCTGGATTTATTCCAAGTGGCTATCTCTCTTGCTCTTAATGAGTTTCAGGGAAGATGATTCCACAGCTCTCTCTGACAGCTTATATTATAGTACTTTAGAATATTGTCAAGAAATGCTTCTTTATTTCTACTACACCTCATTTCCTCTCTTTCTGAATTAGTGAAAATAGAAATGAGGCCACCACTGCCTTCTCCCAGGGTAGCCCTTATGCCCTATGATCCTATGAAGGTAGTTTAATGCATTAGCCCTCAAACTTCTTTCTAGGAAGGGTAGGGAATATTTCTTAATATCCTCTGATCTGAGGCACTGTTAAGGGTGAGTGAATCAACTCCCTTGAGGGCTGAAGTGACTCTTTTGGGTACTTGTCCCAGCTGGACTGTTGTCACACAAAGACTTGTTTCTTTTCCTAGTTTGCATTCAATTAATAGTTTTGCACAGGCCTGAGGAGGACAGACAGTTTATTCTCTTGATGATTGGGTAGAGCTCGTTGTCCTGACACTGACCTGTCTTGGGAGCTGTGTCTGATCCTCACTTCTGGAACACTGCCAGCTCTTTAAAATACAATCATCTAGATGTCTGTGGCTTATATGGCCAATGGCTTCTGCTTGATCTTTTTGGTGTGTGAAAGGATCTTTCAGGCTGTTAGTGGAGAACAAACAGAGTATGATCAGCCTCCAGGGCCAGGTTAGGACAAGAACTGATACGCTGTTTGCCATGGAGGCAGCACATATTTGGTTTGGAGTTCAGCTAGGTCTTAGTTTGGAAAGACAGTGTAGTGTAATGTAGCAAATCAACTCTGGCAGTGGACAGACCTGGCTTTGAATAACAGTTCTATTACTTCCTTGCCTATGATTTAGGACAGTCACAGTTCACTTATCTCTGTGCTTCACTTTTCCTTATTTGTAAAATGGGCATGACTATAATAATACCTGTCTGAATGGATAAACATATAGTGTTATAGATTACAAGGGAATACTATTCAGCAGTATAAAAGGGAATGGACTAAAATGGCAAATTGTATTATATATATTTTGCTCAAATTTAAAAATTAATTATGTAATATACCAAAAACCATTGAATTGTACACTTTAGGTGGGTCACTTGCATGGGTATGTGAATTATATCTCAATGAAGCTGTTGAAAAAAAGAATGGACTGTTGATACATGCAAGGACTTGGATGAATCCCAAAATTATTAGGCTGAGTGAAAGAAGCCAGACAAAACAGATCATATACTACCATATAATTCTATTTATATATAACTCCAGAAAATGCATGCTAATCTATAATGACAGAAACCAGATCAGTGGTTGCATGGCAGTGGAAAGGGAAGGGTCAGGAAGGAGGGATTACAAAGAGGAGCAAAGAAACTTTTAGAGATGATGGCTATGTTAATTATCTTAATTGTGGTGATGGTTTCATGGGGCTGTACACATATGTCTAAGCTCAAATTTACACTTTAAATATGCGCAGTTAATTGTATGTCAATTACACCTTTAAAGAGCTATTTAAAAAATAGTACTTTCTTCATATGGCTGGTAAGAGGCTGATATAAATGAGACAATGAATGACAATAGCCTGGCACATGGTAAATGCTTAATAGATTGCAACTTAAGAAAATCAGATGTACAAATGGTCAATAAGCACATGAAAAGATACTCAACATCAGTAACGATTGGGGAAATGCAAATCAAAACCACAGTGAGATGCCACTTCACACCCATTAGGATGGTTATCATAAAAAAAAAGACAGGTAATAACAAGTGTGGTCCAGGATGTGGAGAAATTGGAACCCTTGTACGTTGCTGATGGGAATGTAAAATGTTACAAGCACTCTGGAAAACAGTTTAGCGGCCCCTCCAAAAGTTAAAAATAGAGTTAACATATGACCCACTCCTAGGTATGCACCCAGGAGAATTGAAGACATATGCCCACCCAAAAACTTATACACAAATGTTCACAGTAGGATTATTCATCAGAGCCAAAAAATGGCAACAACTTAAATGTCCATCAACTAATGAATGAATAAACAAAATGTTGTATATCCATACAATGGAATATAATCAGACATGAAAAGGAATGAAGTACTGATACATGCTACAACATTGATGAACCTTGAAAGCATTATGCTAAGTGAAAGAAGCCAGACGCAAAAGATCACATATCCAGAATAGGCAAACCCATCGAGGCAAAACGTAGATTGGTAGCTGCTTAGAGCTGGAGAGGTTAGGGTGAAATGAAGAGTAATTGGTTTGGAGGGTGATGAATATGTTCTAAAATTAGAGAATGGTTGTGGATAAAGTGAAGGTTCCTATGGCCAGGATTCCCACCTGGCCCTGGTCTGCTAGCTCACTACACATGTGTGGGCAATGTGTCGTTATTGATTCTATATAAAGAGCTCCGCCCAGTGCTCTGGGCGACACAGTGGCATGGACACATGGTTGCAGGAGAGCAGAGACTGGAGTGGTGGCAGTGTCGAGGACAGAGACAGGCTGCTGCAGGGGCAGAGAGGCCCAGAGGCAGAGACTGGCTTGCTGCATGCAGACCCACTCTGAGTGGACAGGATTCTAGCGATTGACCTGCCACCATGGGAATAAAGTTGAGTATAATCCTTTCACCCCACAAATGTTCCATTGTCATTTTTTCCATCTCATTGAATCCATAGTGAATTTGTCCAGGGCTGAAACCCATTGGCAAGACCCTGGTGATAGTTGCACAACTCTGTGAACACACCCAAGATTTATACACTGTACAGGGTGATTTTTATGGTATGCGGATTATGTTCAATAAACCAGTTACTTAAAAAAGTCAATTAGCCAACAAGTTTATTAGTTTTTCTGTGTTTGATCTGGGGTCAGTGTCCCTAATGCCAGCATCTACTATGTAGCAACGTGAATAGAGAGCACTTTATCCAGAAGAAATATTTAAAATTTTTGTTGAACATGTTGGAAGTATGAGTGAAAGAAGTGGGGACTAAAAATATTTGTTATATAGTTTCTTGTGGCCTAAAGCCTTGCTACTCAAACTGTGGTCCAGCAACATGAGAACCACCTGGGAACTTGTTAGAAATGCAGGATCATGGGTCCCGCGGGAGGCTTGCCGAAGCAGAATCTGCATGTTAACAAGATCTGCAGGTGTTTGCCATGCACATTACAGTCTGAGAAGCACTAGCCTGAAGGTTAGCAGGATGACTTCATGACACTTTAATTTGCCTTGTAATCAGTCTGTAAGTGAGATGGTGGCAGCATATTTAATACTGTATAGATTAATCATAGATGGGATCACAACTTTAAAAATTGAAGGTGAGTCCATTTTAGTATAATTTCTATCCTTACTTTTAATCTATTACTTTCCATAGCCCTTTTTAAAATCCTATAATACATTTCTTTTCAATGCTAATATTTCAGTGGTAATTTGTCATTATAATGATTAGTATTTGCACATTTCACAAAGTGATACACCTATTCAGGGTACTGTAAAAAAAATTCTTGGAATTTTAAATTAGAAGTATGGATACAAAGATAATTTTTAGTTTTTAGGTTAGACTCAGTAGTAAGGAAAGCTATTTAGTATTTAGTGAATTACTTGTTTAGGATGCCAAATAGGTAAGTTACGCTACTCAGTTAAAATCTGTCCACTTTCGAAGGATTGTTGTGTCTTTGTTAAATTGCTAAATTATGTTTTCAATTTAATGGACTGCTCTTTCATCTATGTAGAAATTCAGATAAAACAACAGACTGGCTTCATAAAATAAAACTTAGGTACATTAATTTGACCAATTGTTGATAACTATATATTGTATATGTTTTGGACGAGGGACCATATCATAAACTTTGAAACCATTTTTGAGGTATCTATCATATACATGCATTTTGTAAAGTCCAAATAATTCTCTTCTCCCTTCCTGTAGCAATAGTAGGCCTTTTGAATATCCATTTGGATGATAAAATGGTTTTCTTGATCTTCCTATATTGCTGGGGGGTTTATCTTGCAACTCAACTGCAGGATCTCTCAAATACGAGTATCTGGCCATTCATAATCAGCAAGTAGGCCAGAATCTGTGTTCACTTTCTTCCTAAATCACTGTGGCATAAATAGAATGTAGTTTATTAGTGGTTTCTTTTCAGTATCATTCATCAATATGGTGCGATAGTATACACGGCCTCATTCTTTGTCTTGTCTCTGTTTTCTTCTGACCCATAACTTTTCAGAAGAAAAGGGACAACTTACTTTTAAGAATGACTCTGAAAAAAAAAAAAAAAGAATGACTGTTGGGATAATTCATGGGAAGAGTTCACACATGAAAGAGAATGGTCATCTCAGCAGAAGTGAGATCAGAGTTGCCCACCAGCATTTTGTTGTTGAAAACATTTCTGAGTATTAACTGGACCATGGGGGCCCATATTCTTAACAAGGTCTACAAAGCCCTGCCTCATCTGGCCCCTTCCTCACCCATGGTGAAGAAGCTTGAGGAATATTATAAGTATTTTATTTTGCTTTGTCTATGTCTGAAGTCTAGAAGAGCTCTTTCAGTAAATATAAAATAACAATTCCAAATGAAAAGAAAGCATCGAGTTATTGTTTGATTGGCAGTGTTTATCTTAGTGTTGCATGAAATAATAATGTGTCTTATATCATTGGTGACTCAGTCACTGAAGTCTAGTACTTGCTATTCTTATGTGTCCCTCAGTGCATTTTCCCATGCAGTTATCCCTTCCTGGAACCATCTTCCCCTTTCTGTGCATACTAAAATCTTTCCTATCTTGCAAGCCCCAGAAGCGCCATCACCTCCTCTATGAAGTCTTTCCTAATATCACCAGCTAGAAATAATCCGCTTTTGAATTCCCATATCACTTAATCTTATTATGGTACTTATTATTTTCATCATTTTATGATGGTCATTTGTGTATAGACCTTATCCCTTTTTCTAGTTTGTAATTTTTATTCATATTCCTATCTCTCACAATGTCTTGAATTTAGTCATTAATTTTGATAATAATTGGATAATAAGTAACTATTTGTATAACAATAATAATAATTAGAAAAGAAATATTTGGATAATAGATGCATGACACATGCTGGAAGGCCTCTTCTTTTCCATCTCCAAAACAGGCTCTCCTGTCTCACCTCCAAAATGAACTGCATGGAAGAGTCAGCTCTCGTCTATTTATTTCCCTGGGTTAAGCATTGCCACCCCCACTCTGTAAGCACTCTCACCAGGGAACCTCAGTGTGATGGGTTTCTATGATCTTTTTGACAATGACTGGCAATTCTAGAAAACAGAGATGGGTGGAGGTGGGGATGCAAAAGTGGGGAAAGGAAATCAAAAAGGAAAGGGAGACTTCAATGTTGATGAGAGGCTGGCATACTGAAGACCAGCTTTGCCCAGCTTTGCTGGAGCTGCTGGCTTAGCCTAGAATCAGATTCTCTTGTCAGAGCACACATACTTCCCAGGAAGTTCTCAGTGGTCATTGGATTGTCTCTTTTCTTCTGAAGTTTATTGTAAAGACAAAGTTAAAGCCAGTTTTAGAAGGGAAAAAAAAATCACCCTTCATTCTCCTACCTACATATGACTATTTTAATCTTTTCATGTTCCATTTCAATATTAGTATACACAGAATTTTATAGTACATATGTATATGTCTCCTCATGTTACATAATCTTTATAATTATTACTCTTAATAGTTATATAATACAATATTCCATCGAATATTGGTTTATATAGCATACTTTCTTTAAACATTTCTCATTAGTTGTGCCCTTTAGTTCTTACAGTGTTTGCTACTACAGGTATGGGATTCTTTACATAATGTGGAGATAAATTAAATATTCATCTATATAACTTTTCTTCGTTTGTATTTGCTCCTTGGGGTGAATTGCCAAGAACGTGATTCCTAGGTCAAAGGCTCTTGATAGGTATGTCCAAATTGCATTCTTCAGTGGACATTGCGGTTCTCTTCCTAGCAACCATCTAATGTGTATGGAATTGATTCCACCACCCGCTCCAAATGTGAACCCTCTTTAGTCTTAGCCAATCTGGGCGATCCATTCCCTTTGCCATAGTGTTTGGTTGAGGGAATCCAGGCCTAAACTATGCAGCATACAGTATTCCCTGGGCCACAGAAATTGGTGCACTGGTGGACCAGTTGGTTTAAAGCTCAGGATGTCTTACCATGCTTCCAAAAGGCAGCAGGCTCTCCTTCCCAAGCTTCCCAAGATCCATATAGCCTCATTGCTTTGGAAGCCTTTTTGTGCCAATGCAGGGTGGCAGCCTGAGGATGAAGCCAATACAAAAAGGCCAGCAGAGGTGAAGGAATTATGAAGAAACAGAGCCAGAACCCTGATTAAACTGTGTCTTGCATCCTCCTTACCCGTGAACTCTCACTTATATGATTCAATAAATTCCCTTTAAGTCAATTTGAATTGGGTATTCTGTTACTTATAAGCAGAAGCATACTGATATGTATATTTTTAAAAAAGAGGCCTATCGATTTGTATTGCTACTAATTGAATTAAATTTCTGCATTAAACATTTTTAATTGCTCATTTAATAAGGTCCTTATTATTGTCTTCATCCCTTTTTATTTGAATATTTTTACATGTTGGCTTCCTATTTTATTTTCTCATATGAACTGGCTGTCATGTCCTTTATCCTTTATATATTCATTCATTTGTTCATACATTCATTCGACACATTTTTCTTGAATGCCTACTGTAACCCTAGACTTGGTGTCATTTTTTTAAATTCACATAAACTCTTTACATAGAATAGCCATTAAGCCTTTGCCTATCATGTGATGCAATTTTTTTTCTATGATAGAGTTTTCCCCTTATTTTAGCTTTTTTGTTTATTCATTCAGCAAATATTTATTGAGCTCTACTACATGCCAGGTTCGATTTCAGAACCCAAGTGTACAACAATGAAGAAAACAAATTTATTGCCTTCACAGTCTCTAAATTCTAGTTGGGTCAACAATTGAGAAATAAATAAACAAGTAAATTTATGGCAGGCTAGATAATGATAAATGCTATTGTTCAAGAAAAATAATAGTCAAAAATGAGAATAGGGATTGCTGGGTGGGGGTGTTGCTATTGCATATAGGGTGGTAATTGAGCATGTGTATATCTGGGCTGAGAGAATTCCAGGCAGAGGAAAATAGCAAGTACAAAGGCACAGAAGAAGGATCACACATGGTATATTCAAGGAGGCCAGCATGGTTGGGGCAGAGTGAATAGAGAAGGAGATGAGTTCAAAGAAGAACCAGAAATCCAGATTATATAGATCCTTGCAGGTTATCATAAGGATTTTGTATTCTATTGTTCAGAAGTTTACTTGTTTAAACAGTGCAATCATAAACGTTTATCATTTCTTTTCAAATTTCTTTTCCTGAAATATATCTTTCCAAAGATGTAATACATATTCTCTTCTAGTTCCTGTTTGTTTCTAATTAACTAATTTTCAATACTTAGTATATTTAGCCATACGAATTTGTGGTGCATAATATAAAGTATGCATTCAAATCAAATTTTCCTCCAAGGTAGCTATAGTAACCCTAACACTTTCATGTAAACATTTCTTCCCCTGCATTTGGTGATGCCTACCTCATATCATATAGTAAATTCTTATATATAAATGGTTTATTTCTGGATTGCTTTCCTTTTCTGCTGCTTCTCTTTATTTTCTTTATTTTACATCTGTACCATATTGTTTTGATTATCATTATTTTATAACATGTTCTAATATTTGGTAAGGTTGGTACCTTTTTCTTCCTTTGCAAAATATTCCTTTGATATTATTGCCTTGTTAATTTTTTCCAAATGAATTTTAGACTCATTTTGTTGAATGTCATGGTAAACATGTTGAGATTTAGATTAGGAATCCATCAAATTTGATACATTATCATTGAGGAATGATCTGTTACATTAGGGAATATAATTTTAGCTGTGTTAATATATGTCTAACTGAATTCCTCTTTTTTGTGGTCTGGGGATTTGTTCAAATGGTGATTTTACTTTTTGTGGGAATAAATCAGTATCAATTAACTGGTCAAAAATTCGGGATTTTAAAGTTTTGAGTAAGTAATATGTATTTTATCTTAATTTCTGTGGAGTAATAGCAGGGCAGGGTGTGATACCCTCTAATGTAAAATTGAGGATGCAGTCATTTATTCAACAAATTGTTAAATGAATGAATTTGTGGATTCATTCACTCAACAAATATTGGCTGAGTGCCTCCCATGTGTGCTAGGTTATGGGGAGCACAAAAGCAGATGAAACAGACTCAAATCCCTGCCTTCCAGGAGCTCACAGTCTGATCACAGAATGTTTAATGATCAGGGTTAATAACTGAAATACTTGCTCCCAGGCCACGGTAGATTTTACTGAGAAATGCTAGAAGATTGCTTGTCCATAGTTTAGAGTGCTTTCTGCTTGTCTTATTTGGAACTGATTCTGAGGTTTTGCCAAGGATGGCTGGGAATAACTTGTAATGATATTGGGTAATAGCCAGAATGGAATGTGAACATGGAACTCTTGTCAAAATATGTTGCCCCTGCACCTGGATTGCAGCTGTACCCATGAATCTTTATTATGAGAGGAATGGGTTTCTTGTTTGGCTAATTTAGATAAGTTTCATGATCTCATGCCATGTGACCCAGGCAATCCTGTAAATGCTGCATTAGACTTAGGGAACTTGTTTAGCTTGAACTGCTTGGTATATTTTCCCTGTTTGTAATATTTGATTTCATTCTTTAGTCTTATATTCCTGATTGGTTATTTTTAATCTGCTTAAGGACTCTGGGGAGTTGAAAACAAAGGACAGTGTGCAAAGGAAATATTAAAGGCATTTATGGGAGGGCCTTGAAGAACAGATGGCATCAGTACGTAGTTGTAGCTGGCATGAGGGTGTGGGGAGGTTGGGAGAATGTGGCAAAGAAGTACAAAGCAAGGTGAATGAAGATTTGTAGAAATCTCCAAGTCACTGATGAAGTTAGACCCAGACTAGAAATTAATTAATGGCTTCTCAGTGGTCTGAAAGAATTCCTTTTGCCATGGGTCTAATCCGAACAGTTTGGATTTCTCAAAAACAACAGTTGTGGTAAAACAGCTGTTATTTTACATCTGAGAATCTCCACAGGACAAACCCTGTGCCCTGGATTTGGCTATTTTTCATTCATAGGGCTAGAGCCCCTGGAAGAGAAAGCCATCCTGGGTCTTGGGATTGGGAAGACGACCTGACCCCCTAGTGCTTTAACAGCAGCTTGCAAAAGGGCATTTTGCGGGGAGGGCATGTTTGAAGAGGCAGTAAGAAAAGTCAAAGAAGGGAAGAGGGGAGGGAGTCAGCAGTAAAACTGCTTGTGACAAAAGGATAAGCAGTTGGATCAGTGCAGAAAAACATGAGAGAAGTAACTGTGGGTTCTGGCAGAGGAAGCTGAGTTTACCAATATATAGTCATTGCTAACAGTGTAACAGCCACCTTACACATATTATCTCACGTAATCCTCGCAACATTTCTACAAGGTAGTCACTGTCATTACCCCACTTTACCAATAAGGAAACTAAGGTACAGAGAGGAGAAGTAATTTATGCAGGGTTGCCAGGGAATAGGTGGCAGAGCCAGGATTCTAGTCTACACAGTCTGGTGTTGAATCCATGCTCTTAACCAGTACCCTGCCTGGTCTTCCTCAGGCCATGTGAAAAGAGCTAGAGCAGGATTTTGACATCATCCCAAGGCCAAACTTTTTCTTTAATTGTAGTTATTATTATTGTGTGTTTACTGTCTGGAGATTTATTTTGTGATATGGGATGCTTTGGGTTCCTTGGGGGTCCTCCTCGAGTGAAGGCCACCTATGCCCATTGGAGGATGGCTGGATCTCTATATTCCCCAGCTAATTTCAGGATTAAGTCCATGACCTCTGGACTGGCCCATGCTTTTAATGATCTGTATTTGGGGGCAGAACCCTGTCCATCCTTGCAGGAGCCCAGGGTGGGCAGGGGAAATGCCTGTGTTGGGGGAATTTAATGAACTTCTACGGCATCCATCAGTATAAAAGCAATGGGCTTATAAGGAAAAAAATGGGAATGTTAGAAGTGAGTAGAAAAAGGGGGAAATGAGTCTTGAGAAGAGAGAGCCTTGAGAAAAGATGGGAAGAGCAGAATCAAACACACAAGGGCCTTTGGATTACGTTCCTGTCTCTCAGAGAGAAGGAAGCTGAGCGTGGGTGAGGGCCCAACAGAGCCAAGTTCGAGGGCCTGCCTGTGTTCTGCTGAGCCCCAACATGAAATTACCAGCGGGTCATCTCAAGCTATAGAACTCTTCATGCTTTGGACAGGGTTAAGAGAAGGCACTCCTAGGGTACCTTCAAGTTTCTCTCTTACCAGTGTCAAGTAAAATATATTAATAAAAAATACCCAAAAGTTTTCCTCTCATAAGCAATCTAGATTCTTTGCATTTCTGGAGTTACTTTTTCTCTGGAATATGGTGCTAAAAAATAATAAATTGATTTGAGAAGAATTTATATCCTTACAATATTTAAGGTTTCCATCTATGAACATGGCATGCATTGCATTTATTGAAAGGAAAACTTTTACTTTGTTAATTAAATTAAACCTAGAACCCTTAACTCTTGTTCTTGACAATTGTCTATCTTTAGGGGTCTCTTGGGGGAGGTAGTATCTGGCAGCATGGGGTCTGAAGCTGGACTGTGTCTCTATTCTGCATCTGCCCTTTCCCTTGCTGTATAATTTTGGGAACATCACTGTACTTCTCTGAGCTTCAGTTTTATCACCTGTAAATTGGGGTTAATAAAAGTGCCAATCCCATGGGTTTGTTGAGAGGGTTGAATGAGATAATGTGTGTAAAGCAGTGCCTAGCTCATGCACTCAGTTATTCATAATTACCCACAACCCACTCTGCCTGCCTATGAATGAAGAGGTCTTCTCACTCTTCAGTCTGATGTAGGTACATGACTATTTCCTGAGTACCTTCTAGCATAGTTGAGGTAAGGCTGAAACATTGAACAAGATTGTCTAAAGACTAGGGAATAACAGCAGATAGATCAACACAGAGAATCATATGAAACCAGATCATTGTATTTTACAACATAACGCTTGCTTTTCAGAGTCCCATCGTACCCTCAGTCCCCACCTATTCCCACAAGGTGGGTGCCATCTTGGAAACATTACCGCTCAGGAGCATATGACAAGAACTGAATCCTCTGACATTTGAGCCCAAGAGCACTAGTTGTAGAGAAAGACAAGTATTACATTTCCTAGCGGACTTATGACCTGCCTTCTTAGTTTCACATTCTTTTCTTTTTGCTCAGATGATTAATAACGTGGAATAACCATCATTTTCCAGGGAGACTCCATCCATGCTGTGCCCACAGGACTGTGGCCTTTCCCTACAGTGATTACTTGACAACGATATTAGAAAATAACAGTAGTATCAGCATTCATATGAAAAATACATATATGAAGCATGGGGGCCTTTTTGTTATATTTTCCAATAGTTTTGTAGCTTTCCTTATATGGGTAATACAGCTAGTCATGTTTATTCTTAAATTACTATAGAAAATGCAAGATATAAAGATACTATCTAATATTTATACTTTATTTCTTTTTAATATTGACCAGTTCTAAAACCATATTAAAAATTATGTCTTTATTTTGCTTTTTTATAAAGAAATACTGTTGATATTCTTCAGTATTATTTTGCTTTGTGTTTAAAAGAGATGTTCTTTATCATGTTATCCTTATCATTTTCATGTACATCCTTATCATATCTATCCTTCCACTCCTAATTTCACAGAATGTGTATTAAATGTTATGCTTTGGTTTTTTGCATATCTCTTCGATGATTCTTGATCCATCTGGCAAACATTTATTAAGCTTCTACTATGTGTCACATACTATGTAAGGGGACTGGAGGAACAAAGATGAAGAGCGCCACAGACTAGTCAGAAGAGGGACAAGATAATGCAGTGTGATAAATGCTGAAACAGATTTATGTGCAGTTTAACCCAGAGCTTCCATCTGATGCACCAGACAGGTTGGGACTGGGTTGCAGGCCAAGCTGATATCCGGCGGGTACACAGCAAAACAGACCATTGACAATATTGAAATACTTCCATAGTAAATCACTATTGCCTTGAGCACTCAGAGTGCTCCCTCACTGTCCCAGCTATTCCCTAGGACCTCTCCCACCCCAGACCTCTTGAGGTTCCACCAACTAAAGGGGTAACACCTGGTACAGCATGGAGCCAACAGGACCCTGGCCTAATGTTATTGCCCAGTATCGACTGTACATTCTGATTGGTTAAGTCCTGTGCCTTACCACTTGATAAACACTGTGAATAGCACTCTTGGTTATAGATGTAGCAATAAATCCATCCCCTCAGCTCTCAGGGTGGCCAGTGGGCTTGGGACAGCCAGAAACCCCTTCTCCCCTCCTCCAGCTAGGAGCAGCCTCATTTGCACACCCCAGGGGCCCATACAAATATTTTCATTTTCTATGTATGCCATGAAAAAGTTGGGAAGCACTGATTTAACCTACACATAGGATTATACCAATAGACTGCCTTAGGCTGAACCATTGCTGCTTTCCTAGGATCAACCCTTTGTGAATGTGATGTGTTGTTTCTTTCAAGCTTTGCTAAATTATTTGCTAGTGTCTTGGCTGTAGTGTTTATACCTATACTCAGAGTTTATATGGGTCTCTGATTTTCATGCTTTCTTTGATCTTTATCGTGTTTGGGGATCAGGACCATATTTGTTTCATGCAGTGAATTAGGTATGCCCTAACTTTTCCTGTTTTCTTCCTTGAAGATTTGAAAGTACTTATCCTTAGGTTTAGGGGCCTTGTGTGACAGTTCCTCAATTTATGTCTCAGTTATCCATTTATTCAGTTTTCTACTTGTAGTATGAATTTTAATATTTTATATTTTTGTGGAAATAAGGCAGCCATTGCATTATGTTTTTAAAATTTATTAGCATACAATTGTGCATAGCATTTCCTTACAATTAAAAAATATTGTTTATACTGGTTGTTACATCCCCTTTCTCATTTCTAATTTTATGTGTGTGTTTTTCTTACATAGGTTTGCAGAGGTTTATCTACTTTATTAGCCCTTTCAAGCAACCGGCTCTTGAATTTATTAATCCCACTGTTTTTACATCCTCTAATTTATTTATTTTTGCTTTTATCTTTATTGTTTCCTTCCTCCTATTTTCCTGTGCAATTGTTTGCTCTTTCTCTGA
The DNA here is from genome assembly GCA_029783875.1 of Phataginus tricuspis. Classification (NCBI taxonomy): domain Eukaryota; kingdom Metazoa; phylum Chordata; class Mammalia; order Pholidota; family Manidae; genus Phataginus; species Phataginus tricuspis. The sequence continues at coordinate 112,381,554 of JAQQAC010016209.1, read as the reverse complement.
AACGTTAAGCTCAATGTTTAGATTAGTTTATTGGCCTTAGATTTTAACAGTGAGAGGTAAAGACGATGCCATTGGGCGTCTGTCAAAAACCCCTTTCTCTGAGCTAGAGGAAAGGAGGAATGGCACGTGGGGACTGCTAGGAGCCCAAAGGCAGAAAGAAGAGCGTGGCAATGAAGGTTTTCTCTCAGTAAGCCCCACACGGCAACATTTTCCCAAAAGCGTTTCTCCACAGGGGGGCAGTAGGGAGTAAGAAGTGTGGTCCTAGGCTTCAGGAGAGGGAAGGTGTTCCGCTGGGCTGAGACTGCGCCTATTGGATGCCGGATGCCCTCCACCCAGCCCGGCTGCTGTTGGTGAAGGGCCCTGCTTGTAATTCTCATTCCCTGGCGTTTGCTTTTTCTGAGTTTTGCTTTCCTTCCTGCTCGCCAGAGTAGTTAGGGAGTCCAGCTCTCTGGACTGCTGTTTTACCCAAGCTAAAATTGCCTGACTCCCTCCCTCCAGGGGTCAGGCAGAAGAAGCCTTTGAGCTTTGAGCTCACGCTGGGACATGCTCCTGCCACTGTCACCACCACTCCCTCCTCTTCTCTGACTCCAGGGTTTTAGCTTTAGAGGTTCAAGGAGCAGACTGGCTGTCTCGGGTCCCAGGAAGAGTTGAAGGAGATGGCTTGAATGCTTCAATTGCTGTAGAGATGTGTGTGGAGGAGGAGGAGGAGGGGGTACAAGATGGGAGTAGGCTCCAAAGAAAGGTATTGCTGGGGGAAAGAGGAAGTAAGTGCAGTGAAAGCCCATGCTTTCCTCCCCAGAGCCCAGGGATCCTGCCTCTGAAGAGACCCCTTCAAAAACTTGCTTCCTGCACCCTGGCTTTTTTGTGAATCAGTAGGGGGGCAGCAGTCCCAATCTTAAGTGTGGGTGCAGTAGGAGGTGCCCAGGGCCTACACCTATAAGGTCAGACATCAACCGCTCCCTTTGGCTTCTTGTGCTCCGCCCACACTAGCCCTCCTCTCTCTTCTTAAAGGTGCCAAACCCTCTCCCACCTCACGACCTTTGTACATTCTGGTCCCTCTGCCTGGAACACGCTTCCTCTGGCTCTTCTCATGGCTGAGCTCTTTCTCCTCATTTAGGTCTCAGCTCAAATGAATTGTTGCCTACTTCGGGAGGCCTTCCTGGACCACCTTAGCATCACAAAACCATGCCCCCCTATCCCCACCCCCACCCCCAAGCTACTCTTAATCCCATTTTCTTACTTTATTTTCTTCATAGCAAATCTTGTCTGTTTACTTCTCTGTCTCTGTCACCTGACTGTGAGGCCTACTAGGCCAGGGACCTTACTGCCTTGTTCACTGCTGTATGCCCAAGTGCCTATAACCAGTGTTTACCATGAAGAACACACTCAATAGATCTGTTTTGAAAGAATGAATGAACCAATGTGCCAAGCATCATGTTAGGTGCTAGTGGCACAAACCAGAGGGCGCTCATAGCACAGTGGCAGAGAAAGATTTGTAAGTGAATAATTACTAAATAATGGGAGGCATATGCCCTATCCCACCACCGGTCACACCTCTGTGTTCAGAAAGGCTTGGTTTTCAATCCTGGCTCCATCATTTACTACGTGCATGACTGTGGGTGGTTGCTAAACCTCTCTGTGGCTCAGCTTCCTTATTTGTAAAAAAAAAAAAGATAACAATAATGAAATAATAATAATACTTCTCCCATGGAGTAGTTATGAACATTATGTGAGATGACATGTATACAAAGGGTCAATACAGTGTTTGATAAATGGGAGTTATTATTAACTTAGTATTGAAGTCTTAGAGTGGTGTATATATATACATATAACTTATAGTGGTATATATATCTATATCTATATATATATGGAGAGAGAGATAGATAGATATAGAAAGAAAGTGTATGCTGTGATTCTAAATTATTTTTGTTGCTTTTGCCCCCCTTTGGCTCTGGCTGCTCTAACAGAGAGCAGTCCAGACGTAGAGGGAGGTGCAGTGATTCTCATTAATGGCACGCCCACTCAGAATAGCCTGGGCCTGGTTGATGGACTTGGGAAGTGCTTCTCTGAGAGGGAGTGGTGCCTCCTATTTTCCATTCCATTTTATAAAGCCAGGCCAGTGTGGGGAAATTAATTCAGGTCTTTAAATGCTGATAAATGCAGAGGCACTTACTACTAATATTTCAATCAAGTGTCAAGATAGAACTGATTAAATGAAGATTCAGAAGCTTCTAGTTGATGGAAGCTGTATTCCTTAACCATTCTAATGTAAGATATCTTTTAATTTTTTTGTTTTTTTGACCCCAGGAAATGCCACATTGCTAATGCTCTAAGGAAAAAAAAAAGTACTATTTTGTACATGTCATTTTGTGTTACTTTGAGATAAATGTATTTTTAATGCATTTGCCGTCCTTTTGGCTCCCCTTCATAATTATAAGACTAATTAAACATATACTTGTAAGCAATCAGTGTCAGAGCTGAAAGGGATGGTGGGGCTTATTCAGATGAACCCTTCAGTTTGTAGAGGACAAACTGAGGTCCAGTATCTTGCTTGAGGACACTAGGCTTGAAGAAGGCAGTGTTTAGGAAGTTTAATCTGCTAGTGCAACAGAGAATCTCCCATTGCTCTGCTACCAACTGAGCCTCCACTTTTCTGTTGTGGGCTAGCCCCTCATACTCCCATTTCATTAACTCACCCAAGTAATTGAGAACTACTGTGTGCCACATACTCAGCTAGGTCTGGGTATGAGCAGTATACACATGTGGCCCTAGTTGTTGCTCAGTTGGCAGTCTACGAGGAGGCTAGACAGAGAGGCAGGCAATAGGGGAGGTAGAAGCTACTGGGTGAGCACCTAAGAAGCTTACCTCATCCAGACTGGACATGGAGGGGAGAAGAAAGAGAGAGTTCCTCAAGGGCTTCTGGGAGGAAATCTCGTCATTCCATCTAAACTAGAGCTGAAGTTCTAGTGGGAGCTAGCCATGCAACTTGGGAGTGGAGAGGAGCCATGTGTTACTGACACAGGGGATACACCGAATGAAGGTCAGGCAATGAAAGAGTATGTGGTGCAGCCATAATAAGGAATGAAGTGCTGAGGCATGGTACCACATTATCCTAAGTGAAAGAAGTCAGACACAAAAGGCCACATGCTGTATGATTCCACTTGCACGGAAAGTCCAGAGACAGAAAGTAGGTTGATTAGTGCCTTCCTGGAGCTGGGGCAGTGGGAGTGTGTAGAGGAGAGTGATGGCTAAGGGGTGTGGGGCTCCGTTTTAGAGTGATGAAAGTCTTCTAAAATTGAGTGTGGTAACAGTTGCACAATTCTGTGAATGTACTAGAAGCCATTGAACTGTATGCTTTACAAAAGAGAATGTGCTATGCTATAAAAACTGAAAGACAGGGACTTCCAGGAAGATGGCAGCGTAAGCAGGGTGGCAGAAATCTCCTCCCAACACTATATTTATCTACGAAAATACAGCAAATACAACTATTCCTAAAAAAGAGACCAGAACACACAGGAAAGCACACAGCATGCAGCTACACCTGAGAGGACTCAGCACTCCGCGAAGCGGGTAAAATACGGAGCCATGACCCGGCAGGACCCGAGCACTCCCCCACCCCAGCGTACTGGCAGGAGGAGAGGATTCAGAGCCGGGAGGGAGTGGAAGTACAGGCCCACGAAATAACCAGCCCCGGTGAACTGTGCGGGGAGCGCTGACACACATCACCCGGTGTAGCGGAGATTGGAGAGACAGAGGGTGCAGGATCTGAGTGGGGAACATGCCAGGGTGCTTGCAGCCGGCTCAGGGAAGGAAAAAAATAATAAGAAAAGCACACGCTTTTTTCAGCGGTCTTAAAGAGACAGGAGCCCAGCAGAGGGGCCGGATCACCCAGACACACTCATCCCAGCAGGCTGGGAGTCCTGGGGAGCTTTGGACCCCTGAGCTGGCGACTGGGAAAGGGTGGCCGCACTTAGACTTCCCACAGAGATGAACAGCCTCCCATTCGTTCCCACCCCGGCCAGAGCTATAAAGGGCCCTGTGGAGTGGCACAGCCACGGCTCTGGAATAGTGGAGCAACAGCGCCACCTACAGAATCCCAAGAGAAAGCACTCCTGGTGGGCGTTTTTTTTGTTTTTTGTTTTTTCTTCTCGTTCTTTTTTCTCCTTTTTTTTTTCTCTTTTTAAAGTCTTAAAGAGCCCAGTGGACATACGTGGGAACTACCAGCCACCACTTCTATAGCCATGAAAAGACAGAGGAATATGATCCAGACTAAAATCAGCAAGACAACCCAGAGAAGGAGCCTGAAGGGATGGAAATGCGCAGTCGTCCTGAAAAAGAATTAAGAATAAAAGTCATAACCATGCTGACGGATCTACAGAGAAATGTGCAAGAGCTGAGGGAGGAAGTGAGGGAAGTGAGGAAAGATAATGCAGAAATCAGACAAGTGATCGACGGGCTTAACAGCAGACTGGACGAGATGCAAGAGGCTGTTAATGGAATAGAAATCAGAGAACAGGAATACAGAGAAGCTGAGGCAGAGAGAGATAAAAGGATCTCTAGGAATGAAAGAATATTAAGAGAACTGTGTGACCAATCCAAATGGAACAATATGTGCATTATAGAAGTACCAGAGGAAGAAGAGAGAGAAAAAGGGATAGAAAGTGTATTTGAAGAAATAATTGCTGAAAACTTTCCCACGCTGGGGAAGGAAATAGTCTCGCAGTCCATGGAAGCCCACAGATCTCCCAACACAAGGGACCCAAGAAAGATAACACCAAGACACATAATAATTAAAATGGCAAAGATCAAAGATAAAGACAGAGTATTAAAGGCAGCTAGAGAGAGAAAAAAGATCACCTACAAAGGAAAACCCATCAGACTATCATCAGACTTCTCAACAGAAACCTTACAGGCCAGAAGAGAATGGCATGATATATTTAACATTATGAAACAGAAGGGCCTTGAACCAAGAATATTGTAGCCAGCATGATTATCATTTAAATATGATGGAAGGATTAAACAATTTCCAGACAAACGAAAGTAGAGAGAATTTGCCTCTCATAAACCACCACTACAGGATATCTTAAACGGACAGCTCTAGAGGGAAGCACCCCTAAGGCTAAAAAGATGTCAACAGAGAAAATGAAATCATAGCAAAGAAAGCAGACCATCCAAATACTAACAAAAGGCAAAGAATAAAACACCTAATATATAAAGAATGGAGGAGGAAGAATAAGAAGGGAGAGATAAAGAAACATCAGACAGTGTGCACAATAACTTAACAAGAAAGTTAAGTTAGACTGTTAGAGAGTAAAGAAGCAACCCTTGAACCTTTGGTAACCACGAATCTAAAGCCAGCAATGGCAATAACTACATATCTATCAATAATCACCCTAAATGTAAATGGACTGAATGCACCAATCAAAAGACACAGAGTAACAGAGTGGATAAAAAAGCAAGACCCATCTATATGCTGCTTACAAGAGACTCACCTCAAACCCAAAGATACACACAGACTAAAAGTGAAGGGATGGAAAAAAATATTTCATGCAAACAACAAGGAGAAAAAAGCAGGTGTTGCAGTACTTGTATCAGACAAAATAGACTTCAAAATGAAGAAAGTAGCAAGAGATAAAGAAGGCCATTACATAATGATAAAGGGGTCAGTCCAACAGGAGGATATAACCATTATAAACATATATGCACCCAACACAGGAGCACCAACATATGTGAGACAAATACTAATAGAATTAAAGGAGGAAATAGAAAGCAATGCATTCATGTTAGGAGACTTCAACACACCACTCACTCCAAAGAACAGATCAACCAGAGAATAAGTAAAGACACAGAGGCACTGAACAACACACTAGAACAGATGGACCTAACAGATATATACAGAACTCTGCACCCAAAAGCAGCAGGATACACATTCTTCTCAAGTGCACATGGAACTCTTTCCAGAATAGACCACATACTAGGCCACAAAAAGAACCTCAGTAATTTCAAACATATTGAAATCCTACCAACCAACTTCTCAGATCACAAATGTATAAAACTAGAAATGAATTTTAGAAAGAAATCAAAAAGGCTCACAAATACATGGAGACTTAACAACATTCTCCTAATGAATCAGTGGGTTAACGACCAAATCAAAACAGAAATCAAAGAAGATATGGAGACTAATGACAACAACAACACAAAGCCACAACTTCTGTGGGACGCAGCAAAGGCAGTTCTAAGAGGAAAGTATATTGCAATCCAGGCCTATTTAAAGAAGGAAGAACATTCCCAAATGAACAGTCTAAAGACACAATTACTGAAATTGGAAAAAGAAGAACAAATGAGGCCCAAAGTCACCGGAAGTAGGGACATAATAAAGATCAGAGAAGAAATAAATAAAATTGAGAAGAATAAAACAATAGAAAAAAATCAATGAAACCAAGAGCTGGTTCTTTGAAAAAATAAACAAAATAGATAAACCTGTAGCCAGACTCATTAAGAGAAAAAGAGAATCTACACACATAAACAGAATCAGAAATGAGAAAGGAAAAATAACGACGAACCCCACAGAAATACAAAGAATTATAAGAGAATATTAAGAGCATCTATATGCCAACAAGCTGCAAAACCTAGAAGAAATGGACAACTTCTTAAACAAATACAGCCTTCCAAGACTCACCAAGCAAGAAACAGAAAAACTAAACAGACCAATCACCAGCAACGAAATTGAAGCGGTAATGAAAAACTACCCAAGAACAAAACCCCGGACCAGATGGATTCACCTCTGAATTCTACCAGACATATAGAGAAGAAATAACACCCATTCTCCTTAAAGTTTTCCAAAAAATAGAAGAGGAGGGAATACTTCCATACTCATTCTATGAAGCCAGCATAACTCTAATACCAAAACCGGGCAAAGACCTCACCAAAAAAGAAAATTACAGACCGATATCCCTGATGAACGTAGATGCAAAAGTACTCAACAAAATATTAGCAAACCGAATTCAAAAATATATCAAGAGGATCATACACCATGATCAAGTGGGATTCATCCCAGGGATGCAAGGATGGTACAACATTCGAAAATCCATCAACATCATCCATCACATCAATAAAAAGAAGAACAAAAACCAC
>JAQQAC010016209.1:112303192-112373920 GCA_029783875.1 Phataginus tricuspis | reverse complement strand
GCCCCTATGTTTATTGCAGCACTATTTACAATAGCCAAGAAATGGAAGCAACCTAAGTGCCCATCAGTAGATGAATGGATTAAGAAGATGTGGTACATATACACAATGGAATATTACGCAGCCATAAGAAGAAAAACAAATCCTACCATTTGCAACAACATGGATGGAGCTGGAGGGTATTATGCTCAGTGAAATAAGCCAGGCCGAAAAAGACAAGTACCAAATGATCTCACTCATATGTGGAGTATAAGAACAAAGAAAAAAAAAATGAAGGAACAAAACAGCAGCAGACTCACAGAACCCACGAATGGACTAACAGTTCCCAAAGGGAAGGGGCTGGGGAAGATGGGTGGGAAGGGAGGGATAAGAAGGGAAAAGGGGCATTATGATTGGCAGATGTAGGGGGGGGGGGCACGGGGGGGATTGTACAGCTCAGAGAAGACAAGTAGTGATTCTCATCTCACTACACTGATGGACAGTGACTGTAATAGGGTTGGTGGGGGGACCTGATGAAGGGGGTAGTTTAATCATCACAATATTGCTCATGTAATTGTAGGTTAATGATACTAAAATAAAATAAATTGTAAAAAAAAAAAAAAAGAATAGGGATACAGAAAAAAAAAAAAAGAAATAAAGAGCACCCATAAATGAAACTATATAGTTAAATGGAAAAAAAAAAGAAGAGGTGGTACATATACACAATGGAATATTATTCAGCCATAAGAAGAAAACAAATCCTACCTTTTGCAACAACATGGATGGAGCTAGAGGGTATTGTGCTCAGTGAAATAAGCCAAGCCGAAAAAGACAAATATCAAATGATTTCACTCATATGTGGAGTATAAGAACAAAGAAAAAAATTGAAGGAACAAAACAGCAGCAGACTCACAGAACCCAAGAACGGACTAATAGTTACCAAAGGGAAAGGGACTGGGGAAGATGGGTGGGAAGGGAGGGATAAGAAGGGAAAAGGGGCATTATGATTAGCAGATGTAATGTAGGGGGGGCACGGGGAGGGCTATAGAACTCAGAGAAGACAAGTAGTGATTCTATAGCATCTCACTACGCTGAGACAATGACTGTAATGCGGTTGGTGGGGGGCACCTGATGAAGGGGTAGTTTAATAACCATAATATTGCACATGTAATTGTCGATTAATGATACCAAAATAAATTATAAAAAAAACCTGAAAGACATATGATGTGACTAGAGGATAGAGGGAAAGGGGAAGGAGTGGCAAGAGATCAGGTTGAAGAGAGAATATTACTACTAAAAGCTCACATTTATAGAGCACTCTGTGAATATGCATATATTAAGAAACTCAAAATAACCATAGAAGATAGTGTTGTATTTTACAGATGAGAAAACTAAGACGCTGGAAGTTAACTTGCTCAAAGTTACCCAGCTACTAAAGTGGTAAATATGTGCTTGGAACCCAGCCAGTTTTGCTCCCCAGTCTGACCGTTACACTTTACTGTGAAGGCAAGATCTGATCACGAAGGGCCTTAGAAGCCATGTTAAAGAGTTATATTTTATTTTTTTATTTAGGTCCTTTGGAAGTGTTTTAGGCAGAGGTGATAAGATCAGATCTGTATTGGAAAAAATTGATTGTGTTGTTGTTGCAATGTAACCAAACAGATTGGGGTGGAGTGGCACGATCAGAGGCAGTACATTCTGTAAGGAGCTGGTCTGAACTTGAGGGCCTGAAGTAAGAATGGCAGAAGCAATGGGGTTAAATAGAAGTGGATTATCTCAGAAATATTTAGGATAATTAATTGATAGGACTTGATGATTGAGTAAATGTGAAGAGGGAGAGAAGGAGTCGAGGCTGACTCCCAGGATTTTCACGTAGGCAACTGGGTTGATGCTAATGCTATTTTCTGAGGTCATGGGAAGAGAAGGAATTCAGATTTGGGCATGCTAAGTCCTAGTTCCACTTTAAATGTTGGGTAGGAGGTTGGCTATTAAGGTCTGAAAACCAAGAGGACAGACCACATTAGAAATACAGATGTGGAAAGTCATTAGCCTATAGCTGGTCTGAAGCCATGAGAGTACGTGAGAGTGTCTCAGGGTGACGTGTCAGGTGAGACGAGAAGAAGGCCTAGGACACAGCATCAATGTACACCATTATTTAAGGATGGACAGATGGGAGGAGACTGAGCTGGAGGAGCCTGAGAGGTAGGACAAAAACCAGGAGGATGGGGATCATAGGAACCAAATGAACAGAATGTTTCAAGAATAAGGGAGGGTCGACTGTGTCAGATACTCTGAGAGCTAATAACAGAAAAGTGCCCATTGGGTTTTGGAACAAGGAGTCCATCGGTGAGTGCAATTTCAGTGGGCTCTGAGGAGAGAAAGACTTATTACAGTCATTGACAGAGTGATTCATAAGACGTCTGCTTTTTCCTTTTGTCACAGATCTATCCCACTAGCTGATTTTTCTCCTTGAGTTCCTCTCTGCCTAGTCTGGTCTCTCCAGCCCTGTACCCCACCCTATTTTTGGTAGCTTCTATTGGACACTCAGGGTCCTTTCCTTGAGAGCTCCATTTTGCTTTAAGGGTTTTACTGGTGATAACTAAGTAGAAACAGAAGACAAAAAAAAATCTGGGCAAGTGATTTAAGGCTTTTAAAAATATTTCTAACTTTCTTATCATGGTTATTTCCTAGACCCGTATTTTCTAAAATGTTTTCTTCAAGTATGATATGATAAAAGGGTTCTATAATTAAGCATGTTTCTTTATTTGCTGACATTTGAGGGCCTTTAATATATTAATACACCTTGTGAATCTGTGGATACACTGAGTGTAGAATTAATCAGGTAGTGTTTCTCAAACTTACTTGCTCATGGAACCCTTTTCTTGAGAAGCAATTGTAGGATTCGTTTTCCACAGAAGACACTTTGGGAAAGTCTACGCAAGTTTATAATTCCAAATAAACTTTTCAGATAGTTCTTCAAGTTTTAAAGACCTCTCACTATTATTCTTCCACTCCTGAGGGGGGAGCTCATGCTCCTTCACCACCTCTTCAGCTTACATCCTCTTCCTCTTAACCACCACCCAGGTAAATCCTGATGTGGAGATTCACACAAGAGTGGGCTATCAGAAGATGGAAGCCAAGCTAGGAAGCTATTACAGATATCCAGCAGTTCATTTATTTATTCATCCATCCATTTATTCAGAGATTTACTGACTGCCTACTATGTGCCAGACACTGTGCAAGTCCAGAGGATATATCAATGAATTTAACAACAACAACAAAAATCTTCCAAAAAACAAAACACTGCTCTCATGGAGCTTATATTCATAGAAGGGGTGACAGACAGTAGACAAGTAGGCAAAAATCTGGAAAGTGATTTTAGGCATGAAGGGATGAACTCCTAAGCCAAGTAAGGTAGAGGAAATAAGAATGGATTAATTAAACCTCCGAAGTGGGTTTAGGGACTGGGGAGAAAAATTTCAGGTTTGCAAAACTGAATGAATGAGGAACCCAGTCCAGCGTTTGGCACCACCGTTCCTTACACTTTACTCCCTTGAAGTTTTCAGTGACTGTCTCCCTGCCTACTTGTATGACCAATTGGATTTCTTGACATCTGTTGCCTGGGTAAGGATGTCATAGAAAGCACTGAACATTCTGAAAGGCATCAGAGAGGTATTTTTACACCCCTAACTTGACACAAACTGAATAATAATAACTTGTGCTTTGGGTTTTTCAAAATGCTTTTTCATCAGGGGCATGAGTTATTGCCCCCATTACATAGAAAAGGAAACTGAGGCTCATAGGCTGACTTGCCATAGATTGTGTAGCTGTTCAAAGTTGAGGCTGGGATTTGAATCTAACTCTTTAGTGAGCTGAATTTCCTCACGCTAGTTACATTATTGCCGGTTTTTTTAATTCTCCTGCTCATGGACATGTCTGGATTATTCTTGTGTGGAGGGAGGGAGGAGGGGAGAGTAGAGAGGAGAGGTTGGGGTAATGATTAACTCTCCTTAAGGGAAAAATGGTCGCTGTTAATGTTTTTGGATTGAATGAAAGAGTTTTCAGGGCAAGGGCCAAGTAGCGATTAGATCTTTTTCCCTCCAAGTAATCCCCATTCAGGGCTGCATAAATTGGAATCCTGAGGGGAGGAACTGAAGCAACAAACCCTTTAGTCTTTCTCCCAACTAGTCAGACCCTTTGAATGAGAGAAATTGGATGGAGTTTGTGTGAAGGTTTGGGTTTTTAGCTTAAAGGCAGATGTAGTGAACTTGAAGAAAGCTCAGAGGAGACGATGAAAGGCTTGGAGAATGTAACTTGAATTAAAAAGGTTGACGGGACTGGAATTGTTCTGTTTGAAACCTGCCCACCTCTCACATCATTTCTCGTCACTTCCTGCTTTGCATTTTGTGTTTCAGAAATACTGAAATGCTTCTGACATGGCAGTTCTTGCCACCATGTCTGTGTATCATGGTGTCCAATCTGCTCAGAACACAGCTTTCTCCATATATCCATCCTTTTCTAAGAGCACTTACTGAGCTCTTACTTGGTATCTAGCACCATGCTAAATATTTAGATGCAGTAGTGCCTTTAATCCTCACAGAAACCTCCTGGTATGGGTACTGTACAAGTGAATGAGGCTCAGAGGGGTGTGGTAACCTGCTGAAGGACACACAGTTAGTAAGAGGAACCAGAACTTGAACTCAGATATTTCTGATTCCAGACTTAGTCTGGGTCCTCTGAGAGGCAGAAGCCAACATAGGATTAAACATGCAAGGACTTCATTAGGGGAGATAAAATGAAAGAAGCTGGGAGGTTGCTGAAGAAGGCTGGGAAAGGCAGCAGACTAAGATGTAAACCTGAGCCCTGGTGAAAGGCGAGGAAAAAAGGTCGGGTAGGAAAGACCCAGATTGCCATTCAGTCAAAGAAAGGTTCAGTGAGGCCTCCTCTGAGACTTTGAGCCACAGTCTGCTATCCATGGACTCCCACATCTCCCCACAACAGGCCTGCCTTTGTGCTCTCTTAGGTAGAAGCACCCTTGAGCACACTCGGTGATGAATTACAGAACACAGCACTGTGGGTCCTTGATCAAGTTATGCTCCTTGTAGTTCAGTGGGTCTCAACTGGGCTGATTTTGTCCCTGCAGAGGACATTTGGCAACATATAGAGATGTTTTTGATTGTCAAAAGTCAGGGGAGGGGGCCCGTGTTATCTGGTGAGTAGAGGCCAAGGATGCCACTCAGCCTTCTACAACACACAGGACAGCCCCCACAACATAGAATGATCTGGGCCCAAATGTCAAGAATGCCGATGTTGGGGAGTGGATGCCTGCAAGTCACGCTGTCACGGCCACTGCAGTTCTCCACCTCTTTGTCATGTTGCCCCTACCGGGACGCTTCCTCTGCCTCTCGGCCTACACTCACCCCATTAGATGCCCCTCCTGGTTTGCTCTCACAACATGGCACCGTCCATCCGAGCGCTTATCAAACCACATTGTTATTGCGTGTTGATGTACTTGTCTCCCTCTGTGGACTGTGAGGACCTTAAAGGCAGGATCTCTATCTTACTTTTCTTTGTATCCCTTGCACCCAGGTCAGGGTGTGGCGCCTAGTAAATGTTCATTACATTAGTGAAGGCGAGAAAAGGCTCTGAAGCAGTTTAGTAGCAAATGTTCAGTATGTGGCAGGCTGCCCCATAGCTCCTTTTCAGGACCTTTACACCCTAGTGGCCCCTGTGACTGTCTGCTTAATGCCCACCACTGTAGCAAATTCCTTTCTGAACAGTTTCACTTAAATCTCCCCTAGTACTTCAAACTCAACCTGTTGGTAATGAATGTGTGGTCCTCTCTAAACCTCATTTTGTTCTCTTGTCCCTTTTATCTGTGAATGGCCCCACAGTTTATCCTATTATTGAAACTAGAAACTAGAAACTTAGGAGTCACATCTTTTTCCTCATCCTGCCAACATCCCTAAATCACTACCTACTAAGAATTTGACTTTTCTTGATAGGTCTCACATCTTGCTCCTTCGCTCCATTCCCACTGCTTTGCCCTAACACCGGCTCTCGTTGCTTCTCTTCTAGATGATTGCAGGTCTCCTAACTCATCACCCTGCTTCCAGTCTTGCCACACATCCCCTTCACATTTATACTCTACACTGCCGCCAGAGTGATGGTCTCAGCACACATCTGAGCATGTCATCCTCTTGTTTGAAATCCTTCAAGGGCTTCTTCTGAGCTTCAGGATAAAGTCCAAGCTTCTTATCACAACACATGTGACTTTCATGACCTAGACCCCTGCCGGGCTTCCCAATCTCATTTGCCATCATTCCTTACACGTACCTTTGACTCTAAGTAGTTCTCAGCTGGGGGTGATTTTGCCGCACTGATACTCTCTGGCAATGCATGGGGACATTTTTGGTTGTCACAACTCAAGGGAATGAGGTGCTGCTAGCATCTTGTGGGTGGAATCCAGGGTCCTGTAGCTAAACATTCTGCCACACACAGGACAGCCTCTCACAAGGAAGAATGAACCAGCCCCAGATGTCTATAGTAACTGTATGCCAGCTACCTGTAATTCCTTGGGAGCATCATGCTGGTTTCACCTGTCTGTGCCTCAAACACACCCGGAAGGTCTTTCTCTCCTTTTTTCATCTGGTTAACTCCCACTTGTCCTACAAAACTTCATTTAATTCTCAGATCTTCTGGGAAGCCTTTGCTGACCCCCAAGGCCAAAGAAGATGTCTCTCCTATGTGCTCCCATATGGTCCTTAGTACCTCCAGAGTATTTATTAGGTAGCATTGCAATTATTTTCTGGTCTGTTCCATGGAGAGACTGAACTCCTTGACAGTGGGGAGCACAGCTTATTACATTTATATTCCCTGTACTTTGCACATGGTACACATTTCAGCAAATGCTTGAATACATGAATGAATGACCAGAAGATCTAAACAAATGACTGCTCAGATTCAAAAAAGAGGAGAAGCTCTTGTTTGTTGTCACCCTCCCCACTGGTCTTTCTTTAGAGAGATGCCTAAAATATTTACTGTGATGTTAGGCTAGACAGTTGATTAGAAGTTGATCTAGAAGGGATTCCTTCATTTATCCATCAGTATTTTATTGGTTACCTACCATGTGCCAGACACTGAGCTACACCCTGAGGACCCAGCACAAAATAAAACAGACATTCGTAAGTTGCCTAGCATTTATGCCGGTTTGACTGAAATCTGGTTAGTCTATGCAGACCACCTTGGGGAACTCAGTTAAGGGTCTGGAAATAAAATCTATTAGAAAGTTAGAGTGCTTCCCAGTCTGGTTTGATTGCTTTCAGTAAACTGACCACCTTGCAAATCCTTGGTATGGTATAATAAGAGGCATGTTCTTCCCCTGAGCAATCCATAGAGTATAAATGCAGCCAAACTTGCTCTATTTCTGGCCCTGATTCTCCAGCCATAGGAAAAACTCTATCTGCAAGGAAAAAAGAAGGTTACTGATCTGAATAAGCTCCAAAACAAGTGGAGACCACCCACTTCCTTAATTGACTTTGTATAAAGAAAATGAAAGCTCATTACCCATCTTGTCAGTTGCTCCACATCTCTGGAGCTGGGACAGCAATTGAATAATGAAAAGCTCACTAGTGCAGAAACAGTTAACATTAACTTTGGCACTGTGTGTCAAGTGAGGTTTTGGCCTGTTATCTCTTTCCTAAGAGTCTCTCAAACTCAGCTACAACACTAACATAGATAGCCAAATGCAAAGGAGTAAACCTCGACATTTTTTAAAGTGGGTTTAATTAGAGACTCACTCAACTTGCTTGAGGAGCTTTGGGTTGAACTAATGCTAGGAAAAGACTTATTTTGACCATGATTGGAAAAATGTTACGGGAAACATAAAGTGTTAAACTCTAGTAAATGAGAGAATGGAAGGGAGAGTATCCTCCAGATGCCCAGAGAAATTTCCAACTGCAATAAGCTTGGGAGTTATTATGGAGTCTTCATACAGCAGAAGAAACACCCCCCCTACTCCCACCACCAATTTCATGCATTTATTCATTTAACAAATATTTATTGAGCACCTACTGTACTATACTCTACCCATGCTGGCTGCTAGAAGTACTGCAGTGGGTGCGGGTGGGAGCAGACAAAAATCCCTGACCTGATGGACATTATATACTATTGGGTAAACACTTGGCAAACAAAGGTAAGCTGCTGTGCACGTGAATGCCTGCTGGGCTTCTGTTCAGCCTCCCCCCCCCCCCCCCCCACACACCCCCCCCCGGGGAGGTCTGGCAAGTGTAGAGATGTTGGGTTCCTTTATGGGTTCTGTAACTTTTGGGGAACTGTACTAGATGCACCTATCAAATCATGGATGAAACCGTCTTGATCCTTACCTGCAGTTTGAGTTTTTCCCTAAACACCTACGCTGCCTTTCAGGACTTTAAGGCTATAAATGGAATTATTCTGTTTCTCAGGATCCATAATTAAGCTCCTCTGTTTGCATGTTCCAATCTTGAGGGTGCCCCTTGGGCATTTGGAGAGCGTTTAGCACATTCAGCAGCCTCTGCAACAGAAGCCAAAGTGGCAGCGGGAGTGCATTACATAAAAGCAGCTCTCTTCCTAGAGCCCATAATTAGAATGTGTTAACTACATCCTCTTTGCATCTGGTGTACAGCGATTCAAGGGTGACACAGACAGAATGGAAATGGGACCCATAAAAATGTTCTGCTATCTGTAAAGGTAAGAAGTTGGTCTTTATTCTCATCTGTCCACTGGAAGCCAGGCTTTTTTCCTGCCTGCAATTAGACACCTATGGAAGCCACACTATTTTCAGAGCAAGGCATTGTATGTAAAACACCATAGTGCTTGGCACATCTTGAGCATTCTGGAAGTGACTATCATCATCATCATTACCTTGGCCGCTCACTCTCTAACAGAGAATGAGGCATTGCAGAAGAGAACACGGTGGACAGAGAGGAGGTCAGGTCTGTGATCTGGTTTTGTTCCTGAATTGTCATGGGGTCTTTGGGAAGCCCACTTAATATAACGACTAGGATGACTTGTGGCAAAATAGGAAGTGCAGTCTTTAGCGGTATGGAGTAAGGAGGAGGGAGGAAGTGGAAGGACGCATCAGCGGAGCAGGTTGGGGCTAGGGAGGAAATAATCCAGTTGCGTAGAATTACTGGACGTCCAGATCCGCACTTCACCCTGCTCCATGCCAGGGGAGGCTGAGCCGTATGGATTGCATTAATGGGCTCCCTTGCCTCCTGACTTCTGGTTGCACTTGGCACTGATTGGAGATTGGAGGGTGGGAGGAGAGTGACGTTGGAGAATTTATTCCCCAGGCTCTCTCCTGATGGGCTGAGTGCTGGCAGCAGCTGCTTCCCTCTACTGAAGGTCACAGCTCCCTACGCCCCGTTACTTCACACTGTTCCCTCTCCTTTTGGTCTTTATGGGAAACAGCTCCCTGCTGTTATTATCTCCTGGGCACTACCCCATCTCTTGTGTGGTTCTCACACCCTACTCACACCTTTGTAAATAACTCCTTTATGAAATTCTCCCCAGATGACTGAGTTTGAGTATGCTGTTTCCTGCCCAGACCTTAACTGATAAACCTTGGAGATTATTTTACTCTATCCCAAGCCCAGAGTGACATCAGCAGCATGGTAGTATAAGATGTCCTTCCTTTTTATGCCTCAAGCCCCCAGCACGGGGCTTGCCACATGGTAGACACCCAGTAAAGATTCAATAAATGAACAAATTAATCAACTTTGGTGAGGATAGGTGGGTGGTCCAAAGGAAATAGGTAACTCAGGTATAATTCTGGTCATCAGGAATTCTAAGAGGGCCACACTGGTAAGTGGAACAGTCTTACGGTGGCGTGGGGTGCGGGGTTACGATTTAGGGAGAGCAGCATCCAGCTTTCTGAAGAAGGCTGGCAGAAATTAAGGAAGGAGAGTATCTAAGGCCCTAGTTGCTGCCTGAGATTAAAGACAGGGGCCAAGTATGGGTATTTAAGGACAGGAAAAGTAGCAATGCGGAGTTAGACCTAAGCATTGGGGTTTTGAGGGGACAGAGTGTCCTGACGGATGGACCTAGGGTCTGGGAGCTATTGAGCAGGACTGAAGAGTCTAATTCACTAGGTTGGCATAGTACTAGGACTTTTAACTGTTCATTCATGTAGATATTTATTGAGTTCCTCGTTCTGATTGTGACACTCAGCAAACAATCTCCAGGACTTAGTTTCCATCATCTCCCTTCTTGGGTAGAGAAAGCATAAAGTAGACAACAGTTCTCCTTTTTAGAATTAAATAATGAGTGACTGTGCATACACAGCATTGAATCAGACAGACTTGTATAAGGATCCTAACTTGACCAGCTTTGGCAAGTCATTTTCTGAGTCTCTGTTTATTTACTTTAAAAGTAAAGGTGGTGAAAAATACCTTTTTCCTTGTGTTGCTATGGGTGTTGAATGAGAAAAGTCACGAAAAGCACTTAGAACGTTTCTCGGTATACAGTAAATACATAGTAAGTCAATTTTAGCATATATCTATATCAGTGTTTATCTTTCTGGTTTATCATGGGCCAATCCCTTGGAGTCTGATTAGCCCTAGGGCAACACATATAATTAAGTTTCTGATCCTACAAAACTGAGCAGCCATGACCTGTGACCACATCTTCAAGATGCTGCCCAGCCCTTCCCCATCATATTTCTATGCTGATCACCGGCACTGGCCAGAGGAGAACAGTTATCTGTCCTCTGGGCTTTCCCCAGCTTTTGCTTCGTGCTTCTGTTTCCCCTACCTGCCCGTGAGCTACGGGAGGGCAGGGCTAGGCTCAAGAAGAGAGCTTCAGAAATACTTGGTGAAAACTTCTTAAAATAAAATTTCATTTGCACACATCCTGCTAGGACCTCAGCCTCTTCTGAAGAATAAGTCAGGCCCTTCATTCAGGACGTTAGAGCACCTGCTTCTCTCCTCTTGTTCCCATCCCTCTTCTTACCATTCCCAGACACCTGCCCCCTGCTCTGAACAAGTGTTAGAAAGCAAATATGGCAGAAATAAATGCCATTCAAGCAGTGCCTACACTGCAGGGAGCCCATAAAAGGAGAAGGCTCCACTAAACTAGAGATCTGTTTATTTTGCAATTAACAAAAAGGTCAGGAGGCCTGGCATAGAATCCAAGTGTTACTCTGCTGCGTTAGCAAGAATTGTGGGATTTGAAAGTTATTGCTAGGGATTTGGAATTTTTATTATGAATTCCAGAAAGCCAAAGATATCTGGGTAATATGTGAATTGCAGAAAAGTATCCTGCCATCCTCTGACCCAAAGTTAGCTCCTTTTTGGTGATATAACCAGGTCAGTAGGTCATGGGAGCTCTGCTGGGTTACCTTAAAATGACCCCTTTTGAGGATGTAACAGATTATTAATCAGGAGCCATATCAAGGAGCTATGGCCAGGGAGCGGCAAGCTTTCAGCCTTTGATTTAGGAGCTGGGAATTTACAGTTCTTTTTCTTCTGCAGGGCCCTAAATTGGCTTGACATAACTTTAACGGCAACATTTGTTTAGCTGGTGCTCTTTTCGCCCCAGGGAACTATGGGATATTATCCATTCAAAAAACGTATTGAGCACCTACATATTGTAGCAAGTTCTGAGCTAGGGTGATGGAGACACACACCAAAGAATAAGACCTTGTCCTCCAAGTGCTTGAAAGCTAGTGGAGATACAGACATGGAGACAGAAATGGATTAAGTTGTCATGGGTGACAGGGTGCAGTGTGTACCAGGGCACAGTGAGATTGAAAGGAAAGGAAAGCGTGGCCCAGATTGTAGGCAGGGAAGGAGTGAGGGACAGGGAACTCTTCATAGAGGAGGTGGAGTACTTCAATTGCACGAATAAAAGGAATCCTTTGAATAACAAAAGTGCCTCTCTAAGATTCTGCTGCTCTGGCCACAGCATCATTGATCCTCTATCTCCTTTAGCCCTCTTCTGTTGGCTTGGATCTATGTGTACTCTGAAAGTTGGTTCTGAAGTCTTAATAGTAAGATTGTGCATCTCAAACTCATTGACTTTGCCTTTGAAGCTAAAATGCTTATGTTCTTCTATCCCTCGGTTAATGCGTGTATTCGGTTGCTTAACAATGGAACATCTCTGTACTACATGTGTCACCTCAGTCTGGAAACTCCTTGGAAGGGAAATCCCTTTGTTGTTATAAGCTGCCTGCCTCACAGGCTTTTAAAGCTTATTTCACGAGGTGCATGCTGGGAGGTGAGGGATGATAAAGAATTTGGGCTGCAATGCCCGTTCGCAATACCTTCCTCTCAGCACCAAACTGCCTCAGACCCTCAGTTACATTTCCTACCTGATGCTAGCCAGGTAAGCCCAGATCACCACAGCCCTGACATTCCCTTTCTCTTGGTGAGAATCAGAACCAGAGCAGCATCTTTGTTCCTTTTTTAGCCCTGTGGCTCTCAAAAATGCTTTTTCAACAGCAAGTCACAATTCCTGTGACTGAGGAAACAAACACAACTACTCATTGTCGTATATATAGGAAGCCAAAGGTCTATTTAAAGCTTCTGAATCTGGCTCCACATCTTCCAGGGAACTCCAAAGTTGGCATACAGACTGGAACCCTCTGTGTGATGGGCTCCTGCAGGCTTTAGAGCTGAAAAAATGCCCTTTACCTAAATTCTATATAACTAAATTCTTATTTAAATATTCTCTTTGCAGAGATGCTCTTGGAGAACATTATTCAAAAATAGCACATCCCAGGTATCACTGCAATCCAAAGGGATGTTTGAAAGAGAGTGGCGGGTTGGTGGGGCATCTTCCAGAATACTTCTGAGTTATCCTATTGAGCAGTAGCGCTTCCTGTTTACAAATGAATGAAAGCCAATTAAAGTTGACATTAGCTTAATAATGACTTTCATGAAACCCAAAGATCGTCAGTCTAAGAAAAACAAAGCTGTTTGGCACTAAGCAACAAAGTCTGTGCCCGTTCTTGTTGTAATGCAACTTGCTAATAAGAACCAAGGTAAATAACAAGTTGGGAGAAATTGTCACTTACTGATTCTAATAGTGAGATGTCAAACAATGAGTCCCTAATTAACAGGGAGAGAAATAGTGAGAGAAATCCCCTCTTTTTCTTCACCATTTGCAAACTACTTGAAAATCTGCCTCAGCAAAATCTCATCTATTTGGACTAATGGGGGTGGGGGCAGGCAGGCCATTCTGAATTAGTGACAGGTTGGAATTCTGGAATGTTTTAAAACATGCCCTTTTATTAGGTGAAGTCTATGTGTACAATAACTCAAACTAACTGCTCACAGTGGCTTCCCAGAGAGATCCTCAGAGACTTGCTTTCGTGAATAGATAAGACCCATTTGTTATTAGCAGTTTCCATTGACTCATTAACAATGTGCTGAAGTCCTTAAAAACAGTTTGTTCCTTTGAGGAGATGAAAATGCACTTGTGATGTGGTTTAAAGAATCCTGCCGAGCAGACCCTTTCTTCACAGAGAGTGCAAAGGGATCTGTTTTGCTAAAATCTCACACAAAGAGTTGGTGGCACCTGCAGGATTGAGGTGTGACTGTACCAGTGGGGCAAGGTAAAGGAGGTTCACCTGCTGTCTCTAGTAAGATGCGAAGAAAGTGGAGTCGGGAGAAATACACCCACACCCACCCCAGCCTCTGTACTTCTGGCATCAGGAATGGAGATCACTACCTCCGGAAGCTGGTCCGTGCTAATGTTTGGACATGGTTTTCCTTTAACTCTCCATCCCTTGAGGGGAGGACAGCTCCTTTGAACCTCTGACTGTGGACTTACTTCATCAATATCTTTTGCCTCCCTGGCCTCCTCCACTTGGGCGTGAAAGTGGGAAGGTGATCTCGGTTGCCCCCTTGTCTCCCTTCCTCCCCCACTGCTTCCTCTCCCATCCTGCTGCTCTGTAATAAAAAACATGAAGCAAACTGGTAGCTCAAACCAGTCTCATCCCTTCCTGTGTAATTTGCCTACTCCTCAGGAATTATCGAAGATATTAATCCTTCAAGATTCCTAAGAAGAACTATGAATGTGAAATGTATGACAAGCAATGGCATTGATATATTTTTGAGAAATGGATCCAGAGCAGTATCCAGTCAAATCACACTGTGGACAGCTTGCCCTCTTTCCATTCCCAGATGCACTCACCTTTGCTCTGTTAGGTAATGTAAATATCCAGCTGCCTCCCCATATCTGGGCTAAATGTTTGTGTTCTCTTGTCTGTATGGCCTTGACACGTCTGGCCACATCATGAAGGGTCTGTATTACAATGTAAACCCAGCAAAGGGCTTGTGTTTGTTAATCTTTGTCCAATTCTCACAAAAAGAGTGTTTAATAAGTGTTGAAATTTTTTTTTAATTGTCATAAAATATACACAAAATTTACCATCACAACTATTTTTAAGCGCACGGTTCAATAGTGTTAAGTATATTCACACTGTTGTGCATCAGATTTCCAGAACGTTTCATCTTGCAAAATTGAAACTTTATACCCATTATATAGCAACTGTCCATTCTTCCCCCCTCCCAGCCCCTGGCAGCCATAATTCTACTTTCTGTCTCTATGAATTTCACTACTTTAGATACCTCACTGAAGCACAATCATGTAGTATTTGTCTTTTTGTGCCTGGCTTAGTCTACTTAGCATAATGACTTTACAGGTCATCCATGCTGTGGCATGTGTCAGAATTTCCTTCCTTTTAAAGGCTGAATAATATTCTATTTGTATACATATGCCACAGTTTGTGTAGCTATTCTTCCACTGGGTTGTTGTTTCCAACTCTTGGCTATTGTGAAAAATGCTGCTGTGGACATTGGCATACACATGTCTGTTCAAGTTTCTGCTTTCAGTTCTCCTGAGCATATACCTAGGAGTGGAATTGCAGGATCAAGTGGTAATTCTATTTTTAATTTTGGGAGGCTATGAAGTGTTTTTTAATGAGGCCAAGGAGGAGGACAAACATAAACGAGATGTGTTATTATAGTAGAGTCTCCCTTCCCACCATGTATCTATCAAGTACTTACTATGCGCTCAGTGCTGTATCTGATATAACTTGGGACCTTATGGTTCCTTCTTTTCTGTCCCTATCATGTAATCTCCATAAAACTAGGGATTTTGGTCTATTTTCTTCTTCTTTACTCCTGAATGCCCAGAACCTAGGATAGCGACTGGCATTCATTCATTCATTTGTTCAGCAAATACTATTGAGTATCTAGTATGTACCAGGTACAAGATGATGGTGATATCAGTGAAGAAGTGTTTCTCGATCACTTTGGGCCCCATCAGCTGAACATTGGTGATCCCCCACTTGCAAAGGGGAACAGGGGTGAGTTTAGGAATGGGAGAGCAGATCAGCTGGAAGTGAAGACCAGTGGAGACAGAAGCCTTTGCCAAGTGGTCCTGGATGGACAAGTGCCCATTCACAATACTGAAGCCATATTGAGTTAGGAGGAGAGCAGAGAGTACTATCCAGTTACTCAAATCAACTGCTAATCTTAGCAGTGCACAATCAACTCTTGGTCGAAAAGAATTTTTTTTTGCGTTTTCACTTTTGCCTCAAATCTGAGTGAGGAGATGCAGAGCTGCAATTGCCCAAGCAGCGCCTTCAAATTAGGGGACTCAAGAAACTAACCTAGATGTTACCTGGGACCCAGTCCATCCCCCTAAGTTCAACAAGGTAGTATTTACAGAATATTCTCAGGGTTCTCTGGGGTTCCCAAAATGGTGCATTCATTAACAAGGTCCATTTAAGTCCTGTCCTCTAAACTCGTTGTGATAGATACTATCAGAAAAGTTTAGAGGCAGGGAAATATCTAGGGTTCCTTACAGTGAAGCCCCAAAGGCATGTTGCAGTCTCTTGTTTGTTCCAATCTGCCACATTTCCTCTGCTTTTTGTGAGCCCCAGAGATTTTGCCTATCTTTCTACTTTTAAAAAACGACCACCATTTATTCCATTTCTTAGGGTCCTTTTCACCTCCAGGCTGGCCTGTGGGATGGGATCTCTCCAGTTATCCTCTTCCTGCTGTCCTCCCAAACAGTGTGCATACCACCAGGGAATAACTAGGTCCCAAACATGGACATCAGTTAGTTACCAAACTCAGGACATTTCGCAAAGTTCGTATAGTCCACGTTCCTGCTTCCTCTCCTTGAAGGTACCTAGACGCCCCAGTGGTCTCCTGCGTTCTTTTATGTGTGAGGGTGGCGCTCCTTATTGCTTATAGGATGAGGCTCCACTAAATTAGCCCAGCATTCAAGGCTCTCTATAAGCAGACTAAAGTCTACTACTCCATTATTATCTCCCACTAGTCTTCCAGTCTACACAAACTGTCTGCTCCCTCAAATGGTCTAATTGTTTCCCCCTAAACTATTTTCATTCTTGTTTCCTGGTCTTTGTTCACTTTAATTCCCTCAGGCTCTCTGCTACCCTTTCTTCAGGGCCTGGAGTCTTACCTTTTGTGACCACCCTGGCCTTTTGGGCAGAATTGCTCCCTCCTTGGAATTCTGGTAATCCTTCTAGTCTGCGCCACCTCTCTGGATTTAACACACAGAAGTGCGTCTGTGTGCGTGTGTGCCTAAAGGCGGCCACTTCTTTATATCTCCAGGGCTAACATGGTGCCACGCACTGAGTAGGCACTCAGCAAACATTTATTTTAATGTTGATGTCATGTTTTCGAAGCCTGTTCTTTATTTTCCCAGGTAATGTTTACTAACGTGAATGAAGCACTGTTGAGACTTGCTATGTTTTTAAAAAGATGAGGATGGTGATGACTCAGTGGCAAGATCTTCTGGCAGAGAATTCATCTTGAAAATACTTGCACTATCCTAGCAACACACATGTAACAAGGGGAAACAGCCGAAAGACAAAGCGGGAGAGATTTTAGGATTTTAGTAGGCAAGACTTTCTCTTCTTTCTTTCATTTCTTTTTAATTGCAAAGGTGATTAAACCCTGGAATGAGCTACAGACGTAGATTATTGAGGAAATTTGGAGGAGTGGACAATTTATTCATTCATTCAAAGGAAAACTGGGAGGCAAAGTAGAGGAAGGGGGAAAAGTTTAAGTATGAGGGATTTGGCATCTGTCCATGGAAAACAGAGGAAGGCGGATAAAATCTTTTCTTTTTTTTTTTTTTTTTGTACTTTTTGGTCTCTCCACTATGTATGGCTTCCCCAGCAGGATGAAGAGCCTTGCGGTGGGTGGGGCTCCTCTGCCCTGCGTTGTAGCGCCATCAGGCAGGCCAATAAAACAAAAAAACACTGCAGATGTTTTTCTCTCTTTAGAAGAGGTTGGAACGGTTACTGAGTAACTGTTTTTCTGTTAATGTCCATATCTTTCAGTCACAAGAAGATACAAACAGGCTGATGACTTGAGCTCTGATATGCCTCCCCCAAAGGAGTGCCGGGGGCCAGGGGTGGGGAAGGGCCTGCTATTACACAGAAGGGCCATGGGGAGTTGGAAAAGGACAGGCTCACACCAGTGGCAGGAGAGGAAGTGAAGAAATAAAAAGAAGTAACATAAAAGGTCACAAAGGAAAAACAAGGAAACAAACATTTAAATGTTAGAGGGACGCTCACTACAGAGAAGGCCAGTTGGGAAGTTTCTGATTAGATTCTTAGAGAAAAATATAGATGACGTGGCATGTATTGCACAAATAGCTGACGATCAAATCCAGTATAGAACACTTCAGTCCCAGAAACAGCTGACATCAACTGCTCATTTATAAAAGAGTTTTAGGTGTCTACGAGTAGGAATATATATTTTTAATAAGTGCTCGTGCAGCTTCTTAAGATCAAGCGAGCTCAGGAAGCACTTCCCTGTAATGTGGTAGAAGGAGTTTCATTGGAGCGTGAAAACCACAGCAAATGATTTCACCGGGAAGACAATTCACACAGAAGAAATGAGAAGGGGGATGAAAGATTGAAAATTTGATTTGGGGAATAAATAATTATTTTTTGCTCCACTTGCTCCCAAAATCATTTAAGGTAGTTGTAATAGTAATAGCTAAGGTGCTTACTATCTGCTCGGCACTATACATGTATTTTCTCATTTAACGCTCACAACAGCTGCGTGAGGTTGGAATTGCTATTGTCACCTCCATTTTATGAATGAGACAACTGAGACTCAGAGAGGTTAAGCTAGGCAAGTGTAGAGCTGGGATCCAAGCATAAGTATATCGGTCTCCAGAGCCTCGGCTGCTCTTGTTTCACAAAACTGCGTACAAGCATCAAGACCAACCAACCAAAAATAGCAACAAAAAACACAACTAAGTGAAGAAAGGTGGATGAAGAGAAAACAAGGGGAGGAAAAGGGGTGAAGCTGGGCCTGGGTCCTGTTCCTCGATTACAGTTTTGGCTTTGAGCTTTCCACGAGCCAAAGGCAAAAAGGAAACCTGTCTTCATTCAGAGCATCAAAACATGACGGATTTCTGGTAGAATTTTCTGAGAAATGTCTCGTGTGGGTCCTCAGAAAGAGGAGAAATGCTTCTATTGAGAGGACTTTTTCAAAGGGAAAAGGAAACTTTACTGTTTATTAACCCTTTAAAACTTGGGAAAGCAAACATTTAAAAAAGGAAATCATTTAAGTAGGCATTATAATATTATTCCCCTGTAAATATATTTTACAGTTCACACTTTCTATAATGAAAGAACTACATGTGGAGTTTTTGTCCTTAGAGATCTTAAAGAAAAGGGCGGCTATTCCTCTGGCTCGGATGCCTGAAGGCAAGGACTGGCTTAGTGGGGCCCCTTCCAAAGCGGGGCTGTGATTCTATCCTTCTGTAGCAGCGCGGACTCTTCTACCTGGGGCAGCTTAGCCAGTCTTAAACCTAAAGACTCAGCCACAGTCATGGCAATGAATGCTTCCATTGTGAGAATCCTTTCTGATAAAATAAATGTTAAAACACACACACACACACACACAATAAAACAAAACCTCCACAACACTCAGGATTAAGACACACCCAAGTAAGACATTCGCAGTAACAAAAGTTTCACTTAGTAAGTGCTTGTCACCAGGGATGGAGAGTCAGCACTTAGGCACCACTCATTTCACTCTCAGCGTTGGCTGAAGTCCTTTGTGTCTTAGTTGTCAAAGAAATCTTTTCTAAGGGAGCCATCAGCACCACCTCAGGGGTGATGTTTTAAGCCTAATGTGAAAAAGAGAGCTTCTCTGAAACTTCTTATATGATTAACACGGTTCAATGCCCTTTATGACAAAGCATGGGGAGTGCAAATAAAATTCTCTTCAGGAGGAGACCTTCTTCCCCCCTTTTTTCTTAAATCATTTCTTAGCAATGTACCACAGGAAAAGAACTTTCACATGGCAGGGGGAGAAAAGCTCAGGGAGATAGAAGCTGCGCAGTTTAAACTGGCCCAACTCATTACGCATTGGGTCAAACCGCTCAGAGGAGGCTTTTCCTTGCTGGACATAGTGAGACTAGAACCTGGAGAAAGCAAAAGAGACAGAATGAAGTTAACATCATTGTGTGCGTTAGGCAATGTATTCTGTGGCAATAGCTAACACAAGCACTTTCACCTTTTGAGGGTCTACTTGAATCTTTGGCCTTCTGGCTTAGCCTGGCACGCCCAGGAGGAAGGCACAGAAGAGGTTTCTCTGTAGAAAGAATGAGGTGCTTGCCTTTACAAAGAGGGGTATGGTTACGCGGCTGTCATGTGAAAGACTTCATCCCTGCAACAGAAGGTGTCACCCCTCTGGGGTGCTTGATGGACTGCTACTCTAACAGGTTTTCCCTTTATAAACACAGTCCGGCGGTTTGGGCCTTATCTACTTGATTCTAAAATAGCTTGTCAATTTAATAGCATTCAGGTTGTTTATGCACACACAAGCCCCTTTGAAAATAACCCTTTTCATGTCGCCAAACAGGCATTTTGAAATCAACTAATTGGATGGTTGTCTGAATTCAACTCGTTGTTTTAAAAATAACCAGTTGTTCCACTGAATTACATTTTTTTACCCCCAAGCCAATTGGTGTGTGTAGACAGAGTTTGAGTCAATCCAGATGGCTGGCTGCATTTTTGACTTGAACTGACTGGATGTTTTGTGGTCAGATATATACAGCTCTTGATGGCCACTGGGGAAATGGAGCAGAAGGGAAGGAAGGTGTAGGAAAGTTAGGAGAAATTATATCAACAAAAGTTTCCATCTTGAGTCCTGTGGATCCAGACATTTTCTGCAATCAATCCTCCCTCCCCCTCAATACACACGCACACGCGCGCACACACGCACACACACACATAGTTAAGAAAACAGAAATAAAGTAATAACATCCCTCCCAGCTGGCTTTGCTCACGGCTGTGGGTCTTTTCTTTGCTTCTCTCCATGAATTTCTTCACTGCTTGGGTGGCCTATGGAGGGATTCTGGCAACTCAGCTTTGTAGCTTTAGCTCCCTTTTGGGCTAACTTTTCCTTCCTGTGGGGAGCTCTCCTTTGAGGGACTCAGTGCTCCTCTGAGTCTGTAACGGCAAGGCAGGAAGAAAAGGGCTTCAGTCAGACGTGTAGACCAGTACCCTAAGTCCAAGCCTGAGGCCTGGCACCGACCCTTGGAATCACCTTTCCTGAGGGAAGCTGTGAATTTCCTGTAATAAATGTAACCAGTTCTCCTACCTGGGCCTTGCTAGTACAGTCTGAGAAATCCTGAATCTTGTATCATCTATCGTCTCCATAATTATCTGTCAAATGGGGATGCTTTCAAAGGCTACCTCATTTGGCCCAATCATTGTGATTTCTTCATTTACCTTTCTGATCACAGGATGGAAGTAGAACAGAGACAGACTTTTCCTGAAACACCTTAGGTTTGTCACTTACGAGGAAGAAAAAGTTCTCCAAATATTTAAAATTGAAGTTCAGGAGTGATTTGCAAAACATGTTCTACTTTTTTTCACAAATCCAGAGTGAATCATATGATTCAAACTCACTTTTCTACTGCCAACAGTGTACTTTTTCTATCTTGTGCGAAGGTGATTGTAGTGAAGCGAAGGGCACAAGAAATATTCTGAAGCCCAGCCCTATCTGTATTGCCCCCAACTTTCCTCTCATCCAGTAAATCCTAAATTGGCATGTTTTCCATAACATGTACTTTTCATGCCTGGCTCTTTAAGGTGCATACTGATCCCCCTGACACTTTCAAAGACATCTGGATAACATTCAAAAGTTTTTGCCTGTGACATTTAGGTTCGAAACCCCTGCCACATGGCTTATTAGGATTTTTTATTTTTATTTTTTCATATTGGAAGTAGACTCGGGTTGTCGTCCTGCTATGTGATCTTCAGATCATCACTTTACAGCTCTGAATCTTAGAGGTTTTCTCATTGGAGTTAGGGGGGTAATAATATTTGCATATCTGATCTATCTTATAGGGCTGTTGGGAAGAACAATTGGACAAGGAATGGGTAAGTCCTTTGTGAGAAGAATGAAGTCTTACACATATGTAAGGGATACTGAAAGGAGATAATTTACCTGAGGTTGTTAGGTAGTCCTAGAACCATGGCCCTTCTTTCCCAGATCAAAAGGTGTGCTGTCAGGTCCCAAAACTGCACTATGTGTTACCATTACTTTAATCCCTGTTTATTGGATGAATAAACAATGTTGATTTAAAAGATCAAATTCCAAGAAAAAATGGTATCAATGGATATATTGCCTCAGTTTTGAGAATCCACGATATTAGTAAAGGGACAAGAAATTTGGCAGGCTTAAAAATTTTTCAATAGCAGTGATACTGTGAGTGTGTTAAAATGTATCAGTAATTTACCAGCTCAGGTTACAGCAACACTAAAGTGAGAAAGAGAGATCTTCTCCCTGGATTTCAGAATCATGGCTGCTTCAGGTGTGAGCACAACTGCTCATAAAAAGATATTCTTCTGATCTTCTCATCTTAGAGTCAAGAGCTAAACCCATCATCTGTGAAATTGTACAAAAAGACAATAGTTAAACCCATCCTTCACTCTTTTATTTTTCTCTTTAACTGTCTTAGGGTTCCCATCCTTGAGTGGTTGTAGGGATATCTGATAAACCCCAGATGCTTTAGAAGCACACAGAATCCTGCTTTATATTATCTTATCTAGTTGCTTGCATGTGATTAAATGACTTTTTGCCATAGGAGCAGTTACAGCAAGGAAAATGAACTTTCCCTTCCCTATATGTGGGATAAATGTTTTCCCTCTACATATAGAGTACCAGCCAAGAGACTGGCATTGTGTCCAGTTGTCAAGAAATGGTTGGCCTTTTTCCTCAAAGAAGAGTCAGTTTATTGCCTAGTATCAAGCTGTAAAAAAGAAAAGTAAATACAGCATGATATTTCTGTACAGCAGTAAATTAGAAATGTATACATGTGAGTATAACTGTAAAGTTTAAAACTTGGGTAGATCTGGCTGCAAGAGCAAATTTGAAAACTTTTTTTCATCCGTGAATTTGAGCTCCTGTAGTTACATCCAGGAAATACGAGCCATTACTAAGGCTGGGAATTGAGGGTAAGGCCAAAAAAAGGTCTGGAAATGTAATTGTAATTGGGGAGGCCATGCGGCAGAGGTTAAGCCCTGGGAAATGGAAAGGCAAATCGGTGTCTGAGAATTCCTGGGCCTGTGGCAGGTCTCTTGCTGGACCCTGGCCATCACTGAACACTGCATAGCTCTCCTACCCCCACTTAGACCTGTGTTAAGAGACACTGAAGGAGGACTGAGCTGGAGCCAAGACTGTGAAGTTAAAGGAGACCCTTTGAGAGCATATGCCCCCTTCCGACTTACAAATCCTGTAAAACCTTGATAATCTGGCACTCCCCAAAAGCTGCCATTGTGGCAAACCTGGCAATGAACTCACCACTAAAAATGCAAGATCTCAGTTATGCCTGATCTCTGCTGGTTTAAATACACATGTAGAGAAGGACCATGGGGGCAAGAATTTTGCCCTCATCACTATATCACCAGTGCTTGGAACATAGTGACTGCTAATAAATGTTGGTAATAAAATATAAATAAATAATGTTGATTAAAAGCAAGCAAAAAACCTGGCTTTGATGGCCTTTAAAAGAAATAGGCTTAAAGTTTATAGGATAATGTGAATACTTAAAGTGCCAGACACTTCACCTATATCATCTCTAGTCCTCTCAAAGACCTTGCCAGGTTATATTTTTCCTAGCGTACAGGTAATCTAGAAGAATATTACAGTGGACACTATTTTTCTGGCTACCTGTATTCTACAATTAGCATTGTACTGTATTTGTATTATCACATGGATCTATCTACCTATCCATTCATCAACCACAGTTAACTTTTTAATCCTCATTTTGTAAATGAAGGCTCAGCCAGGTAGGGCAGCTTGCCCAAGGTCACCTGGCTAGTAAGTAATCGAACTGAAATCTGGACTCAGGACTGACTCCAGAGCCTATGTCCATTCCACTACACTGTGTGGACTCTTGTGATCACCGTGTTGCAACATAAGTTCAAGCAAGTAAACTGGAGAGTGGATTGAAATTGACTGGGGGGGGTTGAAGTTATTAGTACTTGAATCAAAGAAACAGCCTAGGAAGGGTTACTTTAGCCTTTGATTCCAGAATTACAATTTATAAAAAGCAGACTAATGCAGGAGGGCATGGATCAATGGTATATGTTAAAGAGGGATGGACAAATCATGACAGGGATTTTCGTTGTCGTTTTTAAGAAAGCAAGTTTCATCCTGTGTAGTAGCCCTGGTACAGGTTCAGCTCAATGTATCACCATTTCTGTATATTCACAACATAATACAAAAAATTGAATATGGTAAAACGGAGCATCAAGAATAGATTAGATTGCACATACTTAGCTTATTAAGGCAGGAAAATATGCAATACCGTTCAGAAAGATTTCCATAGAAAGGTTGACACAGGTTTTTAACAGGGAAAAATTAATAAGAAACTCTCCTAAAAGTTTACTACCACCATTTTCCAAACATTATAATAATCTGGTAGATCCCCCATACAAGGAGGTTTAGATAAACATAATCTCTTACCTTTAACACTTTACTCTTGACTCTTAAAGAGTCAATATCAAAGCCTCAGTTATTTCAAAATTTCAATGACTTAATCCTAAAAGTCTCTGATTTCGATTTCTGGAGATAAAGAAAATGTGACAGAAGTATGTTTATACCTCCACTCTTGCAATATTGGTTACAACAAGCATTACTGTGCTGCTTGTTAGGAGAAAAACTAGATTTTAAATATTGTTACAGAGTACTTTGATTAAGAAGAGCACTGATGTACCACCAAATATTTCTTGAGACTCTCCTGTGGAGCCATTGCTGGGGTCTGCATTGTGAGCGGTGCATTCAGTCACTCATTTAACACCTGTGTATCGGGGGCCTGCTATGTTCTAGGCACTGTCCTAGATACTGGGACAGAAGTAGAAGAGTCCTCCCTTCAAGGAGTTCACAGTCATACAAACACTGACAGAGGTAGAAGGAACCTCAGACAGCACATAGTCCACCACCCTCAATTTATAGTTAATGAGGCTGTGGTCAAGAGAAGTGAAGTTACTGATCCAGGGGCACACCGCCCAGAGTGGCAGAACAAGAACTAGGAACCAAGCTCTTTTGACTGCTAGTCCTCTGCTCTTTCAATTATTCTGATCTATTTTAGAAGACAGGCTACTCCCACACAGAACAACCTCAGAACAATACCAGACAAAAAGCTGCTAACAACCATATGGAAGTAACCATAAGTTTAACAGGAGTTAGAGATGGACTGGAGACGTCCAACAGAGCTTAAATCTTCTGAGTAATGACATGCAATTTATTTATGGCAGGGGAGACTTGCTATGCTTTTGACATGTTTTAAGGGTGAATGAGATGAAGGCATTCCAAGGAAGCATGCTTCCCTCTGGATCTTATCATCTTGCTCTAAGGAGATGTGTTTTGGTACACAGGCTAGCATCTCTTTTGTTTACAACAGAAAACATGATATAAATCAGGGGGGAAATAATTGCTAAGATTAAAGACAAAGGCAATGGAGTTCAACTGTTCTGTAATTTATACCAAGATCTGCTGAGATGCACAGTCTCATGTAAACCTTGTTTACTCTCTTCTGAGTGTGGCTTGAATAAAAGTGAGCCAAAGAAGGAGAGGGTTCCTATGGGATAATTTTTGGAGGAGAAATCTTTCAGCTAGAAATTTATCTTCAAATGGGCTATTATCGGAAGGTTTTTATGTGTTGTGATTTTAATAGGAATGTTCTATAAGTAGGGAGTGCGGGAATTTATTTTTGTAGGGAAAAGCATCACAAGGCTTTATTTTAAAAATATTTACTAAGTGACTCGCATGGGGCTGTGTACATACTAGGGCAATGCTTCTCAAACTGTCTGGAGTGAAGGATCAGTTGATTTTTATATTATTTTTATTTTCTATCTGACATGTACAACTACTTTGGGAAAGGACAGTAAGAGTGAATGACTAGGAAAACTGAAAAATAGAACCAATATTTTAAAAGCAATGATTGGATTCAACAGTGGGGCCAATTCATCATGTGCTTACATATGGCAGCAGTATCAAAATGCTATAAAAGTTTCCAAAGGCTTACTCTCCATTTTTGTACTTAAATTTGTCACAGACCAGTAACAGGGCACAGACCAGCACTGGCACATGGACTGTGCATGCAGTAGAATATGAACTTATGCTCATCTAAAGCTCACAAGTCATGGGTGAGACAAAAGATAAACATGCATTTGCCAGTGATGCGGCAAGTGTAGTGATCGCCTGATCACCTGTGGTACAGCAGGTATAGCAGACGCTGGGCTTGGTTGGGAGGGTATGGAATCATTTGGCTGCAGGTCCCAACCATACTGCCTCTAGAGCCCACAGTTCCTAAAACCTAACCTTTACGATAACTATAAAGTCAGGGATGGGGGTTCAGAGGACCTTTTCTTGTGAAATGCTACTTTTGAAATTCCCTAAGACTTAGGGCTGTGGATACGGCTTGGGAAGAGGGATGGGAGAGGTGGTTGAAAATATGAGTTGCTGCCTGTGGCTGTTGATTTCCCCCCCTCTGCTGATGGGAATTCAGGGAGCTCTGGGGATGGGAAAGGACCTTGGTGTAAGCAAACATGTGAGAGGTCAACTGTTGGAGATCAACTGTTGACCTATTGGGACCCAGGCTGCAGAGCACAACGACCCAGAAAAAACTAGTGAAATTACTTATACGTTCTACCCACCATACAGCAAAAGAAATATATGACCATTACTTGAATCACTGTGTTCTTTGGGCCACAATAATTCAAAGCAAGACGAAGTATGTGTGAATTGCCATGTGGCACATAAAGCCATGCCTCAGGCATCACCAGTCTTTAGATTTAATGCTACCACACTCTCAGCCACCAAACTACAAACCCCTTAAATTTTTATAGAAAACCAAATATCCTATGCAACAGACACAAAATGTGAGATACACACACAGTATATCGGCCCCATTAAAAAAAAATCTGTGGACTAGGGGGATGAAGAAATATGCTAGGAATTTAGATCAATATCCTTTATACAAATGAAGACAGAACAGAATAATTTTTTATTTGTAGTAATCAACGTGATGCCACAAATAAAATTTTCACTAGTTTTTTTTTTGTTCAGATCTTGGGCTCTAACCCACAAGAACCTCAGTATAGTTCGTGGATTCAGTGAGGGCAAAGCATAATCCCGGGTCTAAGGAGAGGCTCTCCATCTCCAACTCGTAATGCAAGCATCTCCGCTGGCTCTGTTAATTTGCTATACACAGGGAGCCAGATTCTGCCTGGGATTATGATGCAATTTTCAAAATGGCTTTAAGTCTTTCAACTTACAAAGTTACCATTTACATTGCACTGGTCCGCTGGCTAGGATGAATGAATGAACACTCTTTCCCAAAGGATCATAATTCATTTTCTGATCATAGCTTATACATTTGGGAGAATTGGGATCAGTGTGCCTGGCGCCTCCCCTCCTCTCCACCCCACAAAGGAGTCATACACTGCACGAGAAGGGGAGACAAAGTGGCTGTGTGTCATAGAGTCCAGAGGTGTGGCTGGGGAGGTGTTGGCTGTGAGCAGCACCAGTCTAACATATAAGCAACTGTCTACATGATGTGATTTCAGGTGCACCAAAAAAGGCCTCATTGCCCCTCAGTTTAAACACTCCCTTCCCACTGGCGAATGCCTGGAATTCCACAGTTTTTAGAGCTCTGTTCCTTTGGCTTAAAGCTTTGATCCCTGTTAAAATACTTGTACCCCTGGGTGGGCAGCCCCATTATATCTGATCAACCGTATACACCGTATACACCTAAGTGGATGACTTTCAAAGTTTCTTTTCTGCAAGCAGGTTTGAGTAGGATAGAGGGGAGAAGATACCATATACCTGAGAGGGTGGGGAGAGGAGAGCATCACCTGGGGGGAAGTGGGGACTGGGCCCAAGACAAACCATATGTGCGTGTGTGGCCGCATGCATAGTTATGTATGAGCCCCTCCCATGGCGGCAGCTGTTGAACACCCTTTCTTAACCCTCTCCCAGAAACCTTGATTTATGCTGCTTTTGGAGCCATGGAACCAGACTCTCCTCCCAGCTACAGCAAGATAATAGCTGCTGGCTACAGCTGGGAATTCTCGAATTCTTTCAAACTGGAGACTAGGAACGAAAGGTGAAGAAAACTTCTTGTAGGCCTGCTGTGCTAGGTAGCCTTCCTCTGAGGTCCAAAGAGGAAAATGGAGCCCAGTGGTGTTATCGAAATGCTTCCAACTGGGCCTGAAAGCACAGAACCATGAATTGTAGAAAGTGAACACTGGCTCAATCAGCACATCCTTTTGTGTTTCTAGGCTGATTGTTTCTCTTTGCCTCTTCTAGCTGAAGAGTAAGGATGAGTCATTGACCTGACTTCTAGCACGAGGAAGGGAGCCTTGAAAGGTAAGCCTAGCAAGGTTTATTAACCCCTACCATAGGTCGGGCCAAAGCCTTGAAATAGCTGTTTAGAGCGGGGGACAGAAGCTTTAAGGCCAAACAAATATTTCCCCAGATCCCAAGGCCAGTTTGTCTGTGACTTAGCCCAATCCTGGGCATTCACTTACCACCCCACAAGTTGTGCCATATCCTTACATTCCCAGCACTAGTTAATATTTTTCTTTAAGCCTGCTCACATGTTCAGGGAAATAAATTTATCACAGCATTATCTACTTAGCTTTGACCTAATGAAATCATGGGTTGGCTGCAGTACTTACATATGTTTTTTTCTAATCCACATTAAAAGAAATATTTATAAAAATAAAAACCCAAAACCTCACTGGCCCACTTATCACCAGGGGTTCACACACTTCACTTCGGGAAGTGCTCCCCACTTTTGGCTCATACAAAGTGTATCAGACATAAAAGCATATATTCGAAGTAAGTCATAGCCCCTCTTTTCAAGGTACTCAGTACCCAGTAGTTGAAAACAACTGTTGCCTTTGTAGTTAGTTGCATGAGCTCTGGAAGATCATGAATTTATGGGAGGTCATGTCTTCCTCTGCAAGGTCATGAAATTCAATCAATGCTTGCCTTCCAATCTGCCCTTTGGTCACAGGGCTCCACAGGTGGAACATATCAAACTCACCAGCCAAATTATGACTCTTAATTGGTGTTTCTTTTAAAGTGGATATGTCATTTGTCAAATGTTCAGTGCAGGCGCAGGCCTAGCCCCAGGCAAAATTATGAAGAAGGAGAAGAATGCCAGATACATAGGCGGCACTCAAATGTTTGTTGAAAAAAAGAATGAATGAGCCCTCCGTCCTTGACTCCTTCTCTCCCAACCCCCACATCCACTAGGTCACTAAGCCCTTTTAATTCTATCTCCTAGGTATCGCTAGTAGTGTTTTTCCCTTCCAAATCTCCCTGGCCACAGGTCTTTCTCATTTCTTGTCTGGATTATTTTCACAGCCTCATTGTTTGTTTCCAACCTCTTCCTTCTCCGAGCCTTTCTCCACAATGTTGCTGGAGAGATCTTTTCATAAGGCAAATATGATCATGTCACCCCTCTGCTTCACACGCCCTTAAGTGGTTCTCCAGGCTCCTTTGCATGGTTTCAAGACGCTGCATAACCTGCTACCTGAGCTCGTCTAACTGCCAGGCCTGAAACCGTTACCTGCAACTTGCACCCTCTGACTGTGCAGTGCCAGGTTCTCTCCTCTCAGTCTTTGTTCATGCTGCTTCTTGTCCCTTGGCACCCTTCCCCGCATCTTCTTTTCTCACCTCGACTCCTACTGGTCGTCTAATCCTGAGTTTAGGGCGTCATCTCTTTTGGGAAGTTTTCTCCGACCCAGACTCTTGCCCCGTGGAAATTTGCCTTTGCCCCTACCTGAACATATACCACCCTCTGGGTTAACATTTTTTTTCTGTTGGGTTGCCTTCCCCATTACACTCTTAGTGCTTTGAGGTCAGGTACCATGGGTTAATCTTTGTATCCCCTTTGTCTGTATTCCACAGTGTCTGGCACACAGTAGGAGTTCAAATATTTGTGATTGAATGACTGACTAATTGACTGAATGAACGAGCTCCTCTTCCTCAAAGGTAGAGCAACCTACCCTTCCTCTGTCTCTTTTCTCAGCCCACAAGTTCTGGCACATGACCGCCTCTCCCCAGCCCACCAGTTCACTGCTCCCTGGAGAATTCCTGGTGGAAGCGCACCCTTTTATTTCCATATTAAAACTTACTTTCACTAGATCAGAAACAACACAGTCAGAGGAGAAACTAATTCACCCTGGGGTGTTAAATCATTTCACCATACAAACAATTGTTGAGTTCCTACTATGTGCAAGGCACTGTGCTAAAATGCGTGTGTGGGAGTCACAAAAAAAGAACATGGGGTTTAAGATTCCTTCTTAGGAGCATATATAGGTAATGACAAAATGCATTCCTCCTCTGAGAGGTATTTGATTTTCAAAGAACTGGATTTAGAATGGCGAAGTTTAAGCAGGGAGGATGGGTATTTGGGTCTAGGGGACCTTTCACAAGCAGCCTCTACTCCATCTTAAGAAGCAGGCCAGCTCAATGACTTGGCTGTGTAAAATGATTTCTAACAAGTTACGCTGGCTTTAAGCCCCAGGTTATTTTGTTGTCACCGGTTATGCTTTGCTTCCTGGAGGGTCACCCAGGGCTGTCTTGCAGGAGACATTCTTTTAACATCCTGGTATCAGGTGCTTTCTCTGACTTTGTGTGGTTCTGCTGAATCAAGCCTAGCAAGTCCCACGGGCTTTCAGACTTTTTAGGTACAATATTCAAAGATGAGGCAGGCTGTGAATCCCACAGCAGCCTCCGGCTGCCCCTGAACGTGACTATTTGTGGGTTGGCTTGCGACCCCAGCCGGAGCTGCTTTGGGAAAACGGTTCCAGGGAAGTCCCTCGGAGAGCAGGAAGAGGAGGTGGATTTTGTGCGGCGGAGGATGACCTTGTGTGGCTCTGGTGGCCAGCGACAAGCTGGGACCGGCTGGGAAGAGGCCTGTGGCGAAGCAAAGAGGGGGCATCGAACCCAGGGAGGGACCCCCAAGGAAGGCTGAAGAGGTCGCAAAAATCCTGAAGGGAAAAGCCCTCCCGGCTGTAGGCCAATGAGCGGCGGGAAGGAGGAGTGAGACAGGGGAACTTCTCCCAGAGCCAGTCAGAGGGGACGGCTGCTGGGAAGCCAATCAGCGCGCCCGAGCCTGCAGCCCCTCTGCAGTAGTTATGCCAGAGCGCCCTGTGTAGAGCGGCGGCGAGCGGGCAGCGGGCTGGGCGGCCAGGAGCCACCACACGCGCCCCGCGCCCTCTCCTCGGGCCGCCCCCGCGGGTCCGCGCGCCACGGAGCCCTCTGCGCCCCGGCAGCCCCGCGCCGGGCACCCGCAGGCTCGCCGCCGCCTCCTGGCCGCGCGGTCGGCCTTGCCCCGCCCCGCCCCGCCCCGGCCAGCTCCGCCCCGCCCCGCGCGTCCGAGCCGTTCCCGCCCTCGCCCAGCGCCCAGGTAGCTGCGAGGAAACTTTTGCCGCGGCTGGGTAGCGGCACGTCTCCCGCTCCTTAGGGCCACTGCCAGGCTTGCGGAGTCCTGGGACTGCTCTCGTTCCCGCTGCCACTCTCCCGCGCTCTCCTCGCTCCCCGCGAAGCAGGATGGCGGGGATCGTGCGCACCGCGTGCTTGGCGGTGGCGATGCTGCTCAGCTTGGACTGCCTGGGACACGCTCAGCCCCCTCCGCCGCCGCCGGACGCCACCTGTCATCAGGTCCGCTCCTTCTTCCAGAGACTGCAGCCCGGACTCAAGTGGGTGCCTGAAACCCCTGTGCCAGGTGAGGAGAAGTCCCTCGCGCGGTCCCCGCGCCCCGCGGAGATCCAGCGGGTGCATGGTGGCCACAGGCAGAGCGCACTGGCCCCGTGGGGCCGCGGTCGTGCGCCCTGCCTCTGGGCACCTGGGAGTGGTTGCTGTGCCCTGGCCGGCCAGGTCTACGGAGGGAGGGCAGAAGGGTGTGCATGAACCGTGTCCGCATCCCCCAGGCTCGCTGCGCTGTCAGGGAAGGTGCGAGTGGGAGGAACGGCGGGGATGGCTTTCTCGCGAGCCCCCATTTTTGGCGGAGACGGGAAGGTGGGAGCTGGTTTCCCGGGCCTCGTAAACGGGCTTCCCGCATCCGAGCTGGTGCTAGAATCTCAGCCTTAGCTGGACCCCGGCTCCGGCCATTCTTCCCGCAACCGGCCCCCGCGCCCTCCTTTCCGCAGCCTGGGTTCCTGAGGCTCGCGGGCCCAAGCGTAGGCAAAGTTGAGGACAGACCTCCGAATCCTCAGTGGCAGGTAAAGACACTCTGAGGGGAACTTTTCAGTAGCAGCGTCCCCACAATGCAAGGACTGAGTCTGTTCCTTCATAACAGCGTCCCTTATCTAGGTTGGCAAAATCGCTTCGGAAACGGTGCTGCTGGCCCAGGGAGCAAGAGTCCAAAGATGATTTAACTCCTCCCCTTCTCAAATTCATCTGCCTTCTTGACAGGCTAGACCCTGAAGAGGAGATGATTTTAGGTGAAAGAAAGTTTCTGAACGCCTGCCTTTTGTTCTGCACAATCAGATTCGTGTTGTAAGGACATATTTTAACCTTAGCTGAGGGCTGTGGCTGTCAACAGATGAATATTAATGGCCTTGTGTGATTGACTGCCACGCGGTTGGGCTCCTAAATGCCTGACTTAGAATCCAATTAGGACAAGTTGCTACACTGACAGGGCAAGAAGAGTCGGTTTCAAACAGGTTGATTGATCAGAGGTGCGCTCCGAAGAAACGGCCGGTTGTATTCGCAAACGGTAAGACGTTTGTGGTGTCCAGGGTCTCTTAACCAGCCAGGCACCCAGCCAGGCGTGCGTCCCGCGTCTCCGAGGGATCGGGGAGCAGCCCTCGCCAAAACTTGGCTCGTGGCTCTCAAGAAGTCAGGCAGGCGGGCCTGATGGTTGGACCAAGTTGTGAATGCGATGCGCGCCCTATGGGCGCTGCCAGCGAGTGTTCACTAGCGGGAGGTTACCTAGGCAGCCAGCGCGCCCTCAGCCTTTTCTTTAGGTGGATGAAAAGAGCCCAGCGAGCCTGCTGTTTAGTTGCAAAGGTAATTGGTCACCCTTTTTGGCGACTGAAATGCATTTGCGCATATGTTAAATATGCTTTGCAGGATTTCGCTCCAAGGGAGGGTAGAACTACCTCTTCCCCTGTTAAGTGTTAATAACGTACCACGTGGGCGTGTGCAGGAGCTGTAAGGGGCAACCTATGAATCAGTTCCACAGAGCTGAAACAACAGGCGAATCTCTCTCCCCTCCAAGTGCCATGGTAATTAGATTGTTAAGGCCAGAGAACATGCTTTTGTTGATAATGTAAAATTGGTCCTCCCAGGATGAGGCCCCATAAGATGAATGTGGCCAGGGTTGGGGTTGGGGCCACATTTGGCTGATTTGAAGCCAGGGAGTAAAGGTTGTACTTAAAAGAAGAAAAAGACCAGAGGGAACACACAGATAACTCATTTAGCAATCCCCTCTACACACACTCACTCGGGCCTCCCCATGCCCCCTCCCCCAGCTCTCTGGCTGCCGCTTCTTTGCAGCATCTGTATAAAAGTATTGGGAGGGCCCACACACTGTGTGTATGAGATTTGGCCTGGCTCCCTCCCTCCCACCTCCCAGGATGCCTGTACTATGGAGAAAAGGGATTTGTAATGGAGATTTTTCATTTTCCTCTAGTATTTCACAAACTCTATAGGAAAAATCACATTCCAGGGGTCTTCACCATATAAACCTAACTTCCCTACTTCATTTCTATTTAACAAACACGTGCAGTGCTTCTACACGGCTGGCACTGTTCTGACTCTTGCTGGAGCCAAGTCAAACTTCATATATGGTGATGCCCATACATCTCCTATAAAGCCTGGATTTTCTGGGGGCCATGCAGATCTCCAATACTGTTCTGGTGTGAAACCACGTGTCCTGAATTTCATTTGTGCAAACATGGTCACTGTAATGGAAAACATGGTGAAAATCCTAATGTCCATATGTGGAAAGAGCTCATCAGTATTTCAGAGAAGAGATGATAATGGAAGACCAAATACAATGGCAAGTGCATAATTTCAAAGTGAATAAATGTGTAATTTGCTGCTGTCATTCAATGGTTGGAAATTGAGAGAGAGCTGCAAATTATTTGATAGTTATGAACCATCATGATGACCGCTTGACTTTTTTTCCCATCTGTATTTTAAGCCATGTTCAGTTTGCCTGCTTCCATGTATTAACTGTGTTAAAGCTTTCTTTGTCCCAGATAAAATGAGATTTGGTCCCAGTAAGGAGAAATCCTCAAAAACGTCCTGTCTCACTTAGGGGGAGCATTTGGGATTGACTGCTAACTTTGGCCATTAGCAGAATTGGGTTAGAGTGGATAAGGTACATTTCTTATGCTAATATGGATGAGACTAAATGGCATTTGAAATCAGCCAGCCTAAAAAATAAATCACTGGTGCTGAAGGACTACACCAGACTTCCACAAAGCTGATCTAAAGCCTTACAATCTCATGTTCCCATTTGTTTTAGAGCGTTCAAAGGCACAGGATAGCAATTCTAAATAGAATGTCCCCCAAAATCCATAGATCTTTTCATACCCCACTCTTTTTTTTTTTTCAAGTATTTGTAACTTGGAAAACACCACAGATGGAAACCAGGCACACAGAGTTAGCATTTGGCAGAAAAATCCATATAACTGACTTTCAGTGCGGCTCTTTTGCCCTTATTTAATTTAGAAAAATTCAGAAAAGAGCCAATGAGCTCATAAGTCTAGATGTTTATTTTGTTTTGCTTAAC
This sequence comes from Phataginus tricuspis, assembly GCA_029783875.1. Taxonomy (NCBI): domain Eukaryota; kingdom Metazoa; phylum Chordata; class Mammalia; order Pholidota; family Manidae; genus Phataginus; species Phataginus tricuspis. The sequence continues at coordinate 112,339,621 of JAQQAC010016209.1, read as the reverse complement.
CTACCCACAGGCACAATCAAGAATGGATACAATTTTAGGCAAGGAAAGTGAGCTAGTAATCAGACAATGATGTTTCCAATTGTCTCAAGGGAATGTTACAGAAGTCTGAAAAAAAATTCCTCTAAACAAAAATCAAGTGTAATTCACTTTATGAATGCCATACACCACTTTTTGGGGGTGGTGAAGGGGATGGATGGAAATGAGAAAATCAAACAAACTGTGGTAGTGTTGCAACTCCCAAAAGATTAAGGATTCTTGCCTTAGAGGGCCTTGGAAAGTGCAAGAGCCAATCCAGAAGGCCAAATGCCTGTATGGGGAAAAGGCAGCCTGGAAGAGCCAAAATTGACTTGGAGTTTCTCAAAATAGATGAAACAACATAAAAATAAAAATCAACGTTCTTGAAACAGAGAGAGTTTGGTATTTGTTGTTGTTGTTTAAGTGTGAGAACTAGCAACCATATCTGGGTTGCCAGATGTGGTTGCCCAATTAGTTTGAAGCAGTTAGCAGTCCTAATGTGGGGAGCAGAGTAAGAAGTGAGGTGTGGGTGGGTGTTCTCTCCTCTGAGATTGCACTAGACATTTGGGTGAGCAGGTGATTTGTTAAAACCTTGAAAAAATGGTGCTGTTGTGTGCTAACTTGGAACATTGGAGAATTCTTTCAAATGTGGTCTGAATATATTTATTCCGTTCGTCACGATGATTGGTATCGAGGTGTGCTTAGAGGGAAGCGTTAATCCGGTTGAGGAGGTGGCTGATGATCGCTGGAGCACCTTGGCCTGAAGGAAGTCAAAGACTGCCTGCTCTTTGGCAGGCTCTGTGCTAGGGACTGGAGGTGCTGAGAGGAGTAAGACACAGCCCCTTTTGTCAAGGCGCTCGCAGTCTAGTGGGGGAGCATACAAGTAAACAGCCTTCTCAGGAAACTTGTAGGATTAAATAGGGTGAAAAGGGCTAGAAAATACCTCCAGGAAATTGGCTGAAATGGTCACAATAGCCAGCCTGGGCGAGGGAAAAGAACTGAAGATTTGAAGTGGGAGATAGGGAGAAGTCTCTTAATAGGGCCGCCATCTTAAAAAGAGTTTTCTGAATTCTTGGAGTAAATTCCGTTTGTAAGCATTAGGAAATACATGCATATGATGATTTTGATGGATGCTAGATGACACAGATGGTGTCAGTTTTGCAATCTGTGTGTGTGTGTGTGTGTATTTCTTATGGGCTGGTAGGTTTGTATCCAATATTTTGATGCAATATTTTTTAGCATTCTGCTGCTTCCATCTTTAGAGTTGCAATGTTTGCTGTTCACTGTAGCCTAGAAAAAGGCTGCTTATTACCAACCTGGGAATGAAGAGGCCTGGATTTGCCGGCTATGAGACAAGACAGAAAATACGTTTTCTCCTTAAATGGCAGCTATCAATGATCACGCCAACTTTACTGTTTGATGCATATACAAAAGCATGGGTCTTAGGAGGTATCTTATTACTCATTTCTAAGAAAATTGAAGATAATCACTTATAACTTGTGCACACGATACATCATTTGGAAAGAATTTCACTGAGGATCATATTGCTCAACTGAAAAGTTCTGGCATGCTGAATTTGTACATTTTTGTGAATGCTTCCTTTTACTCTGATCTCTGGCTTTTTTCTGCATATGGTTATTTGTATGTTTTAGATTATAAGCTTCTTAAAGGGAAAGCACTGCATTTGATGTAGTGTTGAGCACAATGCTCTTAGCGTTGACTAAATAATTGACAATAATAGCATTTCTAGATCATTATGTATTCCCTATGAACTCTCAAATACTTTCTTAAGCTACATGTCATTTTAGTTTCAGAGCGTAAGACCAAATTGTTATGGCGTGGTCCTGGGGTGTGTGGACAAAGTTTTGAGGTTTCATATATTTTGACTGGAGACAGATTCCGGCTTACCTCAGTTAGCTGGTGACTCTTACTATCAGGAAGGGCTTTTTAATAGTGTGCACCCGAAGAACAAATTGAAATGAGCAACGTTGTTATGACTGGCTTAGTATCATTAAAGATCAACAATTATTATAGTACATAAATTGTAACATCTCCTAAATCAAACTCTCTTTGATTTAATGTGAGCTAGACCTTTCTCACTTATGTTGACATTAGCATATTTGGGAGTGGAGCTATAACACATGCATGGACCTGTTGAAGTACCTCGCAGGTTTCTGTAACCTGGAATCAGAATTTGTGCACAGGCTCAATTCAAGAGACCATACCAGGAGCCAACTTTATTCAGTCCTAGCCAAGCTTGTAAATAGGTTTGATGTTTGGGTGATTTAGGGTCTAATGGAAAGTGTGGGCAGCAAAATCCCCTACTCATGCCCATATTTAGCAAATTGTCTGGCTGGAAACAGGATCCCTAGCACTCCATTAAGAAAGGAGCATCAGAAAACAGAATCCAAGTCATGGGCCCCAGACTGGCTTTCAAGACAGCATAAAGTAGTGGGAATTTACCTTCTGAGATACAATGACAGGGAGAATGCGATTCACTAAGCAAGGTGAAGGTTAGCATGTCAGCAGAGAAAATGTGCATTTTGAAATGCTGTATGTGAGGGGCAAATGCTCACTGGAACATTATAGTCTCACTTTAATACCTTGTTGAATATACAAAGTGAAGATTTAGTTCTGTATTTCAAATTGGGCCAATTAAAGATCAATTATCCAAGTGCTAATTATTAGGAATACTTGTTTGCCATTTTTAAACAAAAATGAATCCGGAGTGATTACCAAGAAAGGCATTTTCCCTTCTGCCTCTCTTTGTGTGTAGCTGGATAAAGCCTTATTTGAAAGTTTGTATTTTCCCTCATGAGTAAAAAGGAGTCAGTGGTAGAACCAAAATGCATTGCTAGTGTTCCGAACAGTTAATTACTTCTAGTAGCTGCAATTGTATTTATATGCTAGATTAGTAAATCTACTAAGCTCTTTGAAGTATACTTAATAGGCTTATAGTGATAAATAATTGATAGGAAGGGAGATAAAATACAAGGGAAAGTGGCAGCAAGAAGGGACAGGGAAGGTAAAGCCATTATAAAAGAAACCTCCACCCATGGTATTCTAGCCATCCCCCTGAAAGCTGAAAGAAGTACATTTTGCAGAAGTAATGACTTTGAGAACATTCTGTGCTTTTCAGAATTTCCACAATGAAGCACGCATTTATTTCTTATAAACCCAGAATAAGGCAAAATTTTAGGGGAGAATTTTAATTGACTTTTTTGAGTCTGCCTTTTGAAAATAAATTTATTACTAGAAAGTTAGAAATCCTGCTTATGGCATCTTTAAGGTACATGTTCATAATTATATCAGCTCTTATTGGACTGTGATCTCCCTGAGGCTGGGGACTGTATCTTATTCATCTTTGTATCCACAGTGTCTAGCACGGTGCATAGAATAAATAATAGGTGCTCCAAAAATACTTGTAGTCTAAGTGAAGGAATGGAGTTAGAAATGTCTTACAAACATAAAATTTCCGTAAACCCTGTATGTAAGTAGTTAATTCACTTTTACTAATGTACTGAGGTTTCTAAAAAAGTAACTACCTTTTCTAGGTCAAAAATGCACCTGTCTACAGGTACGTGATAAAAGGTATTAGATTAATTCATTTGGCTGTGCTATAATGCCCTGGAAGAAGTAGACTAGCCAAACCTTACAAGAAGTAAGTATTTTGTGCTTGTTTATAAGGCTATTCTAAGTGGCTTAAAGATAAAGGAAATACATTCACATACGTGTAAATGTATATGCAACATTTATCTTCATCTTACAGAGCTGTGGTATTTAGGTTTGTGAAAATAATGCAACTTGGTGTCAGTTACAGAGACATATACCGAATGTATGTAAGTTTTTCTTCCACGCTTGGTGTTTCTTACCTATATATCAAGCTTTGTAAGTGTACATTTAAAAGGACATAATCTGAAGTGGATCTTTTCAGCCATGGGAATTTCACTGGAGTGGGATAAAGAGCCTCATGAGACTTCTTTTAACTTCTGTATGCATTAGGGCAAACTTTTAAAGTCAACTGACAAGACTCACTTAGTTGGCTAAGGGTAGACGCATTGGGAGCTCTTTCAGCTAGAGGCCCATGTTGGAAAGAGGGTGAAAAAGAATGGGATGAGATTCATTTGAAAATAATATCAGAATTTCTATTTGCATATTTTCCTCCTCAATTATGGTCCCGTTCTCCCAGACTCTGCATATTGATACTTACAGATGTATCACCATCCCGGGGTTCTCCATTGCTATTAGTCAGATTTTGGTTTGTGTGATTAAAGCTGAGAGAAACAAGGTGAAGAGAGGAAGAGTTAGAGTGCCAGATACAGGCAGGAGACTGAAAGTCCTCACTCTGGCATATATCAGAAGGTTCACTGGCACATAGCAGACTGCAAAGATAGGAAAACAATTGAATTTGGGTATTTGTACATGTGCAGTGCAGAGAGGATACAGAGATGTGCCCCGATTGCATCTGGTTCCAGAAATACTTTATGTATACCTCTTCTTACTTAGTATCCATGGGTTCTGAAGTGCATAGCTTATTCATAACCTCTGCCAGACCCTATGCTCACTGAATGCAGGAGCCTTGCTTGATTCACCATATCTCCTAGAGTGGTGAATAGAGTACCTTGCACAGAGTTATTAATAAAGGTTGGAATGAATGTAAGAATAAATACCTAAAGACACAGTCTGCAGGACTTGATCACTGTTGAGTGATCCTAGGACAGCATCCACCTAGAGAAGGACCGATTCTCTGCCTGCGTCATTGTCTAAGTTAAACTGCAGTAGGGACTGAGGAAGGGGTGGAAGAGTAGAAACATATTTATTCTTTGTGGTCTTGGGAGCCTTGTTGCACCTTTTTCAAAACTGGAGGTTGAAGAGGAAGTGACAAATAGAGCTTTCTAGCTGTAGCTTTTCTAAATATGGTGTTTGGATATGCTTTATATATATACACACACACACACACATTCATAGATATATGTATATATGGTCGGATTATATATGTATAAATATATTTTTATTATTTTGATAGCAACAATGAATAATTATGTGTTCTTTGAACTGTTTGAAAGTTAATTGTTACTCTTAGCAGTAGGTGGTCTTTCACGATCATACCTTTCCTTTGTGTTGTGAAAGCCTTGCTTTCATATATCTTATGTACAAACAATGTAACCACTCATAAAGTGTCTGCAGGTTCTGAGTTCTTGGACCTGCCTGGTTCCAAGACACACACACACAAATGTGCACGTGTGCACACATTTGTATGCTCGTACAAACACACATATAATATCCCTACATCTGAATGCCTTCACTAATCTAGAGAATAAGCCAAATTTATACTTGGAAGAGTAGGGGGGGGGGGCATACAGTGTTTGAGAGCTCTAATAAACCATTTTCGGTTGGATTGGCCCCAAACTGTTGCAGAACTAATTGTCACTGATAACATAGGGCTTATTCACCAAGTTCCATCATTTCCCTAAGTACAGAGACGTGACCCTGGTTTAAAGTTAGTGATGGTCAACCCATACTGTGAATTTGGCTCATTTTGGAGAACTACTTCTAGCACTGGCTGCATTACTTGTTGAACTCCTTAGAGATGAGAATGTGACCCAAGGGGCAGTTTCCAAGTTCGGTTTCATGCAGTGATTGTATTTGGAGCCACATGGAACTTTCAGAAAACAGACGGAAATTCTCAGAAAAGGAACCTACTAATAATAAACTTTCTATGCTAGCTCTACATTAATATTTAAAGTTTTTCATTCACTCTTTATTTCACCCAATAGTTACTGAGCACTGACTCTATGCAAGGTAGTGAACTAGGAGTTGATGAGATAAAATCACTGCCTAGGGAGGGAGCCAGATAAGGAAAACCTTGCCTGTCAAGGCAGTTCAGTGAGAGCTGCTGTAGAGCTGGGCACCACGATTGGTGGTGGTGGTAGTGGTGGGGTAGTTGAGCTATAGAGAAGTGGTGCCTAATTGCCTTAAGTGGGCTGTCATGTAAGGTATGTGAAAAGGTACAAAGGGACAAAATGACACATTTGTTGGACTGAAATAGTTTTTATTGGTTGGAGCATACATGTGGGGAAAGCAGAGGAAAGATGAACTAGAAAAGTAGACAGGAAATGCTTCCTTGGGCTGTATCCAAGGATGATGAGGAGCCATGAGAACAATCTAAGAATAGGAAACATTATTCAGTTTGGAGGATGACTGGAGAGTGAGTGAAGGCAGGGGTTTTAGTAATGCAGGTAAAAGAGTGTGGTGGTAAATAGGAGAATAAAAGATCAAGTTGAGAGAATAGAGCAAGTAGAGTAGACATGACTTGGTGAGCAGATATTAGGACAGAAGGGACAGTCTAGAATTTCTAGTTTTTCTGGGTGGTAGGGCTATGGCACAAAATAGGTGCTCAGTAAATATTTGTTGAATAAATCGGTGAAATACAGAAGGAACATATTTTTAAGGGGTGAAATAGTTTGACTTTAAACAGGTTGAGTTTGTGGAGTCCTTTGATCATCGAGGCAGAAATGTCCACTGGATAGTTGAGGTTGTGTTTTGGATCATAGAAGAGAGAGAAAGCAGGGCATGGGATACATACTTGGTCTTTATTGGCACATAGATTTTAATTGAAACTCAAGGAATAGATGAGATCACTGGGAAATAGTGTATATACTCTTCTGGAGTTCAGGAGAAGCATAGTTGGGAGTCATCAGCCTATAGGTTCAAGTTGGAAGTCATGGGTGTGGATGATATTTTCCAGGCTTTTGGATGTGACATGTCTTAAAATGTATTTTGCCAACATCTGGTGATTAAAAAAAAAACTGCCAAAGACTTCAAGAACTCTGTTGATTAAGAGAAAGTATATGTTGTCATGATCCAAGACTTTGCAAATAAGATAATGTACTCCCCAAAACACACACACACACACACACACACACACACAAAACATACACACATCCAGGCTTCTATATAGAGAAGAACATTAGAATCAAGGGATCAGATTTGTATTATTTTTGATAGCAATTGATAATTATGTGTGTTATTTAAATTGAAAGTTGCCCATTGTTACTCTTACCAGTGGATGGTCTTCCACAATCATACCTTACATTTGTGTCATGAAAGCCTTGCATTCACATATCTTACGTGCAAACAATGCCACTACTCTTGAAATGTCTGTTGGTTCCGAGTTCCATGGACCTGCCTGGTGGTACCACGGAGGCCCCTCTGGCCCACATCAGAGGGAGCACTCTGCCACTCTGAGGAATGGAAGCTGTAATTGTGTAGCTTTTGGAGTCTACTCCACTTCATTCTTGGCCCTGCTGGCTCATCTCTGAAACATATGGTTCTAAGCAAATACTAGGAATACTTGTGTAATTGGGCTGATCGTTAAGTGTCTATGGAGATGTAATTTTTTGGGGTTGTAGGGGGTGGGGCAGACTTGTATAATTTTCTGTTTCTTTGGCACAATTTCTTTAATTTCCGTGTTGTCGAAGAGGTTGTCTGCATCAAGGTTTCTACTTTCATTCAACGTATGCTTGAAACCAGTTGTTCTCCAGTAGATTTTTTGAGGCTACTTTCAGGTTGATGGAATAGTTTGGAAGAGCCACAAGGGAAAATCATGGAAACTACCATTTAATGAGTACCGACTACATTCCAGGTGCTTTATAGTTCATCTTTCATTTAATCGACACAGTAAACCTGAAAGCTAGGTGGTGTCATCTCCATTTTAGTGATGAAAAGACTGAGGTCCAGCAAGGTTTACTTTTCCAAAGCAGTGGATCCAGGACTTGCATCTAGATTTGTCTCACTGTATAGCTCCTGCTCTTTCTAGTATAGCCATTGGATTGTGAGGGGGAAGGAGTAGGGTCTGAATATTATGTATTTCACTTAGATTTGCATAGTCCTTCGATTTTTGTGAGTTTTTGTACTCTGCATTCCCTCCTGCAGTAAAGCTGATTCTGTCTTTGCTGGTTTGCTCTCTTCTACCTGTTATTAGATGCAAGTGTTCTTGTCACATTTGCCCTTTGCCCTTTCCTTTTCTCTGTTCATTCCCACATCCATTCCATGACTTCATTATCTTCACTGTTTAAATGATTCCATATCTCTTTCCAACCTGATCGATTCCTTGCATTTCAGTGTTTCCCAGTTGCCTGCTCCATATCCCCACCCAGAAGTCCTGCCAGTGCTTCGCTTTCAACAGATCCAAACATTAGTCCATAATTTTCTTTTTCTGTCTGCACAAACCTGTCTGTCTGACTCCAACAGTCAACATTTCTGGGGGTAGCATCTCTGTGTGGTACTCAGACTTGAAACCTTAAAGTCATCCTTGACTTCTCTTTTGCACATCCCACACCCAAATTAAATGGCTACGCTTGCACGTCTGCCTCCATGGTGTCTGTCACTCTGACCTCCTTGGCATGTGTGCCCTCTATTTCATCCTATCAGGCTGCTAACTCATTGCTGAAAGGACCCTGGAGTTGTCTGCCTCCAAGCCTTTGCTTCTAGACCACCTGACTGTCTCCTCTCATCAGTACCTGCTGGAGTCTTACCGATCTTTCAAGGTGTCAGTGCAATGCCATCTTCTTCATGAATCACTTCATGATTCCCCATGACTACATGGGATCTTTCCTGCCTGTGAACCCTGCTCTCATTTCTCCTATTGCCTTGGTTCTCACTTGCTCTTAGAACTATGCACTTGACTTTTTTCTTCTTAGTAGAGTCTTGCTCCCTAAAGTGTGGCCCATGGACCAGTAGCATTGGCATCACTGGGTCAGCTTATAAGAAGTGCAGAATCTCTGGCCCCATCTCAGACCTACTGAACCAGAATTTGCATTTTTAAACAAGATCCCCAGGTGATTTGTATGCATGTTAAAGTTTGAAAAGGGCTGCTTCCAAGTGTAAGCTTCTTGAGGGTAAGAACCTTAGAGCATTTAAGAGAGGGTCTTGCACATAACGGATCAGTGGTTTTTGATTTTTCACATTTGTGCTGTGCTTGCACTGTTCATTCACTGATGTGGTCTCAGAGACCTATACACAAGAATTGTATGGGTGAGGGAGAGCAGAAAGAAGGGAGGGAGGAAGGGGAAGAGAGAGAGAGAGAATAATGAGACAAGAATGTAAGGATGAAGGGGCTAGACAGAGCCTCCAGGATCCCTGCTCCGTGTCTAATGACTTTGTGCCTAGTTCTGAACATGCATAGTCTTTGCTCCCCCAGATGGCAAGACCTTCTTGTCTAGGCCTTGGCCTAATTTAATGTGGCCAGAGGCAAATATCTTCTGAGACCATTTTGTTCTTACCTTAGGGATCTTAGTGGTTTCCCACTTTCTCTTCTGCTGGCTTTCTGGGGGTGTATCTTCTCCGGCCGTCCCTAGAAGTCAGACTGGAACTTCTAAAAAGTTTCAAAGCACCATGGAAGAACTGTACTCAGTGTTCAAATAGTCCCCCCTTTTTTTTCAGAAACAGATTTTTTGCTCTGTTTTCAAACTTCAAAGTTTATTTCTGAAATAAAGGTTTATTTCCCTCTACCCCCAAGGAATTCTGAAGGTTTTATACCAGTGTTAATTTCTAAAACCTAAGTCATTTTTTGCCTTTGAAATTTCAGTGCTGTGGGTCAATTTAATAACGTTGCCTGCAGGTTCTTTTGGCCTTCAAACGCTGTCAGATTGCCTTTTCTTTGTTCTTTCAGAGAGTAAGGTTGCCTCATTCACAAAGCCTGAAGGTGACGGTGGAACCGGCATTTTTTCCATTCATTCACAGTCTTCCCCCACCCCTCTGCAGTATCTAGTTTTATTTTCAGGTTAGGTCCTCTTAGCAATGAGATGCTTTATCAACTAACAGTTCTGAGTAAAGTCCCCAAAAGCTCAAAACATTTCACTGAGGGACAAGCAGTCACCCAAGTTACTCTGTCCCCCATAGCTAGGGGAGCAGCAGAGGTTCTGACCACACTCACTGCTCTGGTGGGGCTCAGTGTCCCTCCAAAGCTACTGCGGGCCCTCCCTCCATCCCCCCCGACTGCTCCCACACACCTTCCCTTTTGCCTTCCTCCTCCTCACCCTCACACTCTCTCTCAACTGGTTATAATTTAGAACAGAAAGTGTTTTATGGTTTGTTATATTTATTGAACGGTTTTGTGTTTCTTGTTCTTAAAAAAATAGATGAGTGGAATGTTTTATGTTTTCCTCTGTATTTTAGTTTTATGTTGTGTTTCCTTTTCCTATAGCTCCTGATTTCCTTCTCTCCTCCCTTTCCCCATCTTCCTTTGCCTCCTCCACATCCGCTTGCCCTCAGTGATTCTGGAGAGGAAACAGGGTGTCCATTTCTGCCCACATATTTGGTTTAGGTACCTGGTTACTTCTCTTGGGATATTGCGAAATTTGATTCCTCAGTCAGTTTGAAAATGAGAAGCTCTAATATATGCACCCATGAATTTACATTCCACTTTCTAAGAACTCTGAAGGTTTAAAAGGCTTTTTGTACAGATAGGAAAGGGCTAAATATATCTGACTGGAGTACCTCAGATCATTGCTATGTAGTTTACATCTCTCTCACTTTGTCATAATTCTCAATGAATGCAAACTGCCTCTCTGTTCTTAGAAATCTCTTTTCTCACACTGAATGCCTTTCCTTTTCCTAAAGATGAGGGAGCCCCTTTGAAACACTGTTAGTGTGGGTTAGAACTGACCACACTGTAGTCTAACCAAATTGTAGCTTGCTTTTCCTTGATGAAGTTATCACATTCTAGGACTCGTAGGATGATTTTATTGTCCTAGTTTCAAATTTGACTTTAGGTTGGAGAGTGTATTCCAATTGGACTATTCCTCAGTGTTTTTTCTTTGTCTTCACCCTTATGGGGATCTTGTTTGTCCTGTCCCTATTATCTCTTCCAAGCTTGGTCAAGGTTGTTAGGTTATGCACTTATATATAAATATTTAACAAGATAAGGTAGACAAAATGTGCTTGAAGATACTTCAGCCTTCCCCCCTTTCCCAACCCCGCTCCCACTGCAGCTCAGTTTTTGTGTGGAGTCACAGATGGTTGCTTTAGCCCAGATGTTTAGATTTGGAGAACATTCCTTTCCACTTTGCTTGATGGACACGATGACATGGCAGCTTTTGAGTCGATCTTGACTACCAAAATGGTAGCACCAAGTAACAGATAACGTTAGGCTCCTCTTCCTATTTTTTTCCAACTAGTCATCCAAACTCCCCAAAGCCAGAGAGTTTTAGGTATGAGATTGTGTGTTTTTTAAGAAAATATTTTGGATAAAGACTAATGTTCTCGAGACAGGAATAACAATTAGTACCGTTCATTAATCAGGGACATGTTTTGACTTTGAGTCCTGGCTAGGAAATATAAACTGTGAAAGTCACACATATATATGAACCTCGGGCAAATTTATGACCTGTCAGCCTTTTGAGGTTAAATTCTTAACCCCAAATCGGGGCTGGATTTATATGTGAAGTCCAGCACATTCCTCTGCGCCACTGAACACCCCCTCCCCAGCCCTTTGCTTAACAGCAGCTAATGGCCTAATGAGCAAGAAGGATTTCTGCCTCTTATCAGCTGCCTAAAGAGCAACAGGAAGGCTGATATACAGAGTATAGGTCAAAACCTGAGTACTTGAACGAAAAAGCTATGGTCAGTTTAAAACTCTGGATATGTGGTGGTGTCTCTATAGTTATCAATACCTGCCAGTAAATGAGCTGGACACTTGAGTTCAAACCAATAGTAATAGTTGTCAAAAGTATGAACAGCCTAATTAATTTTGCTAATAGTTCTTTCCTTCTTTGTTTAGTTCCTCTATAAATAGCCTTCCTATAGTCTTTAATGAGCTTTTAGTTTGCGCCTGGAGGTTGTTATGGTCATGTGGGAGTGTTTGATTGTCAGATGGTGATGATGATAGAGGCAAGGATATTTGTATTTTGGCCCAGAGCTTGGAAGGGGCTGCCAAATAAAGGTAAATAGATATCTACTACGACTTGTATTTCTTTTTAAAGTAAGTTTTTGAATAAACATGCACTCAACTTGCCAGGGAATTAGAGAAATCTTTGTTCCTCCTCGCACTGTGCTCAGGCGTTTTAAAGGAGAAAGAGTCGTTGCCTGTTTCTTAGATCCACTTGCAATCCAGGCTGACTTACTTAAAATAAATATTTTAGGGTATTGAGTGCCTATTGACGTGAAAGCCCCTTGACTTTCATCTTTCACATTTGCATATTTTTCAGAGACAATAATGAAAACTTTTTTTTTCAGATTCTCTTCTGTTATTGAAAATCCTATTTACATAAACAGGCATTGTTATGGCTTAGGGAAGAATGTGGGGGTCCCATTCTTTAGCTCCTTGTATATCTTTGCTAAGGCTTGTCTAAATACAAGTCATGATGCTTTGGTCTAAGCAGCTTTTCTCATTTAGGTAAGCAGGGTGGTTTGAAATTTCAGTTTTTACTAGATAATTGAGTCTCTTCTTAATTATTTCAGGCACGCAGGTTGCTCTCTTGATAGGAAAGACCCTAAAAATCTTGTAATCTCCTCAGGCACCCATTTGGTAATAAAATCCTGTGCATTTTCAGGGGTTAATTGTCCTGACAATTGTGCGTCCCCTCCCCACTCCCACCCTGGAAGAAATGCCACTATCTTTTAGGGCCTTGGACTCCTCACATTTGCAAAAGCACACTTTAAAACTATATAAGGATGTTGCTGGAATTACTGGATCTAGAGGAAATTTAAATGTATTCAGATTCATGCTCATTACACAACTTTCATTTAGAGGTTTTAATAGCCTTGTCATATTTCTCAGAAAATCATCTGCCTGACTTTGCCAGACTTGGTTTTTTGCCCTGAATGAAAAACTGAAGATCAGCCAAAGTGGAGCTTAACTATCCCCTATTCTATCCTTTTTCTCCAAAAAGAAAGAAAAGGAAAGGGAAAAGGATGAGGAAAAAATTCTCAGAGGTCATCTGGTGTAGAGTGAGATGGGAGACACCTAAAAACAACAACAACCCTGGCCAGCTTCACATCTGCTAGTCATTCCCACTGGTGTGACTTCAATTCAGCAAGTTTTTATTGAGCACCTGTGGTGGGGGTGGCACTAATAATCGTTAACATTTATTGAGCCAGGCGCTGTGCTGAGCCTTTTATGGGCCACATCCCATTTAATCCTTGCCATAGTACTACCAGCTGAGTGTTATTATTTGCCCCATTTTACAGATGAGAAAACTGAGGCTTAGAGCGGTTTAGTGACTTGTCCAAGGTTAAATAGCTATGAAATAAACCCACCTAGTCTGGTTCCAGAGCCATGTTCCTAATCACTAGTCTTGTGAGGGGCTCAGCATTTCTGGGAATTACCCCCAAACCCAGTTTTGAGAACCCAGGACATAATGTGGATTGAAAGTCAAATACTCCCCTCTCGTGGCTCTTGGTGGGTGAGTCAGACATGTAGGCAGATGAGGACCTTGCATGGAAGGCTTGCTGGACCTGGGAAGAGGAAGAAGGAGGGCATGGACAGAGCAGAGGCTTGAATCTGTGGGAATGCTGCGTCCCACATGGGGGTTCAGCAGCCTGGGGACACAGGCGTTTGATTTTCCTGTTCAGTGAAGGTCATCCTTCTGTGAGTTGAACTGCCTTAGTGACTGCATCAACTGGTTTTCCTTCACTGGCCCAGAAGACTATAGCATGAACTACCTTGAACCCAGCACTCCTTAGACATGCATGGTCAGCACAGTTTGGGAGAATTGGCTCTGTAGTTCCTGTGTCACCATTTCTCTTTCATTTCAGTTCTCCTTTTAAAGAAAGTTAAAGTTGAATGAGGCAGATCAGAACCAAATTGTTGTGGTCTGGAGAGCTCATCAGCTTCCTGGAAGCAGGTCATATTAAGACTAGCAGCCCACCAGAAGACCCTTGATCCAGGCTTGTTGCCTTCAGCTTGATGTGGAGTCCTCCTGGTCTGCCTTTTGGAGCCCACACTGGGCTCGGGAGAGCTCTGTATCTGAATCACCCATGGCTTCACAGAAGAATGAAGTTACTATTAGCAATTTGAGTTTCTCAATGAAAGCATGGGAATGGAAGGGAAATCCCCAAGTCACCTTTTTGGGTAATTTATTTTTGTTTTTCATAGCTCCCGAGAAAAGCAAGGAGGAAAAAAGTCACTATGAGCACCATTGGAAAGTCTTTTATGTGTTACATTAATAACATAGATTTTCCTCAATTTTATGAAACATTTGGTCCACCAAATGAACTCACCAACATGAGCAAAGTGAACTCACCAACGTGTGTGTGTGCATTTGAAACAATATCTTTAGCTTCCAACCTCAGCTTACAGAAAACTCCTTATGTGTCCAAGTTTCTTATAGTTGCACTGCAATGGCTGGCTTGCCAGCTTCCCTCCCATGCACTTTCTCTTTCATTAAATCTCTTCCCCAGAAAGGGGTTGCCACCAAGTCTAGACTTCAGTAACATGCAGGAGCAGAGCCAATTAGTAAGGATTTTGATTCATATTACATGAAGGTGGGAGGAGGAGGAGGAAAATCTGCCCTTCTCAGTCCTTCAGATCCTCAAGTCCTAACACAACAGTTTGTTGAAGACATATAAAATTACTGGAGCATTTACACAGCTATTCCCCAAGATGGCATAAATGCCACAGCACTAGAGCATGTCAGTGTAGACACTCAGATCAGCTGAAGGATAGGAAGAGGGAAAAGATCAATACTTTGCTTCTCACTCAGGGATCAAGAGTGAGTGTTTGATTTTCTTTTGGCTGCATTTTGCTCAGTTGCAGTGTGTATGTTGTACTAACAAGGCAACTGACTCCCTTTCCCACAGGTTTCTATCATAGGGAAAGGGGAAAGATAAAATAGAGGTACAGATTATTTACAGTGGTTGAGAATGTAATTACAAGATGCAATGGCTTGAAACTGAAATTTAGGTTAGCCATTAGAGCTGGGAGAAGCATCTTAACAGTAAGGGCAATTGGGCATCGGAAAGATTTGCCTGGGAGCTGGTTAAACACCAACTCCAGACGTGCTACAGACTAGGACAGATATAATGTGAAGAGAGACTTCTACCAAATGCAGAGCTGGGCTAAAGGCCCAGACAGGCATTGTCCATTGTTGCCCCGCTTTCTTTGTGATTATTTAATTGCTAAATAGCTTAAAGCAATGTTTTTCATGTGTCTGAAATATGCCTAATTTGTTAAGCATAAGAAAACAAATGCATTTGAGCAGTGAGAGTGAGGCCTTTGGATTGGTGGGAGCACCCTCCTAACAGGCTTTCTGGAATCTGGGTTAAGGAATGAGGCAATATTATTATTTTTCTCTCCTGTAAGACTTCTTCCTTCTTCTAATCTAGGGCTTTTGCTGTTAGAAGTAACATTTGGGCTCGGTCAATATGACTTTTGCAGGGCTGACCCTAGATGAAAGTTGGTTTTGGTCCCTTTTACTTTTTAAAAATCTTTCTTTTTTGACATCACCTCTAGCCCTTGTCCAGGTGTTCCGGTGGCCGCCCCAACCCCCTTCCTTCTTTCCTATGCTGGAAGAAGATCCCAAGTAAGCTCTTTAGCCTGGAGGTGTTGGGGAAGTGCTCAAGGAATATTGCACTTTAAGACAACACCTGATGAAATTGCTTAGCCAAAGTAGTAACTTACCTGTGATGAAGCATTTAGACACTAGCAGGCAGTACTTGTAGGTGTATTCATTTCCTAGGGCCGCCACAAAAAATGACTTCAAATTTGGTGGCTTTGAGCTATTGAAATTTATTCTCTCACAGTTCTGGAGACCAGAAGTCCAAAAGCAAGGTGTTAGTGGGGCCTCATTCCTCCCAAGGGCTCTAGGAGAGAACCCTTCCTTGCCTCTTCCAGCTTCTGGTGGCTCCAGGCGTGCCTGGGTTTGTGGATGTATCAGTCCAGGCCCTGCCCCTGCCTTCACATGGCCTTTTCCTCTTTCTGTCTCTCTCCTCTGTGTGTCTCTTATAAGGATGCTTGTCATTGGGTTGAGGGCCCACCTGGATAATCCAGGATGACTTCATCTTGAGATCCTTAATTTAATTACATCTGCAAGACCCTTTTTCCAAATAAGGTCACATTCATAGGTTCTGGAGGTTAGGACATGTACATATTTTTTTTTGGAGTGGGGGCATTCAGCCCACCACAGAAGAGAGCTTTCTGGGCCTCTTTAATCATACCAACTTCCCAGAGCTCTCTACTCTACAGGGAGATTGTTCTAGGGAAGCTTAAAGTTGGTTGTAAAATTTCAGTGTGTTTCCTAAGAGGGATGTGGGTGGAAACTGCTGTTAATCCATTTTCCAAATGGCTAAATTGAGGATCAGGGGAGCAAAATGACTTACCCAAGTCACTCTGGATCAGAAGAGGAGTTCTGAAACAGAATTGGCTACCATATTTTTCAGCATAGACTTTTGTTGGATTTTTTTCTCTTAAAAAGTAATTTTTCTAAACAATTGTTTAGCCATAGGAAGGCAATTATTGCTTATTACCCACCTGAAAAACCTTTCCACGGGATCTGTAGGATCAAGGTGATGAGGTGCTTTCAATCCATTGTGGCTTTCCACCTACTATTTGTGGTTTGCCAGAACATCAGCTACAGGGAGTTTGGGAAGCCAGAAACATCTGTGAAGCCAAACCTGCCATTTTAAGATGCAGGTATACTGAGTTTTAGGTACAACTGGCATGCAGAGTGGTAAATATGTAGTTGTCACAGAGAGACATTCTCTGAAGAAAATGCTGTCGCATTTGCTTATGACAAAAGGGCTGGTACTAACATTTATGGCAGTGACAAACTTGGTGTGTAAAGTGATTAGTGAGTTAGAGCCTGACCTTCATGGAAATGCTTGAAGGTCACTAGCTCCAGCCTCTTACCTAGTGTAGGAGTCCCTTCTGTGGTATTTCTGGTATTGCTACCCAAATTATTAGAGAGGCCCACAAGGAGAGACTGGCTTGCTGCATGCAGACTCGCTCTGAGTGGATGGGATTCTAGTGACTGACCTGCCACCGTGGGAATAAGGTTGGGTATAAACTCTTTCACCCCAAGAATGTTCCGTTTTCATTTCTTTGGTCTCATTGAATCCATAGTGAACTTGTCTGGGGCTGAAACCCATTGGCAGGACACCAAGATATAGTTCCTGCCTACAGAAACTTAAGTTTAATAGTAGGGATAAGAAAAGTATGCCAAGAAGTATAAAACCTAGATTGCAAAATGCAGTTTTAGAGGTACCAAGTGTGCTGAAAATTCTGAGAGTTGATAGCTCATGGGGTTTATCTAGCGGGGTGAGGGGAGAGCTGGGGGAGGGGAGACAAACATTATGAAAGAGACTTGAGAGAGACCTTATGAATGAGAAGGTTTTAATAGCTGAAGCTAGGGGAAGGGCACTCTAGGGACAGGAATAGCATGAGCAAGACAGGGAAGCAGGAAATGGAGCTATGTGTCTGGGAACGTTTTATTTAATTCTCACAACCACCTTGAGAGGTAGGTACTGTTGTCCCCATTTTATAGATAAGGAAGCTGAGCCTCAGACTGAGTAACTTGCCTAAGATCACAAGGCTGTTAAGCAGCCAAGTTGGGGTTTGCACCCCGGTCTGTCTCATTTCAGAGTCCTTCCCTTTGCCACTGCATGCCATCACATCGGGAGGCTCTCTGCCATTAGGTGGCTTCTGGAGACAAAGAGGCCTATAAAAGAGTGTGGTTATTACATGGGGTGAAGGTCTGTAAAGCCTGGGTTGCTGGTTTTGCCTTGGCCCTATATTCATGTTCGCATATCGCTAAGTGCTGTTGCCAAAGCCTTCCTAGAAGGGCAGAAGTGAGTCCTTTGCTTCTCTTGTGTCCTGCAATGCCCAGTTTATAGTGGGCTTAGTGACTGTCGATGGCCTACAGTTGGGGAACTTCAACTCTCAGACCTGAAATTACCTTGGGGGTCATGTTGTCAGGCCCAGAGTGAGAAAGTATTTGTCTGAGTCCCACAGCTGATTTGGTAGCAGAGCAGATAATAACACTTTAGTTTTGGTGGGGAAAGGCTCTTTTCCCCTTGATATGATTTCATATACAGGGGAAAGGACCTAGCACTTAGATTAGGCCTAGTGCGTTGAAATTCTCAGCTATGCTTCAGGTCTGCATATTTGAAGATTGTATCTGAAAAATAAAAATTTTCATACATCTCCTGAAAGACGGAATCTCAGCTGGTTATCTGAGTAGAATAACAATTAGTGAAAGAGTGACTGGGGGAGACAGGGAAATTGCCTTAGTTTAGTCCCTCTGGCAGAATTTTAAACTAAAAGATTCTTTATCCCAACTGGCATTGTTCTCCAATTTTATTTTTATTAGGGGTTTTCCCCTTATCTAAATAAAGTGTGTGTGTGTGTGTGTGTGAGAAAGAGACAGAGAAGGAGAGAGAGGGAGAGGGATGTCTTCCTTTTGGGCTCTGAGGACTTCATGTTCCCTGGAATACTGCCCTCTAAAAGTTACTCTAGTAGCATCATTTAATCTGTTGCTCTCACGAACAGTCTCCCCTGTGAGAATCCAAATCAAAACTAACTAGGAATCAATTATACTTCAGTAAAGCTGGGAAAAAATTAAGGTAACAAACAAAAACTAACCAAAGATCACTACAACTCATCTTGTAGCATGGCTCACGTAGCTCCTCCTCAGCTCGCTTTTCCCTCTGGCCTTACCAGTTTCCTTAGCAGCACCTGAATATGCCACCCACTTTCACAGTCCCATGCCCTTGCCCCATTTTCCTGGAGGTTTTTAAAGAAGGAGAATGATGTGATCAGGTAGGTACTTTAGCGCTCTCTCTTTGGGGCTTGGATGAAGGAGTGTGTAAAGGCAGGAAGGAAGGTCAGTTTGGAGGCTCTTATACTTGGCCAAGTAAAAAGAGGTGAGGCGAAGATGGAAAGGAGGAGAATGATGAGGGACATTTAAAAAGCAGAACCAGTGGGATTTAGTGACATTTGGCTACAGGGGATGAGGGGGAGAGTGAGGTGTCCAGAATGACCTAGAAGTTTCTAGTTAGTTTGGGAGTCCATTTCTTGGACCAATCTGTGAACTCTGGGGCAGGGACTGTGTCCTGTTCATTATTGTATTCCTTAGTTGGGCATAGTCCTTGGCACAAAGTAGGCATTCAGTAAATGTTGGATGAATGAATTGTTCACCACTTTGGCAGGCTGAATGTAATCTGTGAATTTGTGTTCCCAGAGCACATGTTGACTGTTAGTTGGGAATGTGGTCCAGAAGGAACTTCTTTGTTGGAGAATGTAGGGATCTAGGGATTCAACCTTTACTGGGCATGAAATGATATGCAGTTAATTGACAGTTGGCAGTAGAGATAAAGGTAATTCATTCTTTAATTCTCAGGCTTAGAGAATGGCTTATCTCCAGGGTTACTTTAAACTCCCAGTACTCCAGTGAGGTAGCGACATTTTGGCTTGCTTTTTACAGAGACAGAGTCTATGGTGGCCCCAGGCATGATCTTTGATTTAAAATCTGAGCTCGTGATACCCAGGTGTGCCCTCTGCAAGGTCATGTTCTTTCAGGCTAAATAACTGAAAGGTAACCTTCAGCTGGGACCCTGAAATGATTTCTTCCACCAGCAATCATCACTTTCCCTACCAGTTTCAAATGCAGCCATTTCTTTCATCTGTATTCGTATCTTGATTAGTGAGAAATTAATGAGCGTGTAAGATTTGATTTAGATAATGATTAATTAGGGGAAAAGGCACTGTTCTAATAACAAGTCACTATTATATGCTAAGGAAATTAGTTAATATTTTTGGATGGCAAATTGACTTGTCCTCCATTAAAAAAAATACCTTTTGAAAATGCCTGATTTTTTTTTTGTTCATTAGTAAAGCAACCTGCACTTAATCCTTTGGATAATTTTAATAGGCATCTATTATTTTCCCTACAAGTCATGAAGCAACCAGTTTTGGATATCATTCATTCCCTTGCCTAGTATTACTTTAATGATAATACATTATTATTTTGGGCACAATGCACCTTTGTTAGCAAAAAAAGTAATCTGCCGTTCATAAAGCAGACTTTGGCAATGAAATGTGTCAAATCATCATATATACAGAGAGAAAAGATTTCAATTTTCATTGTTACTGAGCCCTGACGATTCTTTTCTGTTACTGTTTGAATATGTTTTATCTGCTCTTAGAAAAGTATAAGGATCGAGGGTCTACATTAATATTTCTTTTCTTCTTTAATGTGCTTTTTGACAATTTATAGTCATTACCTAAAATTACAGCCTAGTAAAATAACCAACATACAGACCACAGTAAAGGTAATTAGAGAACTGGATGGCTGAAAGTGACCTTGAGGGGTTATTTAGTCCCTTTCCCAATTTCAGGCTGCAAGACTAATCTTCCTAAACAGCACTTTTTATCATGTTATGCCTCGGATTGAGAACCAACAGTGGCCCTTTATTGCCTATGGGGTCAAGCCCACAGCCTTCTGTCTGCATTGAAGGCCCTTCAGATTCTGGCCAACCTTTCCTGATAAGCTAGCTGTGGCCAAAATTCCAGCTTTCCTCTGGACAGATTCGTCTTGCCCCACCACTCCACTCATGCCAAACACATTTCACCAGTTGGCCTCTCCAAATCCTTCCCATCCTTTCCTGTCTAGCTCAAGTGCATCTCTCCTAGAAGTCTTCTCTGACCCCTAGAGCTTCTGGTGAGCATTCACTTATCTAGCCAGTGTTGTCTGTCTATATTACATATTTACACAATCACCATTATTGAGATACAATACAAACATCAAAGGCACCCATTTTGAGTGAACAGTTTAATGAGTTTTGATAAATGTATAACCCTTGTAACCACTACCCCAATTAAAATACCTACTGTTTCCATCACCTCAGAAAATATACTGCCTATTTTGTCACCTAAATATACCAACTTTTACTGTTCTATAGCTGTTTTTTGTGTGTGAAAATCTAGTTTCTGAGAGTGAATTTATGTTTTGTTTATTTTAATTTTACTTAACATATAGTGAATATTTACTGTGTACCAAGAAGGCTAAGAGCTTTACATGCATAATCTCACTCAGTCCTTGCAATAACTCTGTAAGGTTAGTGCTACTGATAATCGCATTTTGTAGATAGGGGCAAAAGGCATGTGCAAGTTAAATAACTTACACATTGTTCACTGTCCTCTTCCAATTAGGGACCCAGATGAGGCCTGGAGTGGGGTTTCTAAGTGAGTGTGGTGAGCCTATGCCCACACCAGCGGAAAGGGTGGAAGTCCTAGTCATGGGGGAGGTGGCTAAGGGAGACTAGAGCAGTCTAAAATGTCAAGTCTTTGAATGGAGCCAAAAAAGAGCAAGAACAAGGCCCAAAGGAAAGAGTCTGTAATGGAGGTCAAGAAGACAAGGCCACAGGAAGTCAAGCCTCAGACATCCGCTGACACAAAAGTATGCATCAGGAGAGAGCTTTCTGTGGACCACCTGTGGTTTAGCTGCTGTGAGGGAGAGCAACTGATAAGGGTGCCCAGCTTGGATACACATGGGAATAATCCCCCAGAGGAAAGCTTCCACAAATCAAATAAAACTTTTCCGTTGTAAGACCCAGGACTGGACCCACTGTGCACGCAAGGCATTGTCTCAAAATAATTAGAAATTACTTCATAGTTCCTTTACATGAAACATCTATTTGTGTATGTTCAAGATGTTTGGAAATTGATTTCTGTGGTACTTTAAATATTTTTCCAAGATCAAAGTTAAGCATACAGATGTAAAATTTTCAGGGTCATCTGTCTCTACTCCCTCCTTTTAGATCAGACGAACACAAAGTTCTTTCCCAGTGTTCTCAGTCTGCAGCCCTAATTAATTGAACACCATCTGCACCCGGCTGAATGGGATCAACAGGGCATCATCTCGAGGATATGGGAGTCATTCTCTGCTCTTCAGGAAGTAAAAATCTATGAGAGAAGATTATACCATGAAGGCATTTTTTAATCTTCCAAGATCAATGGAAACTAGAAGCCCTGTAATGACTTCAGTTAATTTTTTATTTTTTAAACATCTGGGAATGCAAGTTCTTAAGCCCTAAAGAGTGGAACCTTTCTGGTTCATTTGAATAGTCAATTGCTAAGTCTTCTCCTTATCTGCCTCCCAAGCTGTATTGCTTGTCTCTGTTCCCATTTTGTAGCTGAATTCCATTTTTACCAAAAAAGAAAAAAAAATGTGAGCACCTCTTTGACAAGTGTGGTCCACAATTACTTTTCCTTTCCATCTAATAAAGGAGCTATTTTCCTTTAACCTTCTTTTGTTCCTGACATACTTAAAGAATGCTTTGCTATTTACTATGCCTTTTGTGGGTCACATCTTATTTCTTGAATTGGCCTTTCTGCTTTTATTCATACAAGTACGTACCAGTTTTCCGTGTACGTCCTTAGTCATTTGCCCTTGGTGTTACTTTTTGTTCCTCCCACTTGGGATTTGGTTCTCAGAGTAATTCTTTGTTTTGCTGATGAGGATTCCCCTCTAAATTCTTTCTCTGTTTCTTTGTTTTGTTTCTTTCATGCGCATGTTCGTGCATTGTAATGGTTATATTTCATTATTGTCACTTCATTTAGGCATGCATAGCTCTCCTGGCCTACTTTGTTCCTTATGTTGTCTTGTGCTGGGGCCTATTTTAATCTGGTCTGGGAGTTATATGGAATTTACTTAAAGTGCTTTTCCTTTAGCACGTATTTCTCTCCTTCCTGGTTTGGAAATCCTGAATTCTCATTAGTTTATAGATGTTTTATTTCCTCAAATCTGTAGGTAACTCTTAGGCCCCAGACCAGTTGTACCGGTTTATTGATTAACTGGGCAGTGATAACTAGGAGGGAGGACAAATATTGCTCTATCTACATTTGTTATATTTGGATATAATATATATATTATATATCTGTACTTGAATACATTTGATATATATAATATATGCATATATTATAGACTTTTCTTCATGACGTCTGCCATGTTTTTCCCAAATAGTTCATTTGAGCTTTTATTTCTTTAAAGATTTTTGGCTAAATTAATTCTTGAGGTAGTGGGAGATTATACAATGATGAGATTTGATGAACACAGGCAAGGGGCACACTGTGCAACCTTTAAGTTACTTTATGAGTTATCACATCAAAGGCAAATAAAACTGGTGTCATGGTAACTCAAAGACTCATTCCTGGGCTTCTGTAGGTACACTGAGCAGCAATTTGTTATTTTCTAAGATCTAAGCAACTCATCCATAGCACTTGCCGGAGAAAAGATCTGAGTCCTATTATTTTATAACTCCCACTAGCCGGAGCTGGTGGGAGTAGGAACAGCAATAACAGCCACCATGCCAAATAAACCCTACCATTACTGAAAACTGGAAGTCATCACCAGTGGAAATTTAGAAACACAAAGGATTTTATCTATAACATTTACTTTTGTGAACATATTCAAATAACAGATATTTTAAACACATTACACTACTTAGCCATCAGTTTACCAAGAAAGTAAATAAAACTAATGGACAGGAACTTGGTATATGGGAAGTACCTGCTGTATAGGATTTTTCGTATCTACATATGTGTCCCAACCAACCTTGTTTAAATCTACATTGGCTACTCTTCCCCAAAGGGACTCTTCCCCTTCTTGGTTCAGTAACCTGCATCACTTCTCAGTCATAGAATAGCATTGCATTTTGTAACCTCGTGTGACAACCTCATGGAAGAACACAGTGAGCTTGGAGTAGCGCTGCTTTTTCTTTTTCTGAAGGTAATCATAAAGCCTTTAAGCTTCGACTGTATTTAAAATTGGTTTAAGGCTTGTATATGAGATTGACATTTATAGGAGATAAATGTAAACTCTGTGCCTCCAGACCCCAAATTGTATTTTGACACATTAAATATCACCTTTCTGTCTGGTGCTGTAAATTGCAGTGCTGGATTAGGTTTGGTGATCTGTGTTATCTGTGCTCTCCTCTGCTGCTTTTGTCATTAACTCCCTTGGGGAGGGGGAAGTGGAGATCTTGGAGTCAATGCTTTGGACTCCAACAGTGATGTTATGTGAGGCAAAACTTGAATTTCATTCCTAAATTAGGAAAAGAAAATTTGGACACATACATTAAGGCCATGATTAACTGGAATTCCTAGGGAAATAAGATGAAGTAATAACATAAATTTTCTCATAACTTAGGGCTCACTAGTCTCTCATCTCTCCCACTTTTTAAAAAAACCTCACTTGTTGAAAAGCTGCCTAAAATGTCTGAATATGCTTTCTAGCCTTAACTCCAGTAAGATTTGATGTTTATTGTGGAAACTTACTTTGCCAAGGACCTTATAGAACTTCAGGGGAGTCTTCCCTATACCCCATACACATGTTTTGTCACCAGAGCTAACTATGTTGCATTATTGCACTCATTTACTATGCACTACGTATTTATCTCTATTAACCCCATTTGACAATGAGTTCTTTGGGGGTAAGGACCACATCTTTCTTGTTCAAAGTTGTACCTCCACAGGTAGCACTCTGCTTGACACAAAGAAGATATATTAGATTGGTTCCTCCGAGAAGCAGATGCCAATATGGCCCTAGATGTGCTAGAGATTTATTGGGGAAAACAGCTGTGAAGGAAAATGAGCAGAAAGCTGAAGGATGCTGGGAGAGCCATCAGATTGTGGTGCAGGTCTGACCCCTTTGGAGGACAGAGGGAAAGAAGGAAGGTTGAGTAGGAAGAATATTAGATTGCAGGGCAGTTCTATGAAAGTTTTGTCAGCATCAATGGAGAGTGGGCCCTCAAGCCAGAATTTTGTCAGCAAAGTCCTGGGTCTCACAGGACTTAGCATCTTTGTCATGCTGAGTCATTGGCTGGGAGCAGCCGCTAGGGATTGTGCAACATGTCTATTACACTCGACAGTAGGAGGTCTGAATTGCACATTTCCATGGCCACCACAGAAGGAGCTCAACAAATGCTTACCTAAGGGGGAGTTTGAGTAAACCGGGGGTTGTAGAAGAGGTAGGAGATTGGACTTAATACTCACTGAGCCTTAATATTTGCTAGCCTTGCTGGAGGATATACATTAATCATGGGACTTTCCCTCACTTCTTGCAGCTCTCCCAAATGTTACCTTATCAAAGAAGCCTTCCCTGACTAGAATCATTCCCGCAACCACCATTCCCTATCTCCCACAGTTATTTAAACACTAAAAAAAAAAACCCCACAGCTATAAGAGGTCTAATTGACATACAAGAAAATTGCACATATTTTAAGGGTATAATTTGGTAATTTTGACATATGTATACAGTCACGAAACAATCACTTCCATCAAAATAGTGCACATATCCACCACTCCCCCAAATTTCCTCAGTCCCCCCTCTCTCTGTTCTCCATCTCCCCAATAACCATTGAACTGCTTTTTGGCACTAGATTTTCATCTTCTTGACTTTTATGTAAATGGAAACATAGAGTATGTCATTTTATTGATTTGGCTTCTTTTACTTAGCATAATGCCTTTTGGGTTTATCCATGTGGTAGTGTGTTTCAATAGCTTATTCCTTTTTATGGCCAAGTAGTATTCCATTGTATGTCTACACTACAGTTTGTTTTTCCCTTCTTTATGTAGTTTTATTTTCTCTAGAGTACTTATCACTACTTGGCTATATATATGCACGTATGTATGTATCTACGTGTGTGTGTATATCCATACATATATATATATAGTCTGTTGTGTGTCTGCCAGAATATAAGCTTCATGAAGGCAAGAACTTTATATACTGCCATATCCACAATGCTTGGCACATAGTAAAAGCCCAGTAACATATTTGTAGAATGAGTCTCATCTACTCCCAAGGCTTCAATTTTCATTTATATGCTGATGGCTTCCATGGACACAGAAGTGTGTTGAGTTATCAGTGGAGAGCTGAAGATGACAAAGGTTTCTGTCATCAGGCACCTTAGTGGATGATGTTCATTACCTGAGAAAGAGAACACAGGAGGCAGAACTTTGTGTGTGTGTATATGGGATATATTGAGCTCAGTTTTGCATATGCTGAATTTGAGATTCCCATAGAGTAGTTGAAACTGTGGGAGTTTGGAGCTTGGGAGAGAGGTGAGGGCTGGATTGGGGAGTTCAGCAATCACATGGGTTTAGATAAGATCATACAGGGGGAGATGTAGATGAGAGAAGAAGATCAATGACATTGAAGTGGTAGTAAGAAGAAGAGGAAGCAAGAAAAGACAGATAAGAATGGCCATACCAGTAGGTGGCCACAGGGGTGGGTAGGTTCACTAAAGCAAGGGAGGCAGGAGAGTGTATTAAAAAGGAGAGATTGGTCAACTGTGAGGGATGCTGCAAAGGCTCACACTGGATGAAGACTGAGAAGAGGTTCTGGTTCCCCAGTTCTGGAATAAGCAAGGAGATTATTCATTTGGCAGATCTTTATGGAGATGCAAAAATAGCATTTGGTATCATAAGGGAGGTGGTGATGAAGTAGCTCAGGAGTTCATAGGAACAAGAGGTGGGCATTTGTGATAAAGCTAGAATGTTGGAGTAGTAAGGGATTTTGGCGATTGTCTGAATGTTAACATTGTCCTCTTGTTGTTTCCTCTGTGAGTCTTGCCCCAGAACTGTAGTTAAAACAACAAAGTTTTGATGTAATATTGATGTTTTAGTCATTTATCTCAAAAAGCAACATTCGGTTGGACAGACATACCTTTCATTAGGAGATCACAACGGGGATTTTGAAAATTGCTTCTTGGTTGTGTTCTCATTTGTAAATTAATCAAGAAAAACAAATTGTAGGAGTGAAGATTAATCTTTTAACAGACAAATTAAATATCGCTGTACAATGGCGTACACTTGGTGCTATAAATTAGTTTATGCAGAATTTATAAGTCAAACCTAGGCAATTAATTCTAATGGTTATTCAAAAAGAATTGGTCGTGAGGATAATTGGGAGAAAGCAGGGGTTAGTTAAGATAAACACTAATTTTGAATCATCAAGTTTTACTGTTTTTTTTAAAGAAATGTATTTTGCTGTTCACCTCGTGTGTGTGCATGCGTGTGTGCACATGACATTCTGCTTACTGAAACATGAAAAACTTGTTTGTTTCAGGATCAGATTTGCAAGTATGTCTCCCCAAGGGCCCAACATGCTGTTCAAGAAAGATGGAAGAAAAATACCAACTAACAGCACGATTGAACATGGAACAACTTCTTCAGTCTGCAAGTATGGAGCTCAAGTTCTTAATTATTCAGAATGCTGCGGTTTTCCAAGGTGAGTTCTGGGGATCATTTTAGATGTGCTGCTCAGTGGCATCATTATTTGGGCCCTGGGCTCTCAAATGCTAAATATAATTTATGAATTACCATTCCAGCATTAAAGCTTGATTATAAAAACCTCCCAGGAAGAGATTCTGTTTAAGGAAAAACACAGTTCTTAGAGAAGCTTCGTTTCAGTCTTTGGAAAGGTGGGTATTGTCAAAAATCATTGTCGAAGGACATTCTGTTTATCTCTATGCAAAGGCTGTAAATCTCTGCAGAAAGAGTAAACGATATTTTCTTTCAACTAGCCTATAACACAACAAATTTTATTAAAGACAAAAAATTTACTTAAATACCAGTTTTCTCCAGGAGTGAATTAAATACTTGTGGAACATACATGAACTCCTTCTGACCACTGGGACCATTTCCGTTTAGGAGGGAGAAACTGGCTCAATGGCCCTACATCTTCTCATTTGTGTGAGTGGTTACCTCTTCTCTCTTTGTGAGTCTTAGTTCTTACTCCACCTGTCTGTCGAAAAAGCTGTTGTGGCATTGCCCAAATGCCTATGGAATGGCACTGCTAACCTATAGGAATATCATAGCAGGATAGGGAGTATTTCCCTTGATTTGAAAATGGTAGGGGTTGTGGTGGTGCTGCTAGTAAGCACTTATAAAGCATTATGTGTGAGGTACTCTTTTAAGTGCTGTACATATATTAATTCATTTAATCCTCGCAATAACCCAATGAGTTATTATTAGCACCCTCATTTTATGGATGAAAACCCAAGGCACAGAATGGTTAAGTAACTTGTCCAAGGTCATGCAACTAATAAATGGTGAAAATAGGATTTGAACCCAGGTGGCCTGGCTCTTAGTGTCTATACTCTCAACTGCCTTGATGTGCCTCCTCCTGCAAAGGAAAATTAGTTACAGATATTGAGGCTTTATTCTACCTTTCCTCAGGCAGATGGAATCAGCTGCCCTTTTCTTGCCCCACAAAGAGAGAATTGGGGTCAGGTCGACAAGTAACACTTCTGACATGTTGACATCCCAGATCTTTAGGTTTATGGCACCTTTGGAAGAATTAACCTCTTTGAATTGGACCATGGGTTGGTTATAGCTTATTTTGTGTATTATAGTGAAGTTCTTAGAATTAGCTAAGAAAATTATTCAAAATCACTAATATAGTATACATTCAGAACAGTGTCTTGGGTCAAAGCCTGAGGGGATGTTAGGTTGATTATATGAAATGCAGTATATAAGCTTGAAGTATTTGTGAATCTATTTATGCAGCCAGGCTCTCATGAAGAGTTTGTTGAGACGAACAATTTAGTGATAGAATGAATAATTTAAGCTGATTTTAAAAATACATGTACCATTCATGTACTTCTTAGACTGGTTGTGGAGCTGATCTGCTGGCTGAGCGTGGGGTGATAACAAGTGATGTGACATGAGAATTGGGTTGAAGTGGAGAGCTGAATTTTACTCTTTGGGGTATCAAGATGCTTTTGTAGAACGGAGTATGTGTGATTTGTTTCATTCCCAGAATGTCACCTTCCTACCATTGCGTGGCTGGAGGGGGTGGCAGAGCGAGCACACTGGTGTTCTGGCATACGATGGCTGCCCATCTGAGGGCCCTGGGTGGCAGCATTCCTATCTCTGTCCAGTCCTGCACTTGGCACATTGTGTTTTCTAGGCCTTTAACAGCACGAAGTCCTGACAAGACTGTGATTGGATAGGCTGTCAGATATGGCTGTTGTAGCAGGAAGTTGAGTGTTAAGTCATGTGAACGGAGGAACAAAGGTGGGTGGCAGCACCTACTAGCTGTATCTTCTCTCTCTCTCTCTCTTCTACACACACACACCCAAATATATATATTATTTCTCCAGTTGCGGCAATGGGCAGAAGGCCAGCCCTAGAAAGGAATGTGGGGGGAACTCAGTGATGTCTGCCCTCATGGCTGGTGCCTTCTACCTTGTCACCATGTGTACATGTTCTTCATGTTGTTTTGTTCTCTTATTCTTTTCCCGCTTCAACTTTAGAAAAAAATAAACCTATAAGAAAAAATAAACCATGGTCCCAGACCTCAAGGCCACGTTCATGGAGACAGTGCCCCCAAATCCTTTTTGTAACAACCAATTGGAGAGACAAGATGAAAACCAGGGACCTCTACAGTTTGATGTATTATGAATTGCTACGAAGAAGAAAGCCTCCACATTTTTTTTCTCCTTATCACTACTTATGATTCTAATGATTTTAAATTGGGGGGAGGGGCAGTTGTTTTTTTTCCCCTAAAATACATCCTAGCCCAGAGATTGTGGTAGACCAAATTATTGAAAAAAATTGCTCCAATGCTTCACTCATATGAAATCTGATGTGAGCTGTTTCTCCACCACATGAAGTTGAAGAAAGCTCATCTTGATCTTGGCCTAGATCCACAATCTCTTTAGGATTCCTTCCCTGGGTCCACACTGGGGGTATTTAAGCAGTGAGTGCTTTCTGCAAATATGTGCACAGTTCCACGAGCAATCCTTACAGCCTCGATTTGGGTTTTATGTCTTCGTTTTCAGGAAGCCTTTGCCCTCATAAATGAGCCTGAGGCCCTTTGCTATAGTTATTGGAGTGCTCTATTGCTAATGTTATTTTGATAATGATTGAAGCATTAAAAAAGTTGCTCTTTATTTTCAATCTTTGCTTTGCCTCGTTTCCTAAATTTAATTTACTTAGATGTGGTTAGTAAAATGGGTCAGCACAATCGTTTTTTGTTTCTGCTTAATTAATTCTTTTTGGAAAACTCCACTGAAAGTAGATTTTTTTTCTTTTTCTTCTTTTCTACCTAATAATAATTATGATAATAATAATAGTGACAATTTATTAAGTGCCTACTATATGATGCTTCCTTTTACATAATTATCTCATTTACTATTCCCAGCAGCCCTGTGAGGTTCATACTGTAATTATCTCCCTTTTACAGATGAGGAAGCTCATTGATGCCACAGCTTCTTCCAAGCCAACATGTGGCATGGTTTTCCTTGTTCTTCATGTGTTTGAGGTAAAACAAAATTAGGGAGTTGTAGGATCTGTGGCCCTTGAGAAAAAAAAATGGGACGGAATTCTGAATTTTTCCTCATAGCTCCACCACCTCTGTACGTTCAAGCCCTGAGTTCTGTTTTCTTCATAGAATTTCATTATAACTTCCAGCCTTGCACTATCAGGAAACATGTAGGTGTATGTCCAGGTTTCCTCGGTATGTTGGATGATGCCAGTCTTTCCCAAGGTGCCTCTAACTTTAAGTGAGAATGCACTTCAGAATACAGCAACGCTTTGCTTCTCTGGAAGGTAATTATCCCACAACTTGAACTCTCTGTCAGTGAGGAGAAATAGTGGTGAAGCAGAAAACATCTCTGTGCACCCAAAATGCCACAGAGCTCTTGCTTCTGTAGTTGAGTTGAGTTGTCTGGGAGCTCCTTGGGTTCTTGTTCAGAGCCTACTGTTCCAAATTTATGCACAGTCTTTACCAACTGGATTTTCTAGTTTTCTAGCCAGTAATACATAAGCAGTTAAATTGAAGGGTGCTGGAGGGCGGCTGCCAGAGGGAGGTACATATACACAGCAAGAAGTTACAAGCTACAGTAAGGGTCGAGGACATGAAAGTGGACTCCAGAACTCCCTGGATAGGGCCGTTTGGAGGCATTTGGAAGAGGGGTGTATCTCTACATGCTTCAGTAACCTCTGTATTATAGTAGGTCCAATAACTGACGTTCATGCTGATGGTTGTGAATCAATGAGATCAGATTATTCTCATTGTTTTTTCTTTATATTTCCCTTTTAATCAGCTAAAAATATTTTTTGGTGCTTAAAAATAATGTTAGAAACACTGGACTTGGAGTCAGAAAATCTAAGTTCTAGTTCTGTTATTTATAAGCTTTATGACTTTGGGTGGTTATTTAGATTCTTATAGCCTCGGTGTTCTTATCTGCAAAGTGGGGATAATAATTACAGTCCTGCTTACCTCATAGACTAGAGATATTGCATGTGAAGGTGTCTTGAAAACTGTAGAGCACTATATATTATATACTATATATTTTATATATATGTGGCATTATTATCTGGACTGCTTCACCCCAGATGGTGCCAGATAAATGATGTATTCCTGTTATAGATGTTAACCTAGACAAAGCTTGAGTTCCTGATGTAATTCAGCAACTCTTGCCACACGCAGAGGACACTCAAACAGCTTCAGTGCACAGGTGAAAAAGCACTTTGAAAAAAGGGGTTATTCTGTCCATTCCTAGATGTGAAGCTGCGCTGTTTGAAATGTCAAAACTGCAAGGAGCAATTTTTTTTCAGCTTCCCGACACTTCTCTTCTGGCCTCCATCTGCTATATTTCACAAACAAGCAGCTCGAAGAGCCCTATTTTAATTGCATGTTCTGGCCCATGCTCTCATGGCACAGAGAAGGAACAGTAGAGTCCCGGTTTAGAGATCTTTAGTTCATCTTCACCCTAGGTTGGAAGGCTTGCTTCTATCTGCTTTCTGTGGAGGAGCAGAGACAGACATCTCTGAATGGGGAAGGAGAGTGTTTCTGCGCGTCTTCTGTCTCTCCACTCCCCTGTTTTCCATTTCCATCTGCTGTGGCAGTTGTTACACTATTTTTCTGTCAGATTCCTGTCTCTCTCACTCCCCCTAAATAAAATTGACCTTGGTTAGCACACCCTTTTCCATCAGCTCAGAGCAATTTCTCCAGTCATTTCTGCTTGAAATAACTGTTTTAGGGACATTATTCAAGCAAAGCTTTTTCCCTTCACAGTTAATATGTGACTAAATAATTGCCTGAATGTTGATAAACATGTTTTTGAGATTCAATCATTTGTTAATTTAGTTTTTATAATGTAGTGGGGGTTTTAAGTGAATACCGAGTAATTTTTCTCCATTTCACAATTTTTTCCCCTTGACTAGTCTGACAGTTCCTCTGCCATGTTCCAGCTCTGTGCAGGCTGAACCCCACTGAGTCCCCGACTCAGACTGCTGGCCATTCTGTCACAACCCTTTTTTGTTTGGGGGGAAAAAACGTACAGGAGAGAATCATTACATTAATGTCTAATCAGAACTTAAGTCATTTGCCAGGGCTAAGTATAATAGCATTAAACTGAATAGAAGAATTTTAGGAAGGCCCACCATGACCGAGGTAATATATCCTCAAAAATGTAAATTATTAATCAAACCGCTCATCTGTACAGCAAAGCTCTAGTAAATCCCATTATAAAAGGGTGAGTTTCTCATCAGAGCCCAGAAGATGCTGGCTTTAATTAGTGTACTTTTACGGCGCTGACTCAAAGAGAGATTTTGGTTACAAAGTTTTTAAAAATGTGATTCTTTAATTATTAGTGCGATTGGAAAAGCAATTGGAAACTGGGTGTTTAAAGTCATTTTGGTTTGAAAACTCAGAACTTTTGGATTCAATTCCGTTTCAAAATTCTGCGGCTTTAGCCGAGGCTGGGGGAGTGGTAAATCTTTCCTGTGCCCTCTATTGATTTAGAAAAGCCAGTCATTAGACTGAAAACTGTTTAATAAAAAGAGCATAGAAAAATGACTCAGTGTGCGGGTGGAGACTGTGCTAGGGCAAATTGTGTGGTGAGGCAATTATGCAGATTAACTCTCTACCCAGCCCGGCCCCTTGATTCAGCAGGGCTCAGAGCTCACCCCCTCTTGCTGCCGTCATCACCGCCCACCTTCTCACTAGTGGCCCAACAAAGCAAATTAAGGACATTGTCCCTGCCCTCTAGAAGCTTCCCGGAAAAATACCACTTTTGCCTAGAGTGACTCCTCCCCATCCCTCCCCCACGGGGATTTGTTTACTTTCTGAAAACATATGTTCCTCCTCCTCTTTCCGTCTCACGGAGTTGCAGTACCTGATATCGGAGTAATGAAGCATATGTTCGAGAGATTTGAATTCTCCTGTCGGTAGAGTGGAAGTAGAAACAATTTTCCTCTAAGCTGGAAGTGGTATCGTAGAAATAAACACCTGACTGTGAGATGCTCCCAGGGGCCGAGGTACGCTGTTGTCTTCCTCCTTTTCCTTCATGCCATCTCTCAGTCAGTCACCGGGTCTTGTTTCTTCCATACTTCCTTACATCTTTTTCCTACATTCCATTCCCCTTTGCACCCTCTGGGTCTCAGGTGTCTCATTTATCCCATGCCAGTGCTTGCTAGCTGTCTCTCTGATTTTAGTTCCAGGCTCCAGCAGCTCACATCTAGACTGCCAGCAAAGGCAGAAGGGGTTTCACGCCTTTAGTCTCCTGCTTGGTCTCTCTGTTCAGCAGTCGGGTGTAATGATTAAGAGGGCAGCCTCTGAGTCATTTGGGCCGGGTTTGCCTGAGTCTGGGTGGGGAGAAAGTTAAGGGCTTAGGGTGAGAATCAGGAACCTCCTCTCTAAACATGTACTCAGTCAGTGAGAGATGAGTGAAAGATGTCCCGTTTGAAAGGGTTTTACTTGTATTATCTCACTTAAACCTCACAACAATCCACAATGAGGTTGGTACTATTATTAGTCTCATTTTACCACTGAGGGAGAGGCTTGGAGAGATTAAGAAACTGTCGAAAGCTCACAGCCAACTTTAATGAATGACAGAGACAAGAATTGAACTCAGGAGTCCAGCTCCAGTGCCTGTGCCCTTAATCAGCACGGGTTATGCAGCCTCCGAGTATTTTGTTTCACGATCATCAGCAATCTCCCCCGTTCTAGCTTTGTTTCTTGCAAGGGAATTCTATTATATTAAATTAAAAAAACATTTGCTGAGCAAGTACCTAGCATGTCTGAAGGCAGGTATTGTGAGGGATTCAAAGATAAAAATTACCTCATGCCGACTTCCGGGAATATGGCGTCTTGAACGGACTAGCAGAAAAATTCCTCCCAACATTATATTTATTCACGAAAATACAGCAAATACAACTATCCCTAAAAGAGAAACCAGAATACACAGGAAAGTGCACAGCGTACAGCTACACCGGTGAGAACTTGGCAGCCGGTGAGGCGGACGGGCGGCGATCCGGTGGGACTGAGCGCTCCCCCCCCCAGACGAGAGCGCCCCTGCACCCCAGCACTCCGGCGGGAGTCTCGGCAAGGCGGGTAAGGTACGGAGCCGCGAGCAGACCGAGCGCTCCTCTCCCCCAGCGCTCCGGCGGGAGGAGAGGATTCAGAGCCGGGAGGCAGGGGAAGTCTGCGCCCGGAGCGCCCCTCCACCCCAGCACTCCGGCGGGAGTTCCGGCAAGGCGGGTAAGGTACGGAGCCGCGAGCGGACCGAGCGCCCCTCTCCCCCAGCGCTCCGGAGGGAGGAGAGGATTCAGAGCCAGGAGGGAGTGGAGGTCTGCGGTGTAGCGGAGATTGGAGGGACAGAGGGCACAGGGTCCCAGCCGGGAACGTGCAAGTTGCCCGCGGCAGGCTCCGGGAAGGAAAAAGAAAGGAGAAAAAGGGGAAGAAAAGCGCGCGCTCTACCTCAGCGGTCTTAAAGAGACAGGAGCTCAGTAGAGTGGCCGGATAGCCCCGCGAAGTGAGCCCAGCACGCTGGGAGTCCTGGGGAGCTTTGGACCCCGTAGCTGGCGACTGGGAAAGAGTGCCCGCCATTGAGACCCTCACGGAGATCAACAGCTTCCCATTGTTTCCAACCCAGCCAGAACTATAGTGGCGCTGGAATAGTGGAGCAACAGCGCCACCTACAGCACTCGCGCAGAACCCACGCCCGGTGGCTTTTTTGTTTTTGTTTTTGTTTTTTTTTTGTTTTTTCTCCCCTTTCTTTTCCTTTTTTTCTTTCCCTCTCTTTCAACAGCCTCCCATCCATTCTCACCCGGCCACAGATTTAAAGGGCCGTGTGGAGCGACGTGGCCGCGGCTCTGGAATAGCGGAGCAATAGCGCCACCTACAGCATTCGCACAGAAACCACCCCCAGTGTCCTTTTTGGTGTTTTTTTTTTTGTTGTTGTTGTTTTTGTTTTGTTTTGTTTTGTTGTTGTTCTTGCTGTTTTCTTTTAGGTGTTGCTGCCTTTTCTTTTTCTTTCTTTTCTTTTCCCTTCTCTCTCTCTCCTTATACTTTTATATTATTAGTAGGAATCTCTTTTTTCTCTTGTCTCTCCTTTCTTATCTCTCCTTGCTACCAACAACCAATTCTACAGTCATGAGAAGACAGAAGAATATGATACAGACAAAGCTTCAGACAAACACCACGCCAGAGAAAGAATCTGGAGAAATGGACATTCACAGTCTTCCAGAAAAAGAATTCAGAATAAAAGTCATAGCCATGCTGACGGATCTACAGAAAAATGTGCAAGAGCTGAGGGAGGAAGTGAGGGAAGTGAGGAAAGACAATGCAGAAATGAAACAAGCCATCGAAGGGCTCAACAGCAGATTGAATCAGGTTCAAGACACGATCAAGGAATTACAAGACAGGGACCAGGAATACAAAGAAGCTGAGGCAGAGAGAGATAAAAGGATCTCTAAGAATGAAAGAATATTAAGAGAACTCTGTGACCAATCGAAGCGTAGCAATATTCGCATTATAGGAGTACCAGAGGAAGAAGAGAGAGAAAAAGGGATAGAAAGTGTCTTTGAAGAAATAATTGCCGAAAACTTCCCCACGCTGGGGAAGGAAATAGTCTCACAGTCCACGGAAGCCCACAGATCTCCCAACACAAGTGACCCAAAGAAGACAACACCAAGACACATAATAATCAAGATGGCAAAGATCAAAGACAAGGACAGAGTATTAAAGGCAGCTAGAGAGAGGAAAAAGATCACCTACAAAGGAAAACCTATCAGACTGTCATCAGACTTCTCAACAGAAACCTTACAGGCCAGAAGAGAATGGCATGATATATTTAACATAATGAAACAGAAGGGCCTCGAACCAAGAATATTGTATCCAGCACGATTATCATTTAAATATGACGGAGGGATTAAACAATTTCAAGACAAAAGAAAGTTGAGAGAGTTTGCCACCCATAAACCACCACTACAGGATATCTTAAACGGACTGATCTAGAGGGGAACACCCCTAAGACTAAAAAGATGTCACCAGAGAAAATAAAAGCATAGCAAAGAAAGCAGACCACCCAAATACTAACTAAAGGCAAAGAATAAAACACCTAATATATAAAGAAAGGAGGAGGAAGAATAGGAAGGGAGAGATAAAGAAACATCAGACGGCG
>JAQQAC010016209.1:112217778-112298192 GCA_029783875.1 Phataginus tricuspis | reverse complement strand
GGGGGGAGTTCAATCATCACGGTATTGCTCATGTAATTGTAGGTTAATGATACTAAAATAAAATAAATTATTAAAAAAAAAATTACCTCATGCCTACCTTCAGGTTCCTCAAATTTCAGGAACCAAGATTTATACATGAATCACTTGAGTACAGGGCATCCTAAGAGAAACTCTGTAGGAAATATTTTAGCAGTTTTAAGAAAAAAGAAGACAAAATTAATGTCTGTGGCTCTTCTAGGAGGGACTTGCAAGTGTTGGTCCCTGTAGCTTGAGTTTCATTAGCTTTACAGGAAATCCACCTTTGTATGGGAGTGTGGGGTTGGAAAAGATGAATTCCCACCAGAGGGTAGAAGTTCTGGGAGACTGTTGCCTATATGAATTCTCCAGACAGACGTGGCTCTTGATCAAAGAGAAGGGCAGGTGAGGGAGTTGGGTAAATCAGTGCACATCATTTTCTTAACTAAATTAAACTTTAAACATTAATTGCCTACCAGATACCAGTCTTTCTAGACTCCCTGGGTAGCTTTATAGCCACTCAATCTTCCCTCCTGTAAAGGCAAAACCCTTAGGAGACAAGCGGAGGGCTGGGAATAGTGTGACAGGCATGTGCCCTGGCTTCAGGCAGACTGTGGAGTCTAAGTCCCAGCTCGGCTTCTTCTCTTTGTGACCAAAGGCAGGTCACTTCTCTCTGCACCATCAAAGAGGGTTAAATCAGTAGAGAGCTGGGAAGAGTTCAGCCCTATACTGATCTGTAGGAATCAGACGCATGGCAGCCATTGTTTTTGTTAGTCCTCTTGTGCATTTATAAGCATAACTGTATATGAAATATAGTATCCTTTTTGTGGTATTGAATGTCACATAACTGGCACATACATGCTTTTTAAAAATGCTTTCTTATGATTTAGTATAATTAATATAAAAACATTTGAATATACCCACTCATAATCCTATCATTCAGAGAGAACTGATTGCAACATTTTTGTATGTTTCCTTCCTTTCTCTCTGTGTGTATATTTAAGACTAAGTAGTGGACCATTTCTAAATGGTCCCCTAGTGGTCTGAATGAGTTAACGTACCCTCTAGATCTAACTAGCAATGGCAGACTCTGATTTCATTGGGCTGCATTAGGAGAGGAAGGAGAACAAACATGTTGAAAGGAAGTTTATGACGCTTCCCTTCTTCGGTTGAAGTTTTTAGCATTAGTACTGGACCTGATTAACTGAAATGTAATCAGTGCATTAGGCCAGGTTCCACTGTATTCCCTCTCTTGGGAACCTGTGTTTTAGCTTTCTAACACTTACCAAGTTCATAGTGATATATATGTATGGATATTTGATTAACATGGGTCTCCTTTACTAGAGAACGATCTCTCTTGAAGGTAGGGCTTATGTGTGTTCTACCTCACCCATGTATCCCCAGGTGAGATAGTAGACACACAGTAAAGGTTTGAATGAACACACATACACGCAAAGATTTCCAACTCTCCCACTTCCTCTGCAACAAGTACCACTATGACCAGATTGAAAAGAGTTAGCCTGTTACCTGCAGCCTTTATTTCTGGGCTTGAAAATCTCCTCAGATGTAAAATCTTATAAGTCTAGAGAATGGATTGATGCTTGTTCACTGAGATGAATGTCTTATGCTTACCTCAACCTCTGCCTCTGCCTCTGGCCTTACCACTCTGGGGTTTTTGCTGGTTGCCTGTTCTTCCAGCCTGACCTAGAGCACTGTGAACAAGGGCTCAGTGCCCCATGTTTACACTTTGTGAGCAAGAATCATGAGAAATGTGATACCTGTCAGCTTCTCCAAATATGCCCTTATGTGTCATTCTTGATTACTGTGAGCACTTAAAAGTAATAGAGCAGACTTTATTTCAGAATATTCTTTTTTTAAAAATAAATTTTTACTACACAAATAAGTACTGCAGTAGTCCCCCCTTAGCTGTGGTTTTACTTTCCATGGTTTCAGTTACTATGGTTAACCACAGTCTAAGAGCAGATGCTTCTCCTTCTGATGTATTGTTAGAGGGTCAATAGTAGCCTAACCCAACGTCCCAAGGCTTACGTCATCACCTCACCTCATCTCATCACATAGGCATTTTATCCTCTTACACCAGCACAAGAAGAAGGGTGAGGACATTACAACAAGATATATTGAAAGAGAGAGAGACCACATTCACAACAGTTTTTTACAGCATATTTGTTGTAATTGTTCTGTTTTATTATTATTGTTGCTAACCTCTTACTCTGCTTAGTACCCAAAGGATAGATACTGTTAACATTTTGGTATATAATCTTGCGTACTTTTGTTCAGTATTATACATATACAGGTGTGTGTATATTTTTTTCAAAATGGATTATGTATTTTTTTCATGTAATATAGCCATCTTTCCATGTCAATAATAAATTTCTTTTAATGCAATAGAAATATAGTGTTTAGCAGCCACTTAATACTTAGTCATGTGGCTGTCTCATATGTTATGAATCCCGCTCTCTCTGTTAGAAATTTAGATTACAGTCACCAAACCATAGTGAGATAAATAACATCCATATACCTGAATATTTATGCACATTCCTAATTACTTCCTCAGGGTAAATTCCTGGAACTGCAAATGCTGGGTCAGAGGCTATGCAGTTTTTAAGGTTTCTCCTATTTGTTGCCTATTTGACTTCCTTAAGATTATACCTATTTTTACTCTTATTAGCAATGTACAAATGTTGGTTTTCCTGACCATTTGCCATTTTACAGTAACTCCACTCTGGTGAAAAATAGTACTCTTGGTATTAGGGAGATTTGATGGTCATTTGTACTTTTTATTTCATGTTTGTTCCATTAGTATTCTTTCATCACTTAAGAAATTTAGCTATTCATTATTATTGAGATATCCTTTTATTGATTTGTAAGAGCTTTTTGTATAGATGCTAACCCATTTTGCATGTTATAAATTATTTTTACTGATTTGTTAATTTGACTTTTCATTTCTTATGGAGGTTTAAAAACACCTTCAGTCAAACGTTGCAGTGTGTTCCTTGTTTTCCAGTATATTCTTTTGATTTTTTACTAATTGATACTAGACTTAGCATGAAACAAAGATGTGTTTATTTCCTATTCTGACACTAGTGTTTCCTGTGTGAAAATTGGTAAGTAACTTAAAATATCTGAGTTTGTTTTCTTATGTGCCAAATAACACCTGACCTACCAATCTGTCAGAGCTTTTGAGGATCAAAAGAGGTAATGTATATGACGAGGTTTTGAAAAGTTGCAAGGATTACTGTTCTTGTTATTCAGTTGTCCCCAACACTGATTAGTCTGATTGAGTCATGTTTACTGAACT
Organism: Phataginus tricuspis; assembly: GCA_029783875.1. Classification (NCBI taxonomy): domain Eukaryota; kingdom Metazoa; phylum Chordata; class Mammalia; order Pholidota; family Manidae; genus Phataginus; species Phataginus tricuspis. The sequence goes on along the minus strand of JAQQAC010016209.1, from coordinate 112,294,858 downwards.
GAGAACAGCATTGCCTTTTCTTGCCCTGGATCTGAGACTTTTCTGGCTATTTAGTAGGAAGTAATCTTGGTCTAGAAGTGCACTGGAATCTTTGCTCTGGTAGTTGGAAACGTGCTCAGAGGGTGGTGAAATGTTGCCTGCCACCAACCTTTTTGCCTGGAGCATGGATTCTGGGCACCCATCCCACCTTTGTAGCTGGGAAAATGGGCCCTGAAACTGTTCTTTGATGTAGTATGTGTGTTTACTTCCACATGCCCCAGCCCTTGAAGGGTAGCTAAAGAAACCTATTCAGTGAGGCCAGAGTGCGTATTCCTGTCCAAAAGAGTGGTAGGCAGGGGAAAACCCAAAAGCCTTCTGTCCACACTCCTATTCCTTGGGGACTAGAAACATAGTACTCTTTCTAGCAATTAACATTTGGAACAGATACACTGGTCTATCAGATAAATCAGTGGCTTAGCATTGCTTTGTGGTACATATTCTGGAAGGAGTTGTTTATTGGGAAAATTTTTTTTTTAATTGTAAGATGACCATACTTCTCCCTCTCCAAATGCCAGATTTAAAAAAAATCAGAGAGGCAGGAAAAACAATTGAAATATCCCATGCATCAAAATAATCATTAGTGGAAAAACAAAGTATGTTCTTTCTGGCAGTCTCTGCCAGATGGTTGAGATGGCTTATAGTGGAAAATGAAGCTTAAATGATGCACACATTATTTCAAATATAACCTTGAGAGGTTTTGTTTTTGTTTTGGTGGGAGGAGAAGATAGTTTATGCTCACAGAACATAAGACTTCTTGAAGGTCAGAGGCCCCTGGAAAGTTGGTAAGGTTAGACATTTGAACTCATCTGGGTCACTTACATGAAGGAGAAGCAAGAAGGCTAAGTTTATTGAAAGTCTGCTATGTGCTGGGTTTGATTAATTTTCATAAGTATAAGGATACTGCTAGATATTATTATCCCATTTCATAGATGTGGAAACTGGAGTTAAGAGCCATTAAGCAATTTGCCCACGGCCATAGAACCAGTAACTAGCAGCATTAAGTCTCTTAACTTACAAGTCATTTACTCTTTTCATTAAGCCACACAGTCTACCTTAGAGTAAGAAGAGAAAAGTAAGCTTCAACAACTCATGAAAATCATCATAGAGGGTTTTAAAAAATAGAAAATGCTGTTAGGGATATAAATAAAATACCCCCAAAATGGTTCCCAAATTTTATTTGGTGGAAGACTTCAAATTCCACTGACGTAAAACAGTTCTCTCTCTGTAGGGGGCCTACTAGGGTGAGTTAACTGTACCCTGAATCCTATGGAAGCATGGCATCCTTTCCTATTGCCTCATGAAGAGTCATACGCACACCCTTCAGAGTTCATTTTAGTACTTTTCAGCCTGACATCTAAGGGGGCTGCTACTCTGACAAACACAATCTGGCCAGATGTTGTTATTTTGCACTACATTTAATTTCTTCCTGCCAAAGATTTAGACTTCTTTTTCCTGATAAAGATCAGGGGAAATTGTCTGGTATTTACAAAATCCCATCCAGGCATATCTGTTACAATGTTCACTTAGCAAAGTTTATTAGATTATTAGGGCTTTAAACCCTTGGGCTCTTTCGTTATTGAAATTAAAAAAAGAAAAACCCAAACATCTTCAACAAATTTAAGTGGCATAATTAGACCCTGGACTTGTCTTACAGGCATTTTAGAATTATGAAAATGATTTAAATAGTATTTGCTTCCTGAGATACTTGCTGAGTTTGACAGGGATGAAAGGAAAGCGGTTGTGCTCCTTTGGTCTCCTGAGTTAATGGGGTAAGTGATATCTGGAACTGAAATAAATTTGCTGTAGTTGTATGATGAAATTACTCCCATAAGTAGTTAGCCATACCACACAGGCCCTCTCTTTCTTAGCCTAGTTAAAATGTGGGCAGTACAATATTAGAGGAACATGTGGGTCTGTCACTTCCTTGCTGATGAAATCTGTTGAGGGTAAACACTGAACTAGACTCCTTAAACTCAAATTCTTTGCTTATACCTACACTATACTAGATATAGAAGGACAGTAATAGAAATATCCAATATTTTCAAGGCATAGTGAGTAATGGTTTATATACACTGCAGTGTTCCTCAAGGGATTTCAGTGTGCTTTGCATGCAATGATTATGTTTTCAAGCATTGCTGAGTTGAAAGTTGGTGTCACTGTTGTTATTTTCTTTGTTGTGTGAATGGAGACATGGGAGGGTTGAGATGGTGACCTGGATTAATCAACCTAAGGAACTGGTAACTGAACTGGTACTTTAGATATATGGTGTACCTGGGAGCAAGAAGTTAGACAAAAGCAGTAAATTATGCTTATTTGTTTTGGGGAGTGGGGTGGAGTGATACTAATTCAGGCATCAAAATATTGGAACATCAAACTTTGCTTTAGAAAGAAAGACGACTGTTTCAAAACATGGAAATGTTCACTACATGTCAACTTAAGCATTTTCCTCTATTGTACATGTACGTGGTGTCATAACTAGGCTTTTAACAAATTACTGAAGCCCAGTTCTTTAGAGACTATATTAGAAATGTCTCACAAGCAGGACCATGGTTGGTCTTTTTCTTCTTATTTTGAAGGCAGTCAGAAGCTCTTAATGTGAAAACTGTAATAGTGCAAACATATGTTTATACATTAGACATACAGGCAATAAATGCTGAAATGGCAGAAGTGAACTCAAGGCAGGAGGTAAATATTTTGTAAAAATTAATGATCTAGGGTGAACTCTCATTAACTCTGGCTCTGTTAATTTGAATATTGCGATAATTTGACTTGGACTGAAGTTTAGTTTCATCCCATTTATGAAGAAATAATCTGATAAACAAATTAATAGCGTATATAAGATTTGCAGGAAGCCATGTTTAACTTGCTTGAAGGACTTGAGTGAGCCCATTAATTAGCTAATTACAACAAGCTTTGCTTATTAAAGCAAGCCTGATAGAACCTCTACTTGGATATATTTTATTAGCAGTGAGTTTGAATTACTCTAGGTATGGAAAAATAATAAAAGGTAGTGTAGTGTTTAAGAGAATAGATTCTGGAATAAATTGACTTGTGCTTGGATCTTGTTACATAGGGGCATCCACTTAACCTCTCTAAGCTTCAATTTCCTCATCTCTAAGCAATAAATAATAGGACCTAACCGTACACAGTTGTTGTGAGAAGTAAATGATACGATGTGTGTAATAAAACAACTTAGAATGGTACCTAGAATATAGCAAGCACTCAGTAAATGTGAGCTGGTATTTGTTATTCTTGGAAAGTAGTTGTAAATCAATCTTCACAACTTACACTAGCCTTTCCTCCATGAATTCAGATTAGTGAAGATGTTCTGGAAAAACATCCTATTTGTTGAGCTAGCTGTTCTTGAATTTGAATGTGAGGCCATCTGGGGACAGTAAATTAATAAATTGACCTAGCTATTCTATAGGCCAAATATAAACATTGAAAGGGATGATTATCAAGTCCAAATGTCTTTTCAGTTTCCCAGGAGTAAAATTCTAATTGAACAGATTTTATGTTATAAGCCTAGTTGGCTATGAGTTGATGTTGTGAAGATATTTTGGAGCCTGAAAAATACCAAGAGTTTATACGTCTCAACATTTTAATTATAACATTTGTAATATAATTCCTTTTCTGCTATCCTGCTGTCTACTACATAAATAATAGGTATTACTTTTGAAAGAGAAATTAGTCAATACTGGTAGATATAAAACAGAATATAAACATCACCCAGAATCCTAATATCCAGAGATTACCAGTCAGCATAGGCTTTCTGACTTTTCTCTGCATACATCCAAATACACAATATGTAGATTTTCATACAAAAATACAATCATATTGCACACATTAAAAGCAGTGCTAGTAATAAACCCAGAGAGTGTGTATTTTTCCTTCAGTTATTTTCAGGTGTGCTTTAAAATAGGGTATTAATTTGTAATCACAAGATGAACTTGGGCTTGAAAAATTGTATATAATTTTACATCTGAGAGTCTTCCCCAGATCTCTTTCTGTTGAGACTGATAGAAATTCAGCACAGAGAATATGGCTTCAATTATCTTTATAGGTCTATTATAATTGAGAATTGATGTGTGTGTATGTGAGAAAGAGAGACTGAGAATATGCCTGTGTATGCTGGGTGGAGATTTCCCCCTGTTGTGTGGTCTAGTGACAACAACACTGGGCTGGGAGGGAGAAGATACAGCTTGTGGCTCTGATTCCATCATGATTCACTGGATGACCTCAGGCAATTAATTTCATTTTCCTGGGCCTTAGTTTTCTCATATATAAAATGTGGGGTTAGACCAGAGAATTTCTACAGCTTCTTACAGCGCAAAGTATCTTGAGATTTTTAAAAACCAAACTTGCCTGTCTGCCTGGAAGAACCTGAGGCTCTATGGATAGCTTCCTAAAGAGAGGAGGGGTGATGAATCTCAGCAGCTTCTTTGGCGCCAGATAGACCAAAGGCTGTAATTTTTAGCTTATCAGGCATTTGACTTTTGAAAGTGCTAAATCCTCCATTAGGAATAAATGTGGAAGCTCCAGGTTATTTATCGTTATTTACACTTTCCATTCATAACTGTCAGTGTCAAAGGCTCTGTCGACATAACTGCGTCAGTGAGGCTAGCTTTAATCAGTTTAGTGGCGGCTAAGTCACAGATATATCAAATAGCCAATCATAATGCAGGAGCCCTCTAAAGCCTGACTGAATTATTTATTTTGTTATGATGAAAATGTCTGGGCTTTATTGCGTTTTCTTTGAAAAACTTGATTCAGCTTGAAGTCTAGAAGATAAAAGATCAGTGATTGTCTCTCAGATTCTTTTTTCTGCATTCCTTCAAGGCTTTTCATTTTTCACAAGCCGTTGTTAGCACTTTTAAGTCAAGGTGAGAGAGCTGTGATATTTTTTATCCTAGGGGTTTAAGTATGTGTGAAAAAATTTTACCTTTGATTTCGGGTCCCATTTCTGTCATGTGGAAGCTGTGTGACCTTGAAATAACCAGTTAACCTGTCTGAGCCTCATTTTCTTCATCTGTAAAATGGGGATAATCTTCGTCTTGCCTAAATCTTAAATTTTTACGAGACCCAAATAAGTTAGTTGCCTTGGTTGTCATACAAATGTGAGGTTTTATTATGATCACTAAGCTTAATGTTATGTAGGCCCTCAGTAGGTAGGTCTGACTTGATATAACAAATATGGCCCTGAGAAATTATGTGCAAGTCAGTTTTATAAACCAGAAGTGTGCTCTGCCTTACACTAAACCCTGATACATTATTGTAGAAAATCTTGTCCCCCAGAGGTCATTAAAAAATTAAAGGATTCAACAAACTTAAAATCGTACTCAACTGAAAAGATGAACAATATTGAAATAAAACCTGGGCACTGCAAATCATATTAAATACAGTGCTAAAGATAAAGCTCCAGAGACTCTGAAAAGGGAAATAATTCAGCTTGCTTAAAAAATGCTCAGGACCTCTTGGGGGATGGGAGGGGGTGGGTGAGTGGTCCGCTGGCAGTGGGAGGTCAGGGAGAGGAGAAGACAAGAAGACAAACATTTAAAATATAGCTGTCCTGAACAATCCTCTCTGTGTCAGTCCATGTAGCTATTACCGACCCCCACCATACACTTATTATTCTTTTTCCAGACATCTTTCATACAGTCAGTGGAGCCATAGTAGAAAAGTGCCTTTGTGCTTACAAAAAAGTTGTATGGGCCCTCTAGAATCACTTTTGCTTTCTTTTCTTCTATGCAGCCATTCGGAGGCCCTACTTACCAGCATAGCAGGAAAGAAAAGAGATAAATACCTAGGGCTAAAGCAAAACACAAAGGAAGCAAGATCAGAAAATTGAGAAGTGTGGAGAGAGAACATTCGAGTAGAGTAACATGGTCACTGGTAGGAAGGAACCATTTCAGGCTTACATGCCAAATTATCTCATATTTAGGTTGAGCTGTGGCCAATTAATTTTCATGTGCTGAAGCACATTTGCATGTACTGAGCATGTGCTGAGAGTGGCATTTATTGAGAATTGAAGAGCTAGGAGGTTTTATTCCTGATGTGACTGAAGCTGTGCTCCCAGGAGTGATTTTCCAGCCCCTTCTAGTTGCAAGGCCCCTTGGGAGGCTCAGCACATGGAGAAGCTCCAGCCTTGGAATCCAAAGTGGTCATGTTGTAACTCTGGGACCTGGGACAAGCCATCTGAATCCCTTAGGGATCCACTCCCAGACCTTCAGATTAGGTTAGTTCTCTCTGTCACGCTGCCCCATCCCGCCTGCCCCCAACTCCACACTCCCCGCCTCTATCTTAGCACTTACCACTGCAGCAATGATGTGCTTTGGATGGGGGGGGGAGAGGAGGGCTGAGGAGGATGTCTGTCCCTGGACTGAAAGCTGCTCTCGAGAGGCTGTTCTGAGTTCTTCTCTGTATTCCTACCTCCCACCCCCAGCTCAGTGATGGCAGGTAGATGCACACAATATGCTTTCAGCAGATGTCAGTGAAACTTCATGTAATTTCTTTAAACCTTAGGTTTCCCATCTATAAAATGGAGCTACTACATGTCCAGTCTATATTAGTTATGAGAATTAGTTATTAGTTATGAGAATATGAAGATGTATATATAAAATTGCATATTAAACCAAACAGCACTGTGCACTCACTTATGTAAGGGGCGATTACTAAAAGTGTTGTTACGGGCATTTCATATTTTAAAATATAGGGCTGTCTCCTTAATGGAGTTTGAACAGATTAACATTTGCCAAGTGCAGTTTGTCTGTCTGTCCAAAGAGGTGAGTTGACTAACACATCAGTCCTTAACTGGGGTCCATAGATGGGTTTTAGTGGGTCCTCGAAGCCCCTGAATTTGTATATAAAACTTGTGGATTTGTAACTTCTTCTCTGGAGAGAGAGCACATAGCTTAAATCAGATTCATAAAGGGGTTTTACGCGCCCTAAACAGTTAAGAAACACAAGGCTAGCTAATCTCTAAAACTCCTTTCGGCTCTAATCTGATTCTAAGAATTCAAAATTCTTATTTTGGATGTTTCACCCCATCTCCTCTCTGAAATGTAGTTGTTGTCCTCACCTATGCTGCTTTAAAGAGGGGCTGGGATTTAGTCTGCAGAGTTAGAAGCCTTCCTAATATGTGTGTCAACTGAGTGCAATAAATATCCTTTAAAGAAATCAAATAGCAATAGCAAAGCTATAGCCCAGTAGAGGCATTAGAGGAGTTGGGTCATTTAGGAGCCCAGCTGTGTTTGTTCTGCTCATAATGAAGCTACTGTATACCATTTAGTTCTCTGGGGAAGTGATACAGTTAAAATCCCAACATCCGTAAAAATAGTAAGGTTGATTCACTTAGTTATATACATTGAGCTTTCCATTTTAATAGAGGTGGGCATAAAGCTATCAGGTTGAGAAGTGTGGACAATTCCTACAGTGAGTAGAAGAAAGTGATCCTCCAGACTGTTTCAGAATCTTGTTCGTCGCTGACCCTGGCAGGGGAAGATTGCTGACAACATGGGTGATCTCACCTTAATCTTTTGGAGGGGAGCATCCTCCAAGCAATCACTTATAGCAGCACTGTGGAAAATCCCCCCAAGAGTACGAAGCAGAAGATAGAGGTTTTATTCATGGCTCTGACACTAAGCAGATAGTGTAACATTGGGTAAGTCTCTCCTTGATGCTGAGCCTCTTAGGCTAGCTGTCACCAGGAGCCTTCAAGGGCTGTTGTAATTATTACTAATAAGAATTATAATAATAGAGTTTCCACTTATTGTCTGCTATGGGCTACTATGCTATGGGCTTTAAAATAGAATTGATTTGATCCTTACACATAATCCTATTAGGTTACTGTAATCTTTGTTATATAGACGGGGAAAGCTGAAGCTCAGGGAGGGTAAGCACCCTGTTCAAGTATTACCATTTGCCTACTCCTTCCTGGTTTCTCTTCTCCCACAGCCAGTCATCACTGCGTCCTGTTGGTTTTATACCTCTTCTCCATTCCTACAACCACTGTTCTGGATTCAACCGTCAGCTCTAGCCCAAAATTTTTAACTGCTTCCTCACTAATCTCCCTGTCTCCAGTTTTATACCCTTTGTCTAACACCCATCAGTTTTAAAGATGTAACTCAGGTACCGTTTCTTGCAGGAAACCTTCCCTGATCACACCCTCCTCTGTGTATGTCTGTTCTGCTTCATTAAAAATATAATACTAACCAATGTTTAATAAGCATTTAGTTCCCACTAACTACTATTCTCAGTTCATTATATGTACTAACTCACTGAATCCTCACAACAACCATATGAAGTAGGAACTATTAATACCATGTTTTACAGATGTTCACTAACTTGCCCATGATCACACAGCTGTTCCATGCCAGGGCTGGAATTTGAACCCAGATGCAGTTACTTGAGAACTTGGTCTCTCAGTGTCCGTTCTGTCTTTTGCCTCATGTACTACCTATTCCGGGAAGCCTTTGATGGCTCTCTCCTAACTTATTTTTTAAAATAATCTGGGTTTAGTAAGGATGGCCAACATCCAAAACACAAACAACAACAAATGTTGGCGAGGATGTGGAGAAAGGGGGACCCTTCTACACTGCTGGTGGGAATGTAAATTAGTTCAACCACTGTGGAAAGCAATATGGAGGTTCCTCAAAAAACTCAAAATAAAAATACCATTTGACCCAGGAATCCCACTCCTAGGAATTTACCCTAAGAATGCAGCAGCCCAGTTTGAAAAAGACATATGTACCCGTATGTTTATCGCACCACTGTTTACAATAGCCAAGAAATGGAAGCAACCTAACTGTCCATCAATAGATGAATGGATAAAGAAGGTGTGGTACATATACACAATGGAATATTATTCAGCCATAAGAAGAAAACAAATCCTTCCATTTGCAACAACATGGATGGAGCTAGAGGGTATTATGCTCAGTGAAATAAGCCAGGCAGAGAAAGACAAGTATCAAATGATTTCACTCATCTGTGGAGTATAAGAGCAAAGAAAAAAACTGAAGGAACAAAACAGCAGCAGACTCACAGTACCCAAGAATGGAGTAACAGTTACCAAAAGGAAAGGGACTGGGGAGGATGGGTGGGAAGGGAGGGATAAGGGGGAAAAAGGGGGCATTACGATTAACAGGCGTAATGTAGTGGGGGCATGGGGAGGGCTGTACAACTCAGAGAAGACAAGTAGTGATTCTATAGCACCTCACTACGCTGATGGACAGTGACTGTAATGGGGTTGGTGGGGGGGACTTGATGAAGTGGGGAGTTTAGTAACTATAATGATGCACATGTAATTGTAGATTAATGATACCAAAATAAAAAAATAAATAAAAATAAAATCAAAAAAAGGAAGTAAAAGAAATGTTCACCAGCAAGAAATAGATTTCTTGTTAATTTTTAGTTAACCAGAAATCAAATGAATTACATTAAAAAAATAATAATAATCTGGGTTTCTAAAAGTCCAAATTAAGTTTGAAGCTGAAAATGAACAGTTCTCAGGCATTTTTGGTAGACTTGACATGGTAAAATGGCCCCAGGACAAGCTAATCCTTCATTTATATAACACTAAACACTTTGAAACGTTCTTACTTCCATGAGACACATGGTTCCTATTTTCCAGATAAGAAAACTGAGAATAGAGTGATGGGAAGTGACTTGCCTAAAGCAGAGTTTCTCAACTTTGGCATTATTGACACTTGGGGCTGGAAACACCTTTATTTTGCCGGGTCTGTGGCACTGGAGGCTGTGTCACTGAGCGCCATCCTGTGTATTGTAGAATGTTTAGCAGAATCTCTGGCCTCCCCAGGTGTGACAACCAAAAATGTCACCAGACATTGTCAAATATCCCCTGGAGGGCCGATTCACCTCCTGTTGAAAACCACTGGCCTCGAATCTCATGCTGGCAATTGGCAGTTGGGAAACTGGCCTTCTAACTCACAGTCCAGTTCTCTTCCCATTTCTCTAAGTTGGTTTCCATTCTTATTCTGATGAGGAAGATTGTGGTCCATGGGGTGCTTTTGCATGGTAACCTTTCTTTCACGAAGTGTTCTTTTTATACCATAGAAATTGGTGGCTAACCAAAGAGGAGCACACAAGTGATTTGCTGGGGTGCTTCATTGATTGAATCTCGTTATTTGATGCTGCCTGAATTTCTTTTCCTAAACAACATGTGTATGTGTATGTTGTCTGGGAGGATATGACAGAAAAGGACACGTGTATCTAGGTTTTATTGCCTGGAGGCTTATGTGAATCAGCACCTTCATTTTATTGAGTTTCTGTTTGCTTCAAGTGCCGGATTTTCTCCATCGGAAGTATTTCCTTGACAATGTCAAGTGGTTTGGTAGGTTCATTATATAATTTTACTAGTGAGTGCTGCTGCTATCTCTTGTGACAAGGCTTTGAAAGGGGTGTTGCTTCTACTAGGGTTTTAACCTCTAATAAAGCTGTTTATTTCTAAGTTTTCCCTTCATTTAGGGCTATATAAGACCCTGACAACCCGTCTCCTCTCCAGCTGCCCAACCCCTGACTCCAAGAGAGAGAGCTGTGGGTAGAGAGGGGATGCTAGGCAGGCCTGGCTGGCCCTCCTTCACCAAGGCCCTCTGGATTCCTGGGAGGCTGGGTGGCATGGGGGGATTGCTCCCTTTTTTGCTTTTGATATTTTTTCCAATTACAAAGGTAATTTTCCCTGATGGAAAAATGCACATAGCACTTAGACATGCTTAACATAAAGAAAGAAACAGTATGTTTATGTATATATATATACACACACACACACATAGAGAAAGAGAGACAGAAGCGAAAGCCCCCTTTCATTCCTCCCCCTCTGTCTTACCGACATTCCTAATTACAAATACTGTAGAGAGTTTGATGTATGGATCCTTCCAAACTTCTCCCAAGTATCTGTGTACATACACGCGCACTCACTACTCACTCATACACAGTTGTGGGTTTTTTTTTTGCATAAATGGGACCATACCACACATACTGTTTTGCAACGCACTTTTTCACATCATATTTCTTCAGCACCTTTCAAAAGGACTACTTGAAGATTTTATCATTTTTTCAAACAGCTGTATAATATTCCAATCCACCCACTCCCTATTGGCAACCGATTAGTATGTGCTTTCTTTTTTCTTTTCTCTCACATGCACTGCTAAAGAGAGTATCTTTATTCACACCTTGTCATGTACTTGAAAGGCTATCCCTGGAGCAGAACCCCCTAGAAGTTGGAATGTTGCATCCAGGGCAAGGTTTCCAGGGACAGTTGGCCAGTACTATACTCTCTGCTGCCTCCCAACGTGCAGAGAGAGCCAGCATCTGCCACTGCTCGCTGGGGAAGCACCTAACTGATGGCTCCAGAGGACTGTCCCTGAGCAGTCTGCCTAAGAATCTGTGTTCTCCTTTTCAGCATGCCAGAAGCCAAGAAACATCAAGCTCCTGGTTCAGCCCTGTTAAGCTCCCCTGAGCACAGGACCTAAATGCTGATGTCCTACCACAGGCTTGAATTTGGAGGGCATTTTTTGTTAAGTGCCTCAAGAGCTTTATTTTTCTGTTTATGTCATCCAGCCAATGACTATTTAGTGAGCACCTACTGCATGCCAGTCACTGCTGGGCACTTTGAGACACTCACGTATAGTGTTCAGCTGTATTCCTCAAAAACAGGGATCAGTCTGTCTAGGACAGGCTCTCTCTGTGTTATTTTTATGTCTTAATTAAAGCCTCATAGAAGAAATGCATTGCTTCAGATTGAGTTTCAATTATATTTCACAAATAATCCTCTTAAAGTGGGTTAGTCCATTGTTTGTTTTTTTGTCCCTATCTGTATAAATCACTCTCTCTATAGAAAAACATCAAATTCTGTTTTCACAGAAGGCAGGGAAATAACTTGTTTACACATCACCATTTGACTCCCTTCACCCCTTTCCTCATTACAAACATCTCAGCCACCCAAGTGAAGTTTATTTAAACTCCCAGCTATTCATGCAAACAAGACCCCTACAGCTAAGGAGTTTGGAGGAAGAAAGGACAGGGTTGTCTGCGACTTCCCTAGTCTGTCTTCCCGGGTTCGGCATATTTGTTTTCATGTGTTAATTCACAACCCAGAGGCTTGGCTTTAGTTCTGTGTACATTTTCAGTTCTGTAAATTAGGAAGGTGTTTCCATAATGTCAGAGGGAGCTTTAGAGGTGACCAAATGCAACCCCCTGTGTGTGATTCCTCTGTACAACATATCTGAGGGTGTGATCATTTGGCCTTGGAGTGAAAAACTCTTCTGAAGAATCCACACTCTTAAGAGGCAGCCTGTTTAACTAGTGGTCAGCTTTAATTGCTAGTTCTTGTGTTTGTTGGGTCAAAATCAACCTCCTTCTTACTCTTTCACCACACTGCTTGCTCTCTGTGGATAGGCTTCTACTTGGCGATTATCTCCCTAAATTTTGGTGCCCAGAATTGCACAATACAGAGCACAGGGTAGTGATCAAATCCTATAGGCTACATACTATACTTTTACTGAGGCAGCCAACCTTAGACACTCACTGTTGACTCAGTGAGTATTGAACTCCAAAGTCAAGCAAAATTCTCCAAACTTTTGTTACCAGCCTTTATCCCATGTTTGGGGCGTTGGTTTTCTATTCATATGACATCTTACTAAATTTGAGCCAAAATTCTAGCCTGTTGAGATCAATAGTGTTTCAAAATGGGTTAACTGTTCCTTCCAGCTTCATGTAATTTGTAAATTTGATCCGTGTCTTACCATTGATAAACATGCTGAGCAGAGCAGATCATGTAGGTTCGCCACCAGAGACTTCCTTTGAGATTGACAGTTTATCTATTTACCAGCACTTTTGGGTACAGCCGTTAGAGCAGTGAAGGGACCGGCCAGTGGTATTCTTTACAATTCATAGCAGTCTATCTTGCACATGACTGTTTACTTTGTCCTGGGCCTTTTTGTGATCCAGAGGCAGTATGGCCACTATGTTCCTTTGGTGGTCAGACCAGTACTCCCATCATAAAAGGAAATGAGGTTCGCCTGGCAGATGTTCTTATAAAACTGTGTCAGTTCCGTGTGATTGCTTCTTCCTTTTTGAAATGCTCACACTGATGCTGGGGTTCTTGTTCGCAGAGTCAAAGAATGAACTTCACAAACACTCAAGGTAGGAGAGCAAGGCCGAGGCTTTTATTTAGAGATAAAGCGAAAGGACAAAGCTCCTGGCTCACGCCAGGAGGGGACAAGAGTCCTGGGGTGGTGCGTTGTCTAGGGGTTTTACAGGCTGTTGAGAGACAAAGGACTGGGGATGTACACCTGCTAAGTGGTCCCAAAATGTTTATCTTTGAAGAGACATCAAGTTTCTTACTAGTCTTCCTGGTTATTTAGAAGAAATTTACTGCTCTCATTTCCTCCCAGGATAGCAGCTTCCTGGTCTGGAAGCATATCACTCAAGACAGCCTGCTTTGCTCCCAAGGTGGGCTGAGTTATTGTCTATTTGTTGAAGAGTATGTTAAGAAACTTACTTTTTAACTAATTGGGTTTTAAGTTGCAATTTTATTTTCAAGATGGACTCCTTCCTGTTTTTACTATGTTGTTTTGGGCTTGCTTGCCACATTGCCCAGGTTGCAAATCACTTGATTAGGGCTGGAGGAAGAAAACTAGCACCTGGGTAAAGTCAGAAAAGCAAGCTGGGCCCCCCAGCAGGCCAAAGCAAATCCCACAATGGGTTACCTTGCTTTGTTTTTTCCAGAGGCCCTCACCCTACTCTGTCTAAGCCCATGGTCCCTGCCTCAACACATCTTCCACTTGATGATGTGCTCTGAAATCTTGTTTGGGATTCATGTTAGATTGGTAAGATTATTATTTGTGACACCCACCTTCTTTCCCCCTTTAAGAAATATGGGAAACAGAGGGGCTGTGTTTTTGCTCGCTCTCGCCACCTCTCCCATACCTCTGCATCCAAAAATACTCTTTGTCACCTTTCCCCACACTGGGCTGACTCTCTCCTCCTTCCCATTCCCTCAGAACACTGCCTTCAGTTTTTCTAGGTGAGAGCTACTTAGTGTGGTGATGGGTGCTAATGGGCTAACATGTTTCCAACAATGAGTAAAATCTTTGTTTTTTGAGCAGGGCCTAAATCCCAACCTGTGATTAGGATGGTGGTAATTTTGGTCACCCTGGAAAGTTATTTATGTAGTGTGGGAGGCTGAAACCTTTTGTTTCCTCTCAAATAGGTGACTGCCATTTACACTCCACGTATGGCTTTCTGCCAATTGTGTTGGGGGCGATTTCAAGCCAAATTGATTGGCTAATTGCTTGTGGTCATCCGGCTTTTCAGCTGCCTGTGTAGCATCCCTGGAGGTAATTAGCACTTCCAGAATTGGGGGTGAATAGGAGTTATTCATGATCCTGGCTTCTGGAATAGAGGCAGGGGAAGCACTAGCTTACAGTTATGAGTGAATCATTTTTACTTTAAAATGATTACTGTGGATTGATGAGTTTCTTTAACAATTTAAAAAAATCCATTATGGAGGAGTTTGATATACAATTGCCTTCTAGAGTCATTTTAAGTGGCCAGTTGGGTTCTATATATTGTGCGATAAACTCATTGGTAGGAAATAGCTTCCAAAATGTTAAGCATTTTCTAAAAGCGACTGGAATTTCAATTGCAACTCTGTACCAGCACACATAATGGAATATTTTCTATCCAGTGTTATGCTAAAAGTATAGAATACAGTTTTCATTAAAAATGTCTTCATATGTAAATGTCATGTAAAAATCACTGGTATCTGATAGTGTGATCCTGAAATTTAGAATCATCAGAACTTCAAGGTGATCTCTCCCTTTTAAAAACAATGTTCCTGGGTGATTTACAGGACAGAGAGTGACCAAGCAGAACATCTCAGGACTCTGCCATTCCGCCCACAGATCTGGTATTTGTCAGTGTCCGTCAGCACTGAAATTCTACCTGTGGCAGGAAAGGAAAGCCTAGTGTCATCTGCTTATTTTGATTGTTTCTTTTTCATAATTAAGTGGGAGCTGATGTTATCATCTCTGGAAGTTCCAGCTTGAGGGTTTTATGCTTTTGCAATGCAAATAAACAGTGGGCTTGGGCCATGGTCCAGTCTAGGGCTGGGAAGCCTTGGGCCAATCAGCTGTTGTGTTTCAGTTGTTCCTATGCTGTTCAGGATGGTCCCCCACCCCCTTGACCTGCTGGCTGGGGTGTACAGCCCTCCTTTTAGGGATTCCTCTGGTTTTCCTTCCATCTTAGATTCCCAGCCTCGACTAATGCTGGAATTCAGGGAAGGCTAGAAGGGGAAGGCAATAATTCCTTACATCTGTCCTCCCAGTAATAAGACAACCCCTACCTTCTATTTCGGGGTGGTGTATGGGTACTGAAGAGGATATAATTCAGGTGATTCTCTTAAATTCTTGCTTTGGAACATCTCACACATGGGGGAGCCGTGGCCCTTATCTCTGAACGGAACTTCCAGCCTGCTTTCTCTACTTCCTGTTTTCAGCAAGTTTGATTTTTACTTTCACTTGTTTGTCTATTCTCAGCCTGTCTCCTCTCCCTGACTAAATGGGCCAGATTTTGGGGTGCTGCAGTGGGGAGTGTAAGGCTTCTTTCCTGTAATCTGTTTTTTATCCTAAAGGCTGTCTTAGTTTTAAGACTGTAAGTTCAAATCCTGGCTCTGCCTTTCTGTGACCTTGGGCAGGAGACTTCTGCTCTTAGAACCCTAGTTTCCCCATCTTTAAACTGGATGCTAGAAGAATCTCATAGACTTGTAGTGAGGACCAATTGAATAAAGCCCTGTGAGCTTTATTAAGAGTTACTAAGGAGGTCAGAGGACGACGTGGGAAGGGGGTGGTGGTGGTACCTTTGTCATCATCTTGCACCCCAGCACCATAGAAAGTTGTTTTTTTTCTTTGAGGATCCAGTGTATGACCCAGAGGAAATTGCATGACCCATCTATCCCCAAACTGTTTCTGTTCCCAGAGAACAAGCTAGATCTTCTGAGGGGGGATCAATCAGAGCAATCTTCAGCAGTGGGATGTGTCATGAGAATAAACAGCTGCTCCCTACCCCCTGCACCCCCTCCTGCTGCTAAATGACTCTAGGGAAGAGGAAACCAGCTATCAAAGGCTTCTGCCACCTGTGCACAGCTGGTACTTCCTGAGGTCACTTCTGTAGTGACTAGAGGAGTTTAGAAAGTATCCACTGCACCAAGTCACTGATATATCCATTTCTTTAAGGTTCCAGGGCTTGCTGCCTCCTCCAAACCTCATTCTCAGAGTTGCGAAGCACCTTTGAAAGCTGGGACACCTAGTCTGAGATTGCCCTAGGTCTTCTACAGGGCTATTTTGAGAACAGCATCCCTTGAGAGATTCTCAGTATGAAGAAAAGGAGCAGGACTAGGCTTTCTTCCTCCTTTCCTTCCAGCCTTCTTTTAAAAAAGGAAGAGGGGAGAGTCATTTCCCTTGAGCTACTTGCTTCCCAGTGTCACTCTCCCAGGGAGTGCAGGCTGTCACCTGGCTCTACTGTTACTAAGCCAAAGGGCCCCCAACAAGGCCCCACGCCAGTGCTGTTCCAGACAGGGCGGTGTGGCCAGTGACTGCTAGGGGGCAGCAGAGGGCCAGGAGCAGATCTGGAACTGTGTAATGGCCAGAGGGCAACCAGACCTGACTGAAAGAGCAAAGGACCTGGGAGGCCCCTCATTTATCTGGGGAGGGGCACGATGGTCCCCAACCAGGGGAGGCAGGCACATCCAGGAAGTGTTAACAGAAGATGATTGAGCCACTTTGCAGAGGGGTCGCCTGGACTGGTGCACAAGCAAACATATCAGGGTAAGGCCCAAGGTTTAGTAAAAGGGGGAAGGAAGACACATAGCTATAAAGATCAAATCAGAACCAGTTCTGGGTTAGAGTTCAAGTCAAAGTTGGAATTGTCAGGGTTCAAGAGCTAGAATTGGAATGATTCAGCTCAATCATTTGTTGAGTATCTATCAAGATCGTGGACTTCAGGAACTGGGGTTTGAATCACCAGTCTGCCACCTAATAGCTAAATGACTTCTGTTGAGTTACAGAGCCACTCTGCATTGCCCAGAGATCACATGCATGGTGCTAAAGATGGTTTTTATGCATAGATGCTAAAGTAGTGTTCGTTGAGTGAATTATTTTTATTTAGATGTTGTTTCTAGCAAGACTGGGGTTACTGATAGTAGCCCCCCACCCCAGTTCTATGCCATTTGGTTTTGCATTTAAACTTGTCTCTTGTCTGAGCTGGTGCTGCCCTGGTGCCCAGCTGCCAGGGGCCTGAATGCTAGGGGCACGTGAAGCCAGCAAACAAGGACCCAGGGACCATAGGAGAGGGAAAAATATAAAGAAGACTTCTTGAGATAAATAAATTCGGGTGAAAATCATGAAAACAGAATATTTTGACTTATTCTAAAGTGGTGTCTTCTCTAGACTTTCATGGCTGTTCTACTGGAAATAGCTTAAGCTAAAAGAAAACTTGATGAAATGTATAGGCCTTTTATGAGTCTTAGTCAAGGGACAAGTTGGAATTATCTTGTTAAAGTGAAATGACCGAATAAATGCAATGTGGTATCCTGACTTAGAGCCTGAAACAGTTACAAGACATCAGTGGAAAACCTGGTGAAATCTAAATAAAGGCTATAGCTTACTTGATCGGATTGGGCCAGTGTCAGGGTTTTAATTTTGGCAAATAGTCCACGGTTATTTAAGATGTTAATATTAGTGGAAGCTTGGTGAAGCTAGCTTTGTAACTCTTCTGTAAATCTAAAATTACTTCAAAATAAAAAGCGTTTTGAAAAATTAAGTGGCCAAACTCCCTTAACATTCACCACTGATGAGCTCTGCTTTGCATTTATTTCAGTGCACTGTGTTTTTGAAAATACATAGGATTGGGGTGGGGGAGGTGAGGTTACTTTGGCATACGCCGTTGTTTTGCTTTTGCTCCTTTTGTTAAATACACGCATGCATTTTCACAAGCCGCTAGAAGTTCACCTGAGTGTGCATGTTCATATGTGTGATGTGTTTAATTTCTTACTGATGTACATTTAGGTTGTTCCCAATTTTATGCTAGTATAAATAATGCGGCAGCGAACACTTGTGTACGTACATCTTTGTGCTCATTTCTGATCTTTCCTTGGGGATAGAGACCTAAAAGTAAAACAACTGTATCAAAGAATATAAACTTCTAAAGAGATCTCGATACTTAGTGCCACATCGCCCTCCAGAAGGGTTTTACAATGTACAGGCTCAGGGGCTGTGTGTGAGTGCCTGCCTCATTGCATTCAAATCAACAGGGGGTCTTACTATTAAGAATAATATCCTTCCTCCCTTGCACGTGCTCTGCCTTGGCCCCCTGCTGAGAATCTCTGGTTCAGCCTGTGGTTTGATAATGTCCGGCTTTCACCCCCTCTTCTCTTATTCTCTTACCATTTTTGCATATAATTCCTTAGCATGGTACCTACCTGGGACATGATCTTTTAAAATAAAATATTTTATTGATAAGTAACTGGAGATCTTTCTCTTTAACTTTACTTTCAGGAATATTTTGAAATTCCCAGACATTTTGATTCCTTTGGATATTTACATACACACACACACTTTAATATCATTGAAGGGAAGGAGCTGGGAAACAAGTAAAAGTTGCTGTTTAGTAGGAGTCGCCACCTCCTGGGGTTTGAAGCAAGCCAACCTGGCATGGCCTGAGTTGACTTCAATGCACTGTTGCTTAGCACTGTGAATTCTTATGCATAGTAAGTAGCTTCTCAGTAAACAGGGCCATTAACTGAAATCTGCCTGTTTTAGCCTACAGTAGTGCAATGGAGGCAAAAAGCCAGGAATATTCTTGGTGGTGGCAGGGTCCTTTCTGCTCCTAGCTCACTGTGTCAGGTTGCAGTTGAACTCAGGGACCTCACCTGACACCAGTGGTTCTAGAGAAGAATATCCTGGCCGGTGAACTGGCCTCCTGTTCTGCCTCCGGCACTGCTCTGTTGGAAAATGAGCCACCACCGATGTGGAGGTAGTTCTTTCTGCTTGTGTCGCCCTTCACAGTCTTGGCTCCTCTTGTATTTATAAGACTGCTTTAATAGTCTTGTCTTGTAATTACATCTGGAGACAGGAGACAGCATCTTTTGATAGTTCAAGTCCTAACGTATTTAAATTGCCCTCCTAATGCTGTAAAAGAGTCAAATTATATATTCTGGTTTGCACTAGACGGCAATAAATGTCAAAGTACCATCCACTCTGGTATTTAACTCCTTGATGCCATCTGTTTTGGTGTTCCTCACATGGGCCATACACTCGTGTTCCCCATCTCTTGGCTCGACAGGATCAAGTTGGGAGATAAATTCCATTATTCAAAATATATTAAAAGGCAGAGGCAGTTTGTAAACATTGCTTTGGAAAGGTAGGCATGCCAATAAAGTCAAGGACAGGAACCTGATTCAGTAAAGGAAACATTTCACAAGATTGTCATCTACTTTATTTTTAAAGCTGCAATAAGATGTAACGATAAAAAGGCCAATGATGCATTTCAGCCAAGTGATATGAACTCTTGCTAAACCAATTAAACTGTCAGTATACTATGGTTTCACTTTTTCGGTAACATACTAGGTCACCTTAGGACACTTAGTCACTTATGACTCTATGCCACTGATGCAAAATCAATTTGGCAATTTATAATCTTATATTTCATTATGAAAGTGTATTATTCTGCAAGAAAGCTGCTGGAAAAATAAAGAGATTTCTGAAGCTCATTCATTCCTTTCCTGTTCAGGTGGAGTCATAAAAAAGAATAAAACCAATCATGTTATCTGATGTTTTGAGACTTCTAGTAGTTTTTGATTTAATAAGATTTTTAAAAAGATGCAAACTATACAATTTCTAACCCCGGATGCAATTCTGAATGTTAGATAAAATTGCGAACATTTAAAAGTGAGATTTTTGACTGAAGAGCTCACTTTTTCAGCTACCTTTAAAGAACATTTTTGAACGTGTAGGCTGAAAGAAGCCTTTGCTTAAATATGCCAGAGGGTGGGCTCTTTTGGTGTCCTGTATTTGGAGTTTGGCGCTCCGGCTCTCCTCAAAGAGATGGAGCAGATGGTTATTCATATTTAATACCATCATATTTTTCAGTTTGTATTTTGGAAATTGTGAGTTAAATAAACCAGTTGTATTTATTTGAGAGAGGGATGGGGGAGAAGGAATAGGATGGGTTGGAGCCTTACCATTTTCATTATTATTTAACTTTTATTTGGCAATACCTTCCCTTTTGCTCTCTCGGGGACAAATATGATGCTACTTTTGAAAAAAAACAATGGCAGTAAGAAAATGCACATTAACAGATCCTTAGTTCTAGGAGCTCATTAGCAAAGCAGAGGACAGATCTATTCTGGTAAGATCACATGGCAAACAAGAGCATAATTAACATTGACCGTAGCCCTTTTCTTCTGTTATGAACTCAACCTGGGTTTCCTTTAACCCTCCCCTATGACTGCTAATCATACTTGTAAATACATCTCCCCACCCCCAACTCCAAGCTTAAATCAGATGTGTGCCCCTGGCAACTATGGCTGTATTAACACCAGTTCATTTAAACTTGAGGTTCCCTTCTCTTTTGCTTTAAGTCATCATTAAGGGGTAGGTAGGGGGAGAGGATGCAAGGCCTGTGTGCTGCTCAGGTATTTGCCTACCTCCATGGTCGCAGGTATTTCCACTCTCATCGGCATCTCTCCTATTTGTGTATTCTTTCTAAGACTCCAGTTTCAACACCTGAGAACACACTGAACAAAAAGAGAAATGCAGAGGAGGAGTTGAATAATTAAAATGAGAGTCACTTGGCACTTTCTGTCTTGCTGAGAACAGTATTAGAACTAGGTTAACTGACTTTCTGTGCACCAGGTATGGGAACAGGCACTTGGACCTGCACGATACCTCGTGAGGTAGGTAATGTCATTCCCTGTTTTAGAGACGAGGACTATGGCTCAGAGAGATTAAGTAATTTGCCAAGGGCAGAATGCTAGAAAGTGGTAGAGTTTCATTTCTAATGCAGAACTTTGACCCTAGTTCCAGGATTCTATTGGCTCCATCAGGGTTATTTGTTATTGTTGATACAGCGAAGTCTTGATAAGCCAGACTATGTAGGGAATGGTAGCACACACTACCTTCTAATAGGGATTAGAAGGTAGGTGAATGAACAATTTTGGCTACTTTTTAAAATTAAGAATAGTTTATTGGCATAATACCTATTAACTTTAGAAAAATAAAAAATACAGGTACGAGATAAAATAAATCACTCATGTTATAAGACCGAGAGCTTGGTTCAAGCTCTAAGTCTTAACAGCTTGGTTAATAGACTATTTTTATACTTTTCAGTAGAATATATATATGTATATTAAACAAGGTTTATAACATACATGCCACTTTATACCCTACTTTTTAAACAACCTAACAATATTTTGTGACATTTTCCCATATTATTACATAGACATTAATGTTATTTTAATGGCTATGCAATATTCTATCGTCTGGGTGTACCATAATGTATTTAGCCAGTCCATCTTGGATATCTCAATGAGAACCAGTCCCCTGGTTTGAGAATGCTCCTCTGATGTCACAAAATAAATGGAAATGTGGCTTGTTAAAATATTCAGGTATGCATTCCATTATTAGGTAGCTATGGTTGAATGTATGTCATGTTACATACTTCTTTTCAAGCTGGTGGTTTCCTAGGACATTGGAAGAGTCCTCTGGGTTGAGCTACTGAAGACTTTGTTTAGTTGGTGTTGTGGCTGTTAAATACACAAAAATTTAGTATATCCATACAATGGAATATTATGAAGCCAGTAACGATATTTTCAAAGAATTTTTTCACAATATGAAAATCATGATATAATGTTAATGTTATGTAAAGAATGGGGTATAAATATATATATATGTATACACACACACACACACACACACACTCATACATACATAGTTTTTTTTTCCAGTTTGGTAAAAAATACATCTGTGCTGAAATGTCTGAGAGCTTTTTGGGGGTAAGGTGAAATAACAGTTCATTTTTATCTTTTTTTATATTTTTCTGAAATTTCCAAAAAACTTTGTAGCTATATAAAATCTTTTCTATAAAAAGTGGAATAACTGTTCATTTTATATATTTTTCAGAAATTACCAAAAACTTTATAGCTGTGTATACATTTCTATTTAAAAAATCGTTCTTGAGTGAGGAAAACATCCAACCATTACTTAATGCTCAAATTTTAAAAAGTAATATTTTTTATTATTTACCATATGCTAGGCCCTGCAGGAGCATCTCAGTCTTCACAGAAACCCTGGAAGGTACCTTTATTGTCCATTTGAGGAAGTCGTTTGCCTAAGACCACACAGACTGGATGGGGCAGAGCCAGGATTTGAACTTGGGTCTATTTATTTCCAAGGCCCATGGACATAAGATAGAACAGGGACAAGATATAAGGAAGTTTATGCTTTATTTTTTCTTCACTGGTTGAAAACCTGGCAGTCAAATCACTACTGGGACAAGAATATACAAGTTGATGGCCAGGGAATAGATACAGGTATTTACGCTGGCGAAACCTGGGAGGTCCTTTGGCGCCAGGGTTAGCCCAGGGGCTCTGCATCCCTGGGGTTAATACTATCTAACCAGTAGCGCTATTGTGAGGATTAAATGAGACAATGCATGTAAAGGGCACATGGTGCACGCTTGCTCAATAATGGTAGCTGGTATTATTTCTCTTATTTAGGACCTTGCTTGTTATAGGGATTAGAGACTCCAAGAAGCCTGAGGCAGGACATGTTTACCCTAGTGAATCCTGTCACATCTTAATAGTCCTCAAACATTCCTGACCAGTTGAAATGCCTTTTATTTGAACCTTTCAAATAAACAAGCCCTAATCAGCTTTGTGGACGGTACCAGCTTTTTCAGAAAACGACTCTACTTTTTGGGGGCTTGTTTATTTACTCACTGAAAATAGGGACTTTGTGTAATACAAGGGAAGCAGGAGGTGATTGGTTTGCAGTTAATAGGCAAGCTTTTTTTTGTTTTGTTTTGTTTCCTTTAACCTGAGGAGGCTTGATTGGGTTACGCTCCTTTAAGACTCTCGGAGAGTCTGGGAATTTCAAGAACAAAAGCTCTGCAGGGAGGCCACCGGAGAGAGAAGGCTCTTCACCAATCTTTGGACATTCTTAAATTTTTCATTTTTTTCCCCCTCTCTTCAGTCCCTAGAATTGAGTGGCATTATCTTTGAAGCCATGGAGATTTCAGAAACAACCAAGGTTGGCCTCTCTTTGTTGAGCTTATGAAAGCCATATTTAGTTTTAGGAGGAATGTGTGTTTCTCTTGGGAGGCCCCTCTATACCTGGAGCCTTCAGAAATTCCATATTAAAATCCCATATTTAAGTCTTTACAACTAAAGTCTGTTCTTGCGTGTCTGGACCAAGTCCAGCTGTCAGACTGAGATATTACTGATTTTCTCTTCTCAAGTGAGTGGTTTACATCTGCTGGCTCCATTTCTTTACCACGGATTCTGAAACACCTTGTAATCTGGTTTCTGCCACTGCTTCTTTACTAAAAGTGCTCCCCCTGCAGGTTACCAGCAACTGACTTTTTGCTGAATTCATTGGGGCTTATTTTTCTTTCTTCCCCTTGAATGTTTCTCTTTTCGTGGCTTGTGACTCTACGTATATTTGTTTGCCTCTTAACCTCTCTGAGGATTCCTTCTCTCCTTTTTGATGGCAGATCTTCCTCTTGCATCCAAATGTGACTGTTCTCCAGAGGGATGTCTTTGCTGCTCTCTTCTCCCTGGACTCTTCTTTAAGTTTCATGGCTGCAACTGCTGCCTCGATGTAATGAACTCTGCAGTTCTGCTTCTTACCCATGTTCCAGTAATCTATTTCTTACGGAATTTTAACAATTAGAATAGTCTCTTAGAGTCAGGCATTGTGCTCTGTGCTTTATATACATCATCTCTAATTCTCACAACTCTTCAAGGCAGATAGCCTAAAGCCCATTTTACATAAGAGGAAACCAGCTCAAATAAGCCACGTACATTTGTATTTTTCCATTCAGATCTACCATCAACTGAAACGCAGCAGGTCCCAAAAGGAATTCCTTTTTCTCTGGCTCCAAACTCCAAGCTCTTTCTCACTCTCCCACTTTCTGTTATATTACTTGCAGGCTGAGAGAGTTGAAAATCAGACAGGTAATTGCTTTGGAATAATGCCCTCCCTCCCCAATAAAACCAACCCCTTCAGAATCCCCCAAGCCCAACTCATTACAACCTCATATCTTGAAAATTAAAGCTCAAGCTCTCCTACAGACGAGGAATTCCCAGCCATTATGAGAGCAAAGTCTGACAACTTTCACACACTGCACGCTCTGGGGCGCCGAGAGTTAAGCATCCTTTGCAGGCCAGGCTGTTGGTTCTTCTTCAGTCCTCAAGATACACTTTTCCCAAGCGGTCCCTCCCATAGGCGGGGCTGTCCTCAGTTCTCCGCTGTTCCCAGGACACCAGTGCTAACCCCGCCCCTTCTCTCTTGGATGAGAAAGCCCACTGGAATGTCAATGATTTAGCAATGGTATTTCTATAGTATAGGAGTAACTTTCAATTCATTAATTTTTTTTAAAGAAAATTACTTGCAAATGTCAGTAGTTCAGTATTAGAAACAGCTGATGCACAACACGTATTCACAGCTGATCGGGACATACCAATGTGTTGAGACAAAGAGTTTGAAAACCACTTTCACAGATTATTAGGTAAGGCCCAAATGCCCAATGGGAGGGGGGGTCTGCTTTCTTCTCTGTGTGGAGTATTTGCCCAATGCTACAAAATTTTTAACTTGATACTCGAATCAGAGAACTGAGAAACTCCACATCATCTTGAAGTCCATAACAGGATCTCCCGGCAGCAACAGCTCATTGAGGATTCTCCACGTGCCAGACCAAAACCTTACTTGGGCTGTTTTGACTTTGCTAGCATCTGTGTGACCATTTCATTTTCGAAAAGCAGAAAGCTGCTGTAGCTGCCATCATTTTCAATGGGAGCAGTACAGAAGGTCAAAAGTTCAGTCATATACCGTTCTTATGAAGTCAGGCTAAAAGAAAGGAAAGCCCATTGAGAAATTTCAGTTATCTGTTGAGGGCTTCAGTTTCTTCTATCCATAAGGAATGGGAGCCCAGAATTGCAGCGACACGGTGATGCTGCTTTTTCATCAGATCCGACTAGGATGGCAGTGCGGGTGTCAAAAGGCAAACATACTTGGATTAGCCTTTGGTGAATGGTCTTCCTAATAAGGAAATTAGAGCATACTTTTTTTTTAATTGGAGGAGTTAGGTATTTAGTCCCGGTCATGAAGAGGAGATAAAAGGCGGATGTATTTTCCAGGATTTTAACCTATATCTAGTTGAACAAATGTGTAAATTTGTCCTATATGTACTGCCTACATATATACTTTGTCCACAGCTGGCACAGGGCCTGGCATGTATTTGGGGTTCAGTGAAAATTTGTAGAATGAATTTGTTACTTTAGCAAAATGAGGATTGAAAAGGCACATTCCCTATGGTGGTTAGCATAAATAAAAGCTTGATAGGGGTAAAATCTAATTTACAAAAAGCACTAAAATGCCTATGTTTTAAGAAAAGTTTTATTGTGAAGTGTAAAAATATTAACAGTATCTCACCAGGCCACTTTTTTTCTTCTTGGAGTATCATAGAGAGAATGTTTTTCACTTTTGCCTTAACATACACCAGTTAGGTCAAGGGCAGTGGGGAGGAACTGAGGTTGAAACGAGGGTCACTTGGAAGCATCACTCCACTTGGCCACAGTAGGTCACAGAGGGTCCTGCATCAGATTCATCTGGACCGTCCTGCAATTCTTATGTTCTATAAACAAAGAGTTTGGCCTGCTGCTGGTTAGAGTCTGACCAGCAGTCAGGGTTACCTGTGATGTCCTGGGCTTCTTAAGGTTATTGAATAGAAGCCTAATTAGAGCCAGCCAGTCAAGCAAATGGGAAATCATTTCAATTGAAAAATGGTTTTAAGTGCCTACTATGTGCTCAGATTGTGTGATATCTTCTGTGGGAGTATAAGTTTTGGTCTTTGACCCAGAGATGCTTAAAGGCAAGGTAAACACAAATGAAATAGTTAAATTATAGTACCAAGTGGTCTGAGAACCATAATTTGAGAAGGAACACTGAAGACGATTCATTCCAGACGATCCAGCTGCAAGGAAAATGGGCTCAGATTAGGAATAGAGTCTCCCAACTTCTGCCAGACAATTGGTAGAAGTTGGAACTAGTTCCAATTCCTAGGTCCTTTTGTCATTCTGTCATATAGGTGGTTATATGACATCTTGACATGCTTGCTTTGATCAGCTATTCTGATGCCGGGAACTTTTTGATGAAACCATTTTAAGACAGAGTACTTCTGCAACAGCCTGCAAAACAAGCTAGTAAAACATTCAGCTACTTTTAAAAAAATTACCAAGTAATGTGCAAAACAGATAGCCTCACCCCATCCCTCAGCTTCACCTTCTCTCTCAGCCTTGAGGATGGAGATCAGGGATGAGGTTGGGAGTGGGGGTCAAAGATGGAATCGACGTCATGGATGGGGCAGAGCTCAGAGAAGGGACGAGGGATGGGGTGTGGGCTCAGGCACCATCTGGCAGGCAAAGCACATATCACCAGGAGTCATGTGTTTCCCACACTTGCTCATCTTTGAAAGGCCATTAATCATTCTGGGCACATTATCTGCTCGTATTCTGAGATTTCTTTTATTTCTTGAATAGTCTGTTTCTTAAAATCTCTGATTCAAAACTTTAAGGGACAGGAATGGAGTGGAGAAGGCTATCTGGGTCACAGTATGGTCCCAAGGTCTCAGTCCCAGGCTTCATTGGGAATCCTTGAGTCAATGCCTGTCAGTTCTCTCATTAACATTCCATGTAAAATACTATGGAAAAATAATATGCTTCTGCTATTTTAAAAGTTGTAAAACTTCAATATCATGATCTTTTGAGGGAATAGGACTGACTGGTTGGCTCTTTCAATGTTTATCCTCTTTCAAAATCTAACCAACTTAAAAATAGATATATTTTTTTCTGATTATAAACGTCTGAAGCTTTCACTTGCTCAATGCAGTTTTCAATGTAAACTTATCTTTTTAAAGTTTATCTCTGAAATGTAAAGAATCTAAAGGTGAAAAAGGAAGGCATATTCAAAAATGTTCATATTGAAGAGAATAGGAAGTTCCTGTAAATCTGGGTAAGGATGGAGGAAAAAGAGTCAAGGAGGTAAATGATAAACAGCCTCTAGTAGTCTGTTTTTGTCATGGCTGCATCATGATGTCTGCATCAGAACAACCGTGCCAGGATGTCAAAAATAAATATAGGATGTCTGGTTTTTAGCAAAACATTTGAGAATCTTCTGTAATATCTTTGTGCATGAGATTGTGAAATTTGACTGCATAACTGGTAATTAGGCAAATTCACAGCTGGTTGAGCAACTGATTCAGCATCAACTTGGAAGATGTTTTTTAGTTAAAGTCCACAGGACTGTTTTTGTCTCTACCTGGGCACTCATGCAGTGAACAAATATTGAGTACCTGCTACTTAAAAAGCACCCTACTTAGTGTGGTGAGGAATACAAAGGTGTCCCTATCATGGCCCCTGCACTGAAGGAGATTCTTGATCATAACTGATCACAAAGGCCGACTTTTCACTTTGCAGATAGCCCAAAGCTGGGTGGTGTAGTTTAATATATAGGATGACAGAATCCAGATTTAAAATGACCTCAACTTGTAGGAACTCTAGGTCAAAACCTACAAGATGAAATTTAACAGTGATAGATGTAAAGTCTTGAATTTAGGTTTAAAAAATTACATATGTACAGGATATGAGAGATGTGACTTGGCAGCAATTGATGTAAAAAGTTCTTGGGGATTTAGTTGATCACCAGTTTCATATGAGCCAACAGTGTGGTGTAACTTAATTTTTTTTAAAGCAAAACAATTTTAGGCTGTATTAGAAGCATGTGTGCTGATCAGACCACATCTGGAGTATTATGTTCAAGTATAATCACCACATTTTACGAACATTGACAAAGTTGAGTATATCCAGAAGATAGTGACCAAGATGGGTCTGAAAATCATGTCCATGAGAAATGGTTGGAAAGAAAGAACTGAGGTGATTTAGCTTTTGCTTTAGGCCTCAGCTTACACCCTTCGAGTCTTGGTTGGTTCCCTTGCTTTGTACTTCCATGCTCCCCTGAACAACCGTCACGCCTTCCCCACTCGACCAGGGCTTTGATAGAGCATGATGGGGGCTCTGTGTTCACTGTGATGTCACCCATGGGGCCTACCACCGTGCTTGATATGAGGGCGGGGCAGGGGATGGGCATTCCTCAGCAATGTTTAGAGAATCAGTAAGTGATATTTCTAAGTGTGAGGGCCTCGTGTACAGCTGGGGAAAACTGATAAAGAACTATGGTGCCTGGCATCTATAGCCATTACTTAAAGGAGCAGAAAAGGAACTTTAAAAAGTTCCCCAAAAGTTTTTGAGTGGTTCTTTGTTTTCTCATTTTCTTTTGTCCTCTGCTAGTACCTGACACTAGAGATACATGTCTGCTTTAACAGAAATCTCAAAAAGATTTTTCTCCAAAAGGAGCATTCAAAAAAAAAAATGAGTGAAAGCTCAGGCACTAATATCAAGGAGATGCAATGAAAACAATATCTTTTTTTTTACTCACAGATTAGGAAAAGAGTATATAAAAAAATAATGTCCACTGCAAGTAAGGATTTAGTCAAATGGACACAGTCATACGTTTCTGATACAACCCTTCTGGGACACTGGTTTGGCGACATGTACTGTCAAGGCCCTGAAAATATTCGTGGTTTGATCCAATAATTCTACTTCTGGGACTTTCTCCTATGAAAGCCATACTAAGTACAGGGGGAAAAAACCTTTATGAACAGAGGTGTTTTCTGATAAGAAAAAATTGGAAGCAACAAAATATTTAATAACAGAAGAGCTGATGGTTATATAACTGTGGTATGTTCATTTGATAGGATGTCATAAAGCCATTATTGTTCGTAGTTGCCACATGAAAGACAGCTGTGTAGATAGTATAACTGGAGAATAAATAAATCTAACTTTGTATGTAGAAAAATCCCAGAAGGTCTCATACTTCAAAGTATTAAAAGGGTCAGTTTCTTAGTGTGAGATGATCATTTATTTTTGCATTTGGTCTCTCTTTTTGCACTTTATAAATTTTCTTTAAAACCCATTTTTATATTGAAGACAATTTATAGTGTGCCCTATTATGTCTAGGAATATACCTGTAGAGTCCAGCTCTTCAACACTCCTATTACCATTTATATCAAGGGCATTCTGATATGGTGAGGAAAAAAACTCAATTTCAGAGCAACATTGATTTTTATTTATTTATTTATTTATTTATTTATTTATTTATTATTTTGGTATTAATGTACAATTACATGAGAAACATTATGGTTACTAGACTCCCCCATTATCAAGTCCCCACCACATACCCCATTACAGTCACTGTCCATCAGCGTAGTAAGATGCTATAGAATCACTACTTGTATTCTCTGTGTTGTACTGCCTTCCCTGTATCCCCTGCTCCCCACTACATTATGTGTGCTAATCGTAATACCCCCTTATCCCTCCCTTAACACCCATCTTCCCCAGTCCCTTTCCCTTTGGTAACTGTTAGACCAGTCTTGGGGTCTGTGAGTTTGCTGCTGTTCTGTTCCTTCAGTTTTTGCTTTGTTCTTATATTCCACAGATGAGAGAAATCATCTGATACTTGTCTTTCTCCGCCTGGCTTATTTCACTGAGCATAATGCACACTAGCTCCATCCATGTTGTTGCAAATGGTAGGATTTGTTTTCTTCTTATGGCTGAATAATATTCCGTTGTATATATGTACGACATCTTCCTTATTCATTTATCTACTGATGGACACTTAGGTTGCTTCCATTTCTTGGCTATTGTAAATAGTGCTGCCATAAACATAGGGGTGCATATGTCTTTTGGAAACTGGGCTCCTGCATTCTTAGGGTAAATTCCTAGGAGTGGGATTCCTGGGTCAAATGGTATTTCTAGTTTTAGTTTTTTGAGGAACCTGCATGCTGCTTTCCACAATGGTTGAACTAATTTGCATTCCCACCAGCAGTGTAGGAGGGTTCCCCTTTCTCCACATCCTCACCAACATTTGTTGTTGTTTGTGTTTTGGATGTTGGCCATCCTCACTGGTGTGAGGTGATATCTCATTGTGGTTTTAATTTGCATTTCTCTGATGATTAGCGATATGGAGCATCTTTTCATGTGCCTGTTGGCCATCTGAATTTCTTCTCTGGAGAAGGGTCTGTTCAGCTCCTCTGCCCATTTATTAATTGGCTTATTTGCTTTTTGTTTGTTGAGGTGCATGAGCTCTTTATATAATTTGGATGTCAACCCCTTATTGGATATGTCATTTATGAATATATTCTCCCATACTGTCAGATGTCTTTTTGTTCTACTGATGGTGTCCTTTGCTGTTCAGAAGCCTTTTAGTTTGATATAGTCCCACTTGTTCATTTTTGCTTTTGATTCCCTTGCCCAGGGAGATATGCTACTGAAGAAGTTGCTCATGTTTATGTCCAAGAGATTTTTGCCTATGTTTTTTTCTAAGACTTTTATGGTTTCATGAATTACATTCACGTCTTTGATCCATTTTGAGTTTACTTTTGTGTGTGGGGTTAGACAATAATCCAGTTTCATCTTACATGTAGCTGTCCAGTTTTTCAAACACCAGCTATTGAAGAGGCTATCATTTCCGCATTGTATATCCATGGCTCCTTTATCATATATTAATTGACCATATATGCTTGGGTTTATATCTGGACTCTCTGTTCTGTTCCATTGGTCTATGGGTCTGTTCTTGTGCCAGTACCAAATTGTCTTGATTACTGTGGCTTTGTAAGTAGAGCTTGAAGTCAGGGGAGCATAATTCCCCCTGCTTTATTCTTCCTTCAAAGGATGGCTTTGGCTACTTGGGGTCTTTTTGTGGTTCCATATGAATTTTAGAACTATTTGTCCCAGTTCATGAAGAAAGCTGTTGGTAGTTTGATAGGCATTGCGTTGAATCTGTAGATTGCTTTAGGTAGTATTGCCATTTTGACAATATTTATTCTTCCTAGCCAAGAGCATGGGATGCATTTCCATTTGTTAGTGTCTTCCTTAATTTCTCCTAGGAGTGTCTTATAGTTTTCAGAGTATAGGTCTTTCACTTCCTTCGTTAGGTTTATTCCTGGGTATTTTATTCTTTTTGATGCAACTGTGAATGGAATTGTTTTCCTGATTTATCTCTCTGCTAGTTCATTGTTAGTGTAGAGGAATGCAACAGATTTCTGTGTACTAATTTTGTATCCCGCAACTTTGCTGAATTCAGATATTAGATCTAGTAGTTTTGGAGTGGATTCTTTAGGGTTTTTTATGTACAATAACATTTCATCTGCAAACAGGGACAGTTTAACTTCTTCCTTGCCAATATGGATGCCTTTTATTTCTTTGTGTTGGCTGATTGCCGTGGCTAGGACCTCCAGTACTGTGTTGCATACAAGTGGGGAGAGTGGGCATCCTTGTCTTGTTCCCAATATTAAAGGAAAAGCTTTCAGCTTCTCACTGTTAAGTATGATGTTGGCTGTGGGTTTGTCATATATGGCCTTTATAATGTTGAGGTACTTGCCCTCTATATCCATTTTGTTGAGAGTTTTTATCATGAATGGCTGTTGAATTTTGTTGAATGCTTTTTTAACATCTATGGAGATGATCACGTGGCTTTTGTCCTTCTTTTTGTTGATGTGGTGGATGATGTTGATGGATTTTCGAATGTTGTACCATCCTTGCATCTTTGAGATGAATCCCACTTGATCATGATGGATGATCTTTTTGATGTATTTTTGAATTTGGTTTGCTAATATTTTGTTGAGTATTTTTGCATATATGTTCATCAGGGATATTGGTCTCTAATTTCCTTTTTTTGTGGGGTCTTTGCCTGGTTTGGTATTAGAGTGATGTTGGCCTCGTAGAATGAGTTTGGGAGTATTCCCTCCTCTTCTACTTTTTGGAGAACTTTAAGGAGGATGGGTATTACGTCTTCACTAAATGTTTGATCAAGTTCAGCAGTGAAACCATCCACTCCAGGAGTTTTCTTCTTAGGTAGTTTTTTTTTAATTTTTCTATTATTAATATACAATTACAGGAGCAACATTATGGTTACTAGACTCCCCCTATTATCAAGTCCCCACCACACACCCCCATTGCAGTCACTGCCCATCAGCATAGAAGGATGTTATAGAATCACTATTTGTCTTCTCTGTGTTATACTGCCTTCACCGTATCTTCCTACCCCATTCCCACCCCCGCTACATTATGCGTGCTAATTGTAATAGCCGTTTTTCTCCCTTATCCCTCCCTTCCCACCCATCTTCCCCAGTCCCTGTCCCTGTGGTAACTGTTAGACCATTCTTGGGTTCTGTGAATCTGCTGCTGTTTTCTTCCTTCATTTTTTTCTTTGTTCTTTTTTTTTTTTTTTTCTTTGTTCTTATACTCCACATATGAGTGAACTCATTTGGTACTTGTCTTTCTCTGCCTGGCTTATTTCACTGAGCATAATACCCTCTAGCTCCATCCATGTTGTTGCAAATGCTAGAATTTGTTTTCTTCTTATGGCTGAATAATATTCCATTGTGTATATATACCACATCTTCTTTATCCATTCATCTACTGATGGACACTTATGTTGCTGGGCTGCTGCATTCTTAGGGTAAATTCCTAGGAGTGGGATTCCTGGGTCAAATGGTATTTCTATTTTGAGTTTTTTGAGGAACCTCCATACTGCTTTCCACAATGGTTGTACTAATTTACATTCCCACCAGCAGTGTAGGAGGGTTCCCTTTCTCCACATCCTCACCAACATTTGTTGTTGTTTATCTTTTGGATGGCAGCCATCCTAACTGGTGTGAGGTAATAATTTCATTGTGGTTTTAATCTGCATCTCTCTGATGATTAGTGATGTGGAGCATCTTTTCATGTGCTTGTTGGCCATCTGAATTTCTTCTTTGGAGAGGTGTCTGTTCAGCTCCTCTGCCCATTTTTTAATGGGCTTATTTGCTTTTTGTTTGTTGAGGTGTGTGAGATCTTTATATAATTTGGATGTCAACCCCTTATTGGATATATCATTTATGAATATATTCTCCAATACTGTAGGATATCTTTTTGTTCTACTGATGGTATTCCTTGCTGTACAGAAGCTTTTTAGTTTGATATAGTCCCATTCGTTCATTTTTGCTTTTGTTTCCCTTCTTAGGTAGTTTTTTGATTACCAATTCAATTTCTTGGCTGGTAATTGGTCTATTCAGATTTTCTGTTTCTTCCTGGGTCAGCCTTGGATGGCTGTATTTTTCTAGAAAGTTGTCCATTTCTTCTAGGTTTTTCAGTTTGTTACCATGTAATTTTTCATAGTATTCTCTCATAATTCTTTGTATTTCTGTGGTGTCCATAGTGATTTTTTCATTCTCATTTCTGATTCTGATTATGTGTGTAGACTCTCTTTTTTTCTTCACAAGTCTGGCTAGGGGTTTATCTATTTTGTTTATTTTTTTGATGAACCAGCTCCTGGTTTCATTGATTCTTTCTATTGTTTTATTCTTCTCGGTTTTATTTAGTTTTGCTCTAATCTTTATTATTTCCCTCCTTCTACTGACTTTGGGTCTCATTTGTTTTTCCTTTTCTAGTTTCATTAATTGTGAGTTTAGACTGTTCATTTGGGATTGTTCTTCTTTCCTGAGGTAGGCCTGTACTGCAATATATTTCCCTCTTAGCACGCCCTTTGCTGCATCCCACAGATTTTGCGGTGTTGAATTATTGTTGTCATTTGCCTCCACATGTTGCTTGATCTGTGTTTTTATTTGGTCATTGATCCACTGATTATTTAGGAGCATGTTATTAAGCCTCCATGTGTTTGTGTGCTTTTTCATTTTCTTTGAGTAGTTTATTTCTAGTTTCATACCTTCATGATCTGAGAAGCTGGTTGGTACAATTTCAATCTTTCTGAATTTACTGCAGTTCTTTTTGTGGCCTAGTATATGATCTATTCTTGAAAATGTTCCATGTGCACTTGAGAAAAATGTGTATTCTGTTTCTTTGGATGGAGTGTTCTGCAGATGTCCATTAGGTCCATGTGTTCTAATATGTTGTTCAGTGCCTCTGTCTCTTTACTTATTTTCTGTCTGGTTGATCTTTCCTTTGGAGTGAGTGATGTGTTGATGTCTCCCCAAATGAATGCATTACATTCTATTTTCCCCTTTAATTATGTTAGTATTTGTTTCACATATGTTGGTGATCCTGTGTTGGGTGCATTGATATTTATAATATTTATATTCTGTTGTTGGACACTCCCTTTTATCATTATGTAATGTCCTTCTTTGTCTCTTGTGACTTTCTTTGTTTTGAAGTCTATTTTGTCTGATACAAGTACTGCAACTCCTGCTTTTTTCTCCCTATTAATTGCATGAAATATCTTTTTCCATCCCTTTACTTTCAGTCTGTGTATGTCTTTGGTTTTGGAGTGAGTCTCTTGTAGGCAGCATATAGATGGGTCTTGTTTTTTTAACCATTCAGTGACTCTACGTTTTTTGATTGGTGCATTCAGACCATTTACATTTAGGGTGATTATTGATAGGTATGTACTTATTGCCATTGCAGGCTTTAGATTCAAGGTTACCAAAGGTTCAGGGTAGCATCTTTACTATCTAACAGTCTAATTTAACTCACTTCATATGCTATTATATACAGAACCTAAAGATTCTTTATTTTCCTCCTTTTTCTTCCTCCTCCATTCTTTGTATGTTATTAATCATATTCTATACTCTTTGTCTATCCCTTTGGTGACATGTATTTAGTCTTAGGAATACTTCCATCTGTAGGAGTCCCTCCAAAATGCACTGTAGAAGTGGTTTGTGGGAGGCAAATTCTCTCAGCTTTTGCTTATCTGAAAATTGTTTAATCTCTCCTTCAAATTTAAATGATAACCTTACTGGCTAGAATATTCTTGGTTCAAGGCCCTTCTGCTTCTTTGCATTAAATATATCATGCCACTCCCTTCTGGCCTGTAAGGTTTCTGTTGTGAAATCTGATGATAGCCTGAAGGGTTTTCCTTTGTATGTGATCTTTTTCTCCTCTAGCTGCTTTTACAAGTCTGTCTTTGTCCTTGATCTTTGCCATCTTAATTATCATATGTCTTGGTGTTGTCTTCCTTGGGTCCCTTGTGTTGGGAGATCTGTGCACCTCCATGGGTTGAGAGACTTATTTCCTTCCCCAGATTGGGGAAGTTTTCAGCAATTACCTATTCAATGACACTTCTATCCCTTTTTCTCTCTCTTCTTCTGGTACCCCTATTATGTGAATATTTTTCTGTTTGGATTGGTCATACAGTTGTCTCAATATTCTTTCATTCTTAGACATTCTTTTTTCTCTCTGTTACTCAGCTTCTTTGTATTCTTCTTCTCTAATTTCTATTCCATTTACCATCTCTTCTACTACATCTAATCTGCTTTTAAATCCCTCCATTGTATGTTTCATTTCAGATATGGAATTTCTTAATGATTGAATCTCAATCTTATATTCATCTCTGAGTTCTTGAATATTTTTCTGTTCCTCCATGAGCATGTTTATGATTTTTTTTTGAGCTCTCATTCTGGTAGATTGGTGAGTTCAGTTTCATTTGGCCCTTTTTGGGGGGTTTGTGAGATACTGGTCTGAACCATTTTCTTTTGACATTTCATATTTCTGTGTGGTGACCTGTAGTGCCCAGTAGCTCCATTTTCTGGACCTGCTCAGCCCCTAGAGTGAGGTTGAGGGTCGTAGGGGAATGAAGCTGGTGCCTGGAGGGAGGAAAAATCTGTTTCCTGATTCCCGTCTGCCATGCCTGTCTCCCATATTAGAGCCAGTGGGCTGAGCAAACAGGTGTAAGCCTCTGTGCTTTGCATCTCTAGCTGCTGTAGGTGGGGCCTCCCTCTGACTGGCCTGATGCCAGTGCAGTGGCTGCTGGTTTGTGGGCTGGTGCTGTCAGGCCAGGAGGAAGACTCGGCAGGCTATGTATCACAGTGCGGGGCCTTGTAGCTGAGTATCCAGCCAGGGGGATGGAGCGCCTGAAGCTCCTCAAAATTCCCAATCTGCTTGGCAGAGTGTGCCCAGTCAACCTTGTCCCCCTATCCCTTCTCCTGTGCAGCAAGCTCCGTGCAGACCCTGCCCCTTCAGCAGCCCTGTCACTGCTAGGAAGCCTCTCAGACTGCCTGCCTTTCCCTTGTCCCAGAGTGGCCGGGTGTGGATCCCATCTTCCACAAACGGTGGGAATCTGTCTCTGTATCACTCCTGTCCCAGCCTCTCATCCTCCAGAGCACCACACAATGTAGGTTTCTGCTCGCAAAGCAGATCTCCAGGATCAGGTGTTCAGCAGTCCCAGGCTTCCACCCACTCCCAGCTCCATTTCTCTTCCTCCTGCCAGTGAGCTGGGGTGGGGAAAGGGCCTGGGTCCCACCGGATCAAGGCTTTGGTACGTTACCCTGTTTTGTGAGGTCTGCTCTGTTCATGAGGTCTGTATGCAGTCTGGTGCAGTCTTCTTTCCTGTTGCTGTTTTAGGGTTAGTTGTATTAACTATATTTTTGCACTATCTGTGGTTTTTGGAGGAGTTCTCTGTCTCACCTTTCATGCTGCCATCTTGAATCTTAGTCTATCAGCAACATTGATTTTAATTCTAAATTTAATTATAATTAATTTTAATTTACTTTAATTCAAAGCACATATATGTAAATATACATTATGAATACTTTTAGATCAAAGGTATGTTAATGAGCTTTGCAAATGAAAGATGATACAACTCTTAAGAACAAAATAAGGTCTGCATCCCAGATTCTAGAGAGCCAGGTACCTTTTGCAAATGGAGATGAAACAGTGCCTTGTAGGTAGGTATCAGTCACTTAATAGTCTCGAATGACTGGCTCCCGGAAATGAGGAGGACAGAGTAGGAGATTGATTGCAAATGTATAAGATTGAACAGCTTGATGGATACTGGAAGAACCTGAATATCAGGTATTATCTTGTTAAATCAAACTCTGTTCTAATGGATATTTAGATATTGCTCAGATATATCAAAGTTCAAGCTGTCAGATCTCTGTATACTGTAAAAATGCATCCATTACAAGTAATTTGCGCTAACCTGTGATTCTAGATATTTAATCCAGTCCAATTTTCTTCCTCTATCAAAATTACTAGTAGGGTTTCCAATATCCATTGTTTAATTTTACACGTGGTGTACCTTCTATAAAGAAAATATGTTCACAGGCACGTTTGATGCCAACTTCTTTGTGGGCTACGTATTAATGCAGCCTGTACCCTTCTCTTGATCTAATGACAGCAGAGATTCTTGGTCCTTGAGCCACTTGCGTCATTATTTGTTTTCTTCTTTCCCATTTGGAAAAAGGACATTGCAGACCTCAGAAAATTGAATGGTTTTCAATTTTGTCTGTGATGTTTGGGAGGGAGATCAGCTTTCTACCAGGGGTAAATGACAGATCCAGTTTCACTGAGAATGTTCAAAGACAATTTTGAATATTTTGAAGAATGTTTGAAGACAATCTAGGTTTGAAGAAAGTGTTTTTTATACATGTTCACATTTGATGACCCTACTTTTTGGGACTTACAGTTCTGCTTAGCATGTATATTAATCTTTGTGGAATTAGTTTTCTCCTCTGTTTTTGTGTGTCTCTCAGGTTAAGGATAATGAAGACAATACTACTGAGAATGTTAATTTGATAGCAACTATTTCTGTTCCTTATGTAGTTTTTCTTTTTTCTTTCCTCCCCCGTGTTTTTCCCCTCTTATTTAACATATTTTCCTTTATCTTTTCTTGTATAACCTGGTTTCTGTCTCAATAGGAAGCAAACTGTTCTTTAAATCAGTCAATTCCCTTGTTTTCTTCACCTCAAGTCTCTGGTAAATGAAAAATTTTGTACAATGTTGTAATGATATTTCTACAGGGCAAAAGCATGGAGAGAATCTTTGAGAATGTATGGATATGTGTTTTCTTTTAAGATGTCCTAGGCTGGTTGATTCTGAGAAGAGGCTTTCCATCTGGTAACCTGAAGCTGCGATCTCCATGGGATGAGTATTCTTAAATAGGGATTTGGAGAACTTGAAAGAAAGCCGTATACTTCAAAGCTCCTTTCACCTCCAGCACAGTTAACTTTACAGTCTCATTCACTGATCTGGCAAGTTAATAGCTTGATCATTTACCTGCAGATAACTGCGCTGGACCCTGTAGAGTATTTCAGTGGGGAATAGCCAGTGGGTCTTTGATCTCCATATAGATAGAGTAGAATAATTCAGAAAGAATTCTGTTGGAGTGATTTATGGCAGAGACAGCACAATTTCATGAATGCCTTTCCCCAGTATGTCCAAGATACGCTGGCGAATCTCAATAGAAGATGAACTCTTTCCATTGTTCCATCTTCCCTATGAAATAGGGTTCTTGATTACATGATATTTCAACCTGTAATTTTTTTTTAAATAAAATGTTTTTAAGAATAAGTGCCTACTGATAGTTAAACATGTAAAATATTGGTGCTTGGTGAGGACAGGGGAAAAATTTATTTTCAAAAGATCAGATGGCACCCCATGGGGCGAAGATGATGTGTGGTAAATTTGCTTTCTTTACTGTGTGTGTATGGTCGGGGACAAATGGCCAGAAAGCAAACGAAAGGTACCTTTGAGGCCCTTTGCAGCTAGATGTCAACTTTCTTTCGGAGCTTAGGTCTCTCTTTGAAATATCTGAGTCTTACCTTTATAATGCAGTTTCTTAATGCCTCCACTGATAAACTGGACTTGAGCCAGTAACCCAGCCAGCATATCTTGCCTAACTGCCTCCTGCCTTCTTGGCAACATTTGAGTCTGTGGGGGTTGATATGCTAGAAAAATTATTGGTGGGGACACACACTTCCTCCTCAGTGGCTTTGTTAGTCTTGGAAACATCTTCCCTGTCTCTCTCTGAGTAGCCAGACTTTTCATTTTTGTGGCTAAGACCCATCTCTTCCTCTCTCTCTCAAACTGGTCTGTTTCTCACATCTGACCCCTCATGACTTACTGCCAGCCTGACAACAGTCTCAGCCCTTAATTTTGTTATTCTCTCATCCTCTCATGTATTTTTCTTTTTGCTTCCCACTTAGTTTGGAATGCTCTAAAGAGAGACACCATATTTTACAGAACAATTCCTTTGTTAACAAGTGTATGTGGTCCAGTGACACATTTTGTTGTCACACAGTTTGTGACCAGAGGAAGAAATGATACAGGAAACAGGGCTCCTGGATGTCAAAGAAAAGAAAAAGTAGGGGAACAGAGGGGTTGGTACTAAACTCTCGTTAAATTTTAATTAAAATAATGTCCATTGTATCAATAAACATAAA
The DNA here is from genome assembly GCA_029783875.1 of Phataginus tricuspis. Classification (NCBI taxonomy): domain Eukaryota; kingdom Metazoa; phylum Chordata; class Mammalia; order Pholidota; family Manidae; genus Phataginus; species Phataginus tricuspis. Next base: position 112,255,258 of record JAQQAC010016209.1, on the reverse strand, counting down.
CTCGATATTGATGAAAATGTTAATGTTTATATTAAGCTTAAGTACACTGAATTATTTGAGACACTTCACTGTACTTCTGTTCCATCCTCCAGATTGCTTTGGGGATCTGTACATCAATAATGGCACAGTGGTTGCCAAAGGCTCAGTGGTGGATGGACACCTTATGGTGCTTTTACCATTCTGAGCCCAGCTCAGAAAACCAGTCATGACATGTCTGGTCCCCAGTACTGCTAAGATAGCCCACCACGGAGCAGGTTGCCCTGTGGGCCCAGCCATTGATGCCTTCCCTGTTCTTCCAGGTGCAACCTTGTGTGTGTCTGTTACCTCAGCCACTTCTGCTCAGGGCGTCCGAGTCAAGGTTAATCAGAATCCAGAACTAGATTTGAGACAGTGAGGCAGAAGAAGACTGAGCACCAGAAAGACAAGAAAGGGGAGGGGTGGGAATGTACAAGTCAGCCTCCTATTGGCTCTTCACAGCATAGCCCATTCCTTCCCTGCCAGTGAGACTTGATGCAGAGGAGATACAAGGTCAGTAATAGAGATGTGCACAAAAACATATTTATAAGAGGGTTCATTGCAGCACTGTTTATAATAGTCAACACTTGGGAATGGTTGTGTAGAGCACAATATGATAAAGCCATTAAAAATGGTGCTTTCAGAGATTTTTAATGACAGTGAAAAAGGCTCACAAAATAATGTGTGCATGGTGCCAAACATCAAGCTATATATCTGATCCCACTTGACTATCTGTAAAACACATAGTGAAAATGCTATAAGGAAATATACTAAAATATTAATGGAGAATTATCCCTGGGTGGTAGAATCACGGATAGTTTCTTTTACATATTGTATATTCTAAAACTTCCATAATTCAGATTTATAATTTGCATAATCAGAAAATAAAATGCTCCTTACCACCATCTTCAACCTCACATGCCAAGATGATGGGGACAATTATTTTTTCTGAGAACAAAAATAATGTATTTACATTATGTAAAATTTTTAAATGTAGAAAAAAAAGAAGGAAAAATAATAGCAATACAGTGTCTTAAAATGTCCTTTAAATAAAACTGTTCCTTTTCAGAAAGGTTTACTTGAAGTATCACTGTAATTTCTCTTCTTTACTAAAATAGTAAGGGCTCAAAGACTGGATTAATAAAAGATATTTTAAGACAGGTCCTTATATTTAGATGGCATCTTCATGCCTGGTTTTTAGATCTGGAAAGGACTTCATGTATCTTCTGGCCCAACTTTGGATAAAGTTCAACAGTAGGTTTTGACAACACTCTTTGCTTGGCACAGTTCTGACACACCTGAGACTCAGAGAGTCCAAGTGACTTCAGGTTGCACAGGCAGCTCTAGTAACCTGGAGATACCTTTGCTCTATCAGTTTTATTTCCAACAAGGAAAGACATTTTTAACATTCCAGGAGTAGTGACTTTCTTTTTTCCCCTTCAAATATATAACCTTAACTCAGAAGTGTCTAGAGACAAATTTAAAATGTGTGTATAAAATGAGCAAACTATTTGCTCTGGTGAAATTTAAAAAATGGGGCTTGTGTTTGAAAATGTTATCAAATTAAAAAAAAACCCTCTAATACCAAGTAAATATTTGGTGTAAAAATTCACTTAGGTTATAAGCATTTTTGCTATGCCTTCTTTTAAAAATTAAAATTATTCGACTTAATTTTTGAATCAAAAGGTAGCATTTCAGATACCTTGAAATACATCTATTATAGAAGTGGTTCTTTCAGTGGAGTTTTATAGTGGTATGTTATTGGATTAACTAGAAATACAATCATTCTTTTATTTAATCTGCTTCAGAAAGAGAAGTTGATTTGATGCAAATAGAAATTCCTGGAAAACCCATGTCATTGTCTTTATGAGCAATTTAACAACTTACTCTTTCAAGGAAAAAGAGATAGGCAATACAAAAGATAATTTACTTTAAAAAATGAATCCTACTTCGTGAAACAGTTTTCAGATTCCTCTGGGTGGTGTTTGATGGCCTTTTGGTGGTAGTAGTATTTTGCTCTTTGTCAACTACGGCCCAGGTGGAGCATGTTTGGAAGCCAGCTTTTCTCAGCAGCTGTGACTCTGCCAGCACCAAGTGGCCAAGAGAATATGGGCTGAAACTGAGTAGAGGGATTGCCATGTCAGCAGGTTTCAGCAAAGTGTTCCCTTAGAGAACCTTCAAAATGGCCCTAGGTAAGATCTCATATCCTGGCATCAGTTCTGCCTCCCCTTTGTCATTTTGTTGGAGGAGCATTCTAGAAGGATATTGATGTTTAGTTGACTAGGGAGATGTAGGTTGGTAAAAGGTTTAAAGAAGATGAAGCTTTGTACTTTTTGTTGTTTAATCTCTAGACCTTCCACATGGAGTGAGGTGTATACATTGGGTATTTTCTCAGGAGGCACAGTTAGTGGTCTGAATGGCCTCTGACTCTCAAGAAAAAGTGTATAGAGTTGCTGCTTCTTGCTACCACCACTTAATTGTACTTCTTTATTGAAAACACAGCCATCTTTTTCTCTCAGACTTTTTGCAGAGGGCCCTGTCTGTGCCAGGCGATCAATAAATATTTGGTTGATCATTATCTTCTAAATGCAAATTCAACATTTAACATTCAAATATTGAAGTTTCTCTGCGCCAAAAACAGAGAAGTCTCTTCTAGGAGAATGCCTGCTTGAATACTTGGAACCAGCTCCCATAGGTCAATGGCATGGGTGTTCTGCTTCTGTGATTTAGTTTAAGTAGAATTTAATAACGACTAGACTTAATCAAATCATTTGTTTAACAGCTACCTAGAGAATCAGGACCTTCCAATAGCTCGTGGGCAACTTGGAATCATAGAACTGAGTTAAACTGTCTGTTGACTGTTCCTTGAACTAGGCTTTAGGGTTGGGAGGTAGCTGAAGGTAGGAGGTAGTGTTTATATAGATAATGCTCCAGACTTAGTCCCTGTTCTCTGGGATCTTACAATCTAGGGGACTGGCGTTCACTGAATAAGACAGATGATGTACAGTTTAAGGAGGACGTGCTTTGGCAACAGGAACAGATGTGTACTGGAGTTGGTTGGTAGTGGCTATGAATGCCAGGCTCTTGAGGTGCTGGAACAAGAAGGAGAAAGAGGAGATGTGTGAGCAGAGGGAGTAGCAAGAATCGATGGAAGAAGGAACAAGGGGGGGTGTAAGACGGTGCAAGGGATGGCTATAAGATGATAGATGTGAACTCAGAGAAGCAGCAGAGCTCTGTTCAGTAACATGTGATGAGGTTGTTTGGGGATACCATGAGGTCATTGCACACTCATCTGCCTGTTCCATGCCGTATGAGACCGATGTTCATTATAATGAACCAGAGCCATCGAATGGTTTATGTTTCATATACAGAACTCCACTTCCAGAGACAAACAAATGTAAGAAATATCCATATAGCAATGTGTAAGTATTTAAAATGTTAACTTTTTATCCAGAAGACATCAATCTGCAAATACTTAACAAGGTCAGACATGGTGGGAGATACAAAAAAACATGTGTGTGCCTTTGAGCAGTTTACTTAGCTGAGAAGAGCAGACGTATACAAATGAAAAGTTTGTCCTTATTACAAGGCAGTATCGGCACATTGCTTACAGACAGTAACTGTCAGTGGGACTCCAGGGGATGGCCAGCTCCCTGGGACCTTGGGCACTCAGGAAAAGTTTCTGGTTCTTGAGCTAGCCTGGGTGGTTGGGCACGATTTAGGCCGGCCCAACATAATGCCAGATCTTGTCATAATGCCAGATCTTGTCATAATGCCAGAAACATTGTCTTTTGCCCTCTGAGAAGTTGCAGCGTCTGACCTGCTCTCATAAACTCCTCCCCAAAACAGGCTGTGCACTTAGCAGTAATAAATTGAACCATCAACTCCTTAAAACACACCTGGTTGATAATTAGCTCAATCACATTGTGTTTCGGTCATTACCCTTGGATTTCCCAAGGATGAGCTTAATTCATCTCTCACGTTAAAGTGAGTGCCTGCATGACCAAACCTCGACTGAATAGAATTTCTGTCTCTATTATGTCAATTTAATGCTGTGGTAGTTTTATTGCAAAATAGGTATTGGGTTACAATTTGCCACCTAAATATCTGCAGAGAAATTGTTAATGTATGCTGTAAAAAGATCTCCGATGGCAAAAAGCTCTCTTTTTTTCCTGAACAGTACTTCACTGGAAGACAAAGAGGAAATGAGCTGAAACTCTGATTCAAGGAATTTAGAGTTGATAAGATCAACTGTTGTTTATTCAGACTACTTACTCTGGTTTTATAGCTTATAAATGTATTGATGATGGATACAGCCCCTTGCTTCCAGGGTTATACAGAGCTTATTTTGTGTCTTATCCACACTCCCTTCACCTCTGACCTGCTGTTGGATGTGAAGGGATAAACTGGTGGTGCATATGCTGTATTACCAAAGTAGGAAGGGAAAGGGGCACCTTTATGATATCAGATTACTAGCCAGATGCCTGGAATGCTCAAATCGACTCACTGGTTGCTGTTTAAAACGGAAAATACAGATCTAACCACATCTAGGAATGGTGCCAGGTGTCTGTAGTAAGGCAACCCAACTCCAGAAGGCTATAAAAACAGTCCCCAAGTAGTAGGTTCTGATTTCCCACTGAGCTGACCAATAAATCCAACAACCAGTTAATTAAAAATGCTGGGAGGGAATGTTCATCCTCCATTACCCACCTGTCCTTGTGAATACTCATTGGTTATAAACAGGAGGCTACAACTTAGTATTAATGTCTGGATTAGGGAACCCGCTCCTTCCTTTTCACAGCAACCCGGAGATGTAAATGGCCTAGGTGGTTGCTTGATACTCCTAGTTGGGTGTCAAAGATTATTTGAGGCTAAAGTGATATGAAGCTTCTAAAGACAAACCCAGTTATTTTCCTTGCCTCAGGGCTTCCTGGCATCATCCGGAAGAGCATGTTTAGATAGACCAGCTCATCTCTCCCTTGTTCAGGCTGTGAGTTTGCTTTACACTCTGCCAACAACTGCAGAAAACCTTCCTGTCCTGCTATAGGCAGGACACCATGGTAGCCTGAAATGCAGAGTGCTGGAAGTTAGATCTTTTAGAATTTCAACTTGATCAAACATTAAAAAAAAATCAGTTTGCAAAGCAAGTAAAAACTTGGATGGAGTAGATCATCAGTATCATCCTAATCATTAAAGCCATTAAAAGGTGCACAAAGAAAGAAGTAGCGAGAGTACTGGAGTTCAAAGTTCTGGGTTTGATCGTGACCTACTGTGTGGTTTCTGTGAGCTGAACTCCAGCAGCTCCTCTGGAAAACAGGCATAATAGCACCATAGTACGAGTTGTTATGAGGAATAAACAAGATCCTGTGTGTGAAAATGCCTGGCACTTAGTAGATGTCTAGTAAATGTTATTTGAGTCTGATTTTATTTGCAGATTAATGTCCTCTATTGCCTTAGGTAGATGCAGGAAGCACACATTTAAAGGGAGCTGAGAAGAGGAAAGAAGTGGTGGTGGTTGTGGGAGACCAAACTCCCTAAATACAACTTTGATTTGCCAAGAACCTTTTTTATGAGATAGTACTATTAATGAATTATGTTTCTCTTGGTATTTGTTGCAGAGATTTTTGTTTTTGTTTTTCTTACTTAGAGGCGTTTTGGTGGAAAAGAGAGGAAAGTCATAAAACTTGAGTTCTAGTCAGGTCTCTGCCACTTACAAGTCCCTTTCCTTTTCTAGGGCTCAGTTTTCTTGATCTCAAACATGTTGAGCTACAGAAGAACTGTGATTCTTTGTCCATACCCTAAATTCTTGGGGGACAATTGGCTTTTGAGTCTTTATTAATTGGAACTGAAAGTTTTTCTGTAGAGGGGGAAGTTATGGGAGAGACTGCTGAGCCCAAGGTGCAGAAGCTTATTTAGCAATGACAGAAATGTCTCTTGCAAGTAAGAAACTGTCTATAGTAATCAGGAGGCTTGAATGATTGGGATGGATATACAGATTGCTTTTATTCTTGCTTTTGAGCTGCTTCTCAGTATGTGTTCGGTTTCAAGACTAAGGCTGAGGCTCTTTGTGATTTGCTGTGCATTAGTAGGATATGAATGGTTAATTCTGCTTATACGTGATCATGAAGAACACAAACTGGGATCCTATTATTGGAGGGCCTAACGCATCCCCTTTTCTCCATCAAGATAGGTTTGTAAATTGTGATCAGGGCCAAGTTACCAACCTTCTGTATAATACCTCTACCTGCTGCTACCTGACATTTCTTCAATAAGGAATGGCAGGGAAACTCAGAATCACATAATAGGAGAGACAAGTTGAAAAAACTGAAACTTTTTAGCTTGGGGAATTGGAGTTTTAGGGGCCCATTTTGTCGTCTGTTATCAAAAACATGAAGGTTTCTCAAGTCAAAGTAGAATGAAACTAATTTTTTGTGGCTTTGGTGTGGGAGGAGGCAAACTAGGACTAATAGAGGAGAGCTCTAGGGAGACAGTTTTCTCAAACCAGGCAATCACTTTCCAGGAATTGGGCTGCCCAAAGAGGGAATAGGCTGCCTCAAGGAAATAGCAAAATTCCCACTACGAGTCCCCATTCACAATCCTAGCTAGAGTAAAAAGGTAATCTCTTCGAATATAGTCAATGATTCTATAACATCTTTCTTCTTTGATAGATAGTAACCACACTAGAGCAGGTGAGGATTTAATAATATGGGTAACTGTTGAACCACTGTGTTGTACCTTTGAAACCAATATAAGATTGTATATCAACAATACTTTAATAATAAAAATAAAAGATTAATCATGAGAAAAAAATCTCTTTGAATGTAAGATGGACTCTGTTTTCTGGAGTAGATCTATAGGGATCCACTGGTGTCATGATGCCTCCACTACACCGAGAAGGCCCAGACCCCAGACCATGTTCTCATTTATATTCTCAGCACCTAGTATAGGGCTTGATCATAGAAGGAGCTCAGAAAGTGTTTGTTGATTGACTGACTGAAAATGCACCTGCAAGTCCCTAGATCAAGTGTATTAAATTGGTTTCAATGTACCTGCAGTGTCCCCCTTTTTCTTCACGTTTTCTATGGATTTCACTCACAGCAACTGACCCACTAACAACTTGTTGTTGTTAGAGAACTAAAACGGTTCCATCAACAAGAGGCCCTCCATACCAATAGGGAATAGAGAAAAAACATGATTTAATATTGGGCAAGCATCATCAGAGTTACATGCATGGAAGGTAGGACAAAAATGACTGCAACGTCTGGGAAAAGTTTCATGCATTTTGGTGGAGAAAATGTTTGTACAGAAAAGCAGAAGAGAGAATGATTTAAAGCTTCTCTTATTTCCTTGTGAAACAAGTGGATTGTCTCATGCATACCTTGTGAAAGACCTCAGAGCTAATTCTGGAGGTGAGTATTTGCAGTTCCAAGGGTCAGGGGCCCTTGAACATGCATTGTAAAACCAAAAGGTCAAGACTTTTTATCAGGCCTGTTATGTTCTCAAGCAGACGCCTGAAAGAAGGGAGGGTGGGAAGGCAGGGACTTCCGTCCTTAATAAAAATGTCATCATTTTACCCTTACATCACCTGACATGATGGGATAGTGGGTGTTCTTCGTGTAATTTGCAAAGCTTCTTGAGGGTTCACTCATTTGTGGGGTAAAACATCTTCCCTACAAGATGCCACTGTACAGGAGCTGGAGAGCTGCCTCTCATCACCTTACTGGTTGATTCTATAATTACTGTGTTTTTTTTTTCAATAAAGCATTTTGAATGAGGCCTTATAAAATAGAATGAAGGTGAAATTAAAGGACTAAATAAGCCAAACCTAATAGGAAAATGAAATATCTTTTCCCCAAATACCTCACAGGTATTGCAATGGCTTCAGAAACCGTTGAGAAATGATAGACACTTCAAAAAGGTAATGTGATTAGAAGCTGAAGAAGATACGGATGGCTGTCTGAAAGACTGGGCCCTGCGAAATATTTGGGCTAGTACCTACTAAAGTGATTGAAGATGCATATAAATCTTTGGTTGCTTTTGGCTGGTGTCTCAACGACTGGGGCTTTTGCTTAACCTAATCTGCACCCTGCTGGCAAAAGGTTTTCCTGACAAGCCGCTCATGGGAACCCTGTTTGCTCACCTTCTTTTATTCCTCTCTGAGGTATGGGAAGCTCTTCGTAGGGCATTTCTCCTTAAGGATTCATATAGGCAGCTTTTGAGGGTAGTTTGCCAGACCAGGTAGATCCCTCTTTCCAGCTTGACCTTCCCTCTTTTTTGGTGTTGGGTGGCTAGAGGGTGTCACCATAGGAATACTGCTTTTGAGTCACCCTGATCACCATTTAGTGAAAAAAAAAATCCCAGCATCCTGTTTGGACAGATTGTCAGCTGTGACATTAGACCTTCGTGGTATGCAGAGCAGCTTTCATCACTCTTCCACTGCAGTCAGCAAGGTTAAAGGTCCCAGGGAGGTATTTGACTTGGGGCTCAAGCTTGCCCTCGCTGCTGAGCAATCATGGGTTTTCTTTGCTTGAACCGCTTAGGAGGCACCCATGGGAGCAGCACACCAGAGGGAGAATCGAAGGGGCAAACCTGAGTTCATTACAGCATTTGAAATGAGGAGGGCACCAAGAGGAAAACAGATTGTACACTGAGGTCTTTGCCCATAGCTGTTTTTTTTTTTAAGTTATGCTGAGGGAGTAAAAGGGTGTTTTGTAGTGTTCTGTTAAGAGATAGTGAGGGAGGCTGAGAAAAGATGTCATTTGTCTTAGATGAGAAAACGCTCAGAAGCAGGGACTAAAGTCCCTTCTGCCGTTTCTGTCTTGACCCAGGATCAACTAGCATTTTCAGTGATGACACTATAGGTAATCCTGTTGACTACTGAAAACCTGTATACTTTCATGTTTAAAAAAAAATTATGTGTGTGTGTGTGTATGTGTGTGTGTATCCTCCAAAAAGCATTCTGTCCTTCTGGATTTTATAATATATAAATAATAATAAAGCCTCAGGTGTTCATGATATTAACACTTTTATGTCAAAGTTAACAAGTCTCAGTTGAGGTCATTCCCAACAAACTAAGGGAGGTGATCTCACTGAATGTTGTATAACATTTGGAACATTCTCAAAACAAAATTAATTGTAGTTCATTTTAGGGAATAATTCTTTCACGTCAAAAGCTTAAAATTTTTGCATGACTTTTGGCCAAACAATAAGATGCCTCAGAATTTTTTAAGTAACACCTTTATCGAGATATAATTCACATGCCTTAAAATTCACCATTTTAAAGCATACAACTTAAGTGTTTTTTTAGGATATTCACTACTGTCTAATACCAGAATATTTTCATTACCCTTAAAAGAAATCCTATACCCATTAGCAGTCACCCCCATTCCCTTGCTTCCTTAGTCCCTGGCAACCACTATTCTACTTTCTGTCTCTATGGACTTGCTTATTCTGAACATTTTGTGTAAGCGGGATCATAACCTATTTGTCCTTTTATGTCTGGCTTCTTTCACTTAGCATAATGTTTTCAAGGTTCATCCATGTTACAGCATGTGTCAGAATTTCCTTCATTCCTTTTTATGGCTCAATAATACTCCACTATGGATATAAACATTTTATTTACCTGTTTATCAGTTGGACATTTGGATTGTTCAATTTTCTGCATGCCCAGGTTATTTATCCTGAGGAAATGACCAATTAGGTGCATAAAGAATTAGTTATATAAGCATATTCATTGTGATTATAGAAGTGAAAAACTGGAAATAACCAGAATCTCCAACATTAAGGGATTGGTTCAATTATGGGACATCTATATGATGGAATACTGTACAGCTCTTAAAATGGTAGCATAAAAGAATTTATAATGACATAGGAAAATGCAGACAGCTTATTGTTAAGTGACCAAGTAGTATATACAGTGTGATCCCATTTTTATAAAAATATATTTAATACTCATAGAAATAAGGCTGGAGTCATAGGTAACAGAAAACTGGTTCTCTCTAGATAGAGGGATTATGGGGGAGGGGTTACTTTCTTCTTTTTTTATCTATATTTTCTAATTTTTCTAAAATTACCCCATAATATTTGAGCATGTAAGTATGTGCCAGACATTGTATAGTGGACGTGTATTTTATAATAAGAAAATTGAAAATTCATGTTATTATTAAAAACAATCCAAAAGGGCATGTGTGTGTGTGGGATGTTGTATATTGTGTCCACACACATACACCAACTTCTGGAGATGTGACAGGATCTTACAGGCAGCACTAGGCTGTTATGTTTTAGCTCCAAATAAATTAAGATGTACTGATAATGACATATTTATCAGATAAGAAAGGCATTGAGTCCCTTTTTTTGGAGTGGTTCTGTGCATGTCTGCTTTCTCAATGGAATATCTAGCTATTCTTTCCCTACAGGAAGTGATTGGAAGTGGAATGCAGAGTTTATTTCCGCCTACATGGTCTGACATTTTGACATTTCCTGAACTTCAGGATGTTTGAGAGCAAACAACTTGGCTTTTACTGAAAAAATTAATTATACTGCCACTTTCACATAGTGATGGGCCTTTGTAAGAGGACAAAGCTATTCAAGTGGGGAAAAATGAGATGGTTAACAGGATGACAGTAACATAAAGGTCTTTGGTCTGGAGAAAAGGACCTCATTAAGCATTGATTATCAGCATGGTGTAAACTCTTTCAGAAAGTGTTACTACATTCCATGCTGTTCTTGTGTGGAGGAAATTTAAATCCATGTTCCATTTACATCATAAATGAGATTTGTATATTTTAATAATAGGCTAGTCTTGCCTTAGGCTGTGTCAGTGCACACAAACTGGTTCAGTTGCTCTGACTGGCTTGTCACATCAAGCTAGTCACAGTCACTAAAATTCTATCACAAAAATTAAAACTCATTTGTGTGTTGACATGCCACCATTCTGGCTGCCTGTTTGGAGAGAAAGTGTGGTCCAAAAGAATATGTATAGCTCCTCTGAAACATACTGGAGTTACTTTTTTTTTTAATGAACAGTTCACATTTATTATGCCAGGTAATATATACATTTAATCTGCACAAGAACCCTATAAGATATTGTTAGGGGAGCCTGTGTATTTTCCTCGGTTCTTGTCCCCCCACAGAACAAAGAATTGAAGGGCAGAAACACAATAGTGAAGCAGAGTACAAGTTTTTTTTTTTTTTGTCTGAGAATGCTTTTATTTCACCTACATTCTTGAAAGATATACCTTGTTAGGTATAGAATTCTAGATTGGAGATACATACATACATATATTAGTTCTTTCCAGAAGAGATTATTCTATAATATTTGACTTTTCTTTCTAATCTGCTTTGAAATGTATTCTCTGAGTTCTTAGTTTGGGTAATTGTATTTTCATTTTAGAAATTCAGTTTTGTTCTTTTAAAAATCTGTTATGGCATTTTAATTCCATATCAAAAACTTCAAGCTTTGCACATATCTCTGGACAGAGTAAGCATGGTAATTCTGTCCTAGAGTCCTGCAGGTGTTTTCTGTGGTCTGTTATTTCTCAAGGAGTCTCATCTCCTTTTGTACCTGCTTATCTTTGTGTAGTGTTCATTGTGTTTGAAAACTCATATGTGGAGTATAAGAACAAAGAAAAAATAAATAAATAAATGAAGGAACAAAACAGCAGCAGACTCACAGAATCCACGAATGGACTAACAGTTACCAAAGGGAAAGGGACTGGGGAGATGGGTGGGAAGGGAGGGATAAGAGGGTAAAAGGGGCATTACGATTGGCAGACATAGGGTGGGGGGGCACGGGGGGGACTGTACAGCTCAGAGAAGACAAGTAGTGATTCTCATCTCACTACACTGATGGACAGTGACTGTGGTGGGGTTGGTGGGGGAGACCTGGTGAAGGGGGGAGTTCAATCATCACGGTATTGCTCATGTAATTGTAGGTTAATGATACTAAAATAAAATAAATTATTAAAAAAAAAAAGTATAGCAGAGTACACGTTTTATTTAAAGTTACTTAGAGAAAAACTGCAGGCGACCTCAGAGATAGAGGAGCACCCTGAAAGGTTGGAAAAAGTTAAAGTTACGCCCTCAGAAAGTGCGGGTGACCTCAGAGAGAGGAGCACCACTTGAGTTACTTTTGTAGGCAGGATATAATTAGTATAGGGTAGAGGTTAAAACTTCTGAGTCGGCAGTCAGACCGACCTGAGTTCTACTCTCTGATCAGATTGAGACTCTGTGAGCCTCTATTTTCTCATCCACAGAAAGGGGATGGTAATATCTGTTTCACAGGGCTGGTGCACAGATTAAATGAAGTACTCCTTGCAGTGCACTCAGCATATTGCCTGAGTTGTAAGATGTTGTAAGAACCCAATAAACTTTTATACTTCTAATGAATATGCAAGGGAATTTAAAGAGGAAAATGGAGAGAATCCTGGTAGTTTTCCCTTTCTTCATTACATTCTCGACTTCTCTGTTCCTCATTTTTTTTGCCTACTAGGGACTGCTAAATTGCAAAAACCCAAATTTTGAAATGCAACCTTTAAGGGTATTTTATAGTGCAATGATGAAATACTGACATTGGCATGTGACGGAGCAGCACACAAGGACATAGAGCACCCATACCCAACAGAGCCTTTGGCCTTTCGTAATTATAAATGCATAGCTGGATCTTAATTGATTTGGTGTGTTAACATAGAAGGCTTTTGTGGGATTTCGGTACTTCCTGCTGGGATACCAGTCTATTAGTACACTCCAGTTCCCCTCTAACCTGCTGCTTCCAATCAGTTGGGGGCTCAAAATCTAGGTTACAAAACTTACCAGGAGTCCTGGGAAAGCAGAAATATTCATCTCTGAATGAGGACTTGGGTTGGAGGAAGAGGGATCTACATTTTTGCTGTGGCGGCAATACCTTTTCTTTGAATGTATTCTGATTGTTCCCTGCCTTCTGGACACTTGAGGATAGTCTGCAAGGGAAATCCAAATAATATTTCTCAGTAAAATCTGTGACCTTGTTAACATCTGAGAGGAATGTTTTTTTCTTTCACTAAAAGAAACTGGTCAGGAAAGTACATGTAATGACTCTATGACAGATGACGCAGTGCTGCAGTGAATTGTTGCATCGGGTCAGGTATTGTCAGAGCTGTCAAAGAAGATGACACATAGGTGATGTTGAGTCAGATGTCTTTGGGAGGGGGAACCTTTGACATTAAGTCAAATGAGGTGTTTACGAGAATAAAATAGTGCTATGATAATGTCATCATGATAGACAAAGAGGAAATCTTTCTATGCCAAATGTCTGGTTAATATTTGACAATAGACTAATGTACAATAGTAGTGAATGAAATTTGCACTTTGTAATTTGTGACTTTCCTAACTTGACATGATCAATGAATGTTCATCTCTCATATACTTGTAGGTGAACAGTCTTGGATTATGGTTTGTATTGAACATTGATTGGGCTTTTAAGTGAATGCCAGATGCTAGCTTTGATATTTGTATGATAACTTATAATTTTCATTAAGGAAGATTCCTGTCTATAAAGTGCCTGAGGGTCTCTCTACATATGCACAATTACAACGTGGTAGGTGGGGACTTGCAGTCAGACCAGCAGCAACTCTTGGCTGTGTCATTTGGGGCAAGTTGCTGAATCTCCATTTCACAGTTGCCTAATATGTAGAATGGACGAATTAACAACTGTTTCAGAGGGTTGCTGTGAGGATTAGTTCAGAGCATATACACAAAGCCCCCAGTAGAGTGCTTGTGCATCATAGAAATCCATAAGTTAGTATTACCGCCTAAAGCTAGGCTTAGGTTTGGTGATTGGCTGAAGAGACAGCCCACAAGTGAGCTAGCTAGCTGTGTCTTTTCTTTGCAATTTGTTAACTGTCTTGAAGGCCCAGGGGCTTGTTGTAGTATAGAGGAAGGAGGCTCTGCGGGAAGTGAAGACAGCTTGCTCACAGAAAACAGATAGGCAGTCATAACGGAGTATTCTTGACTCACCGAAATGAAACTTTCTTAAGGTAATCGGTGAATGCAGTTAGAGGCTGTGTATTTCTTCTACTAGTGCAACTTTGATGTCTGTGCCTCACGTCTCAGGATATTGTCCTTTAGATGAACACTTGTGGAAACTTCTCTTCACTCTGGGACCTCAGTGAGCTCTGGACCAGAGGCTTAATAAACTTCTTCGATGATGAGCCATCATTAGCATAATAAAGACTCACTAATCACTGTTGAAAGCCACAGGTTAATTATTGCATAAGGGTTGTGTAATGTAATTTCAGGAACTAAATAATTTAAAAAATCTAAAACACCATTGAACATATTCTTGACCCAGAGCCAGAAATAAAAGACAACCTTACCTCAGACATTTAACAGGGATTTAAGAACTCATGCAACACATAGCTGAAGCAGTTAGGATATTATGGTTGCAGTGTTGAAGAAAACATTTCCTTGGGACAAATGGCATTTAGTAATGAAAGTTAAAATTGAATACAAATAAGAGAGGAGCAGGATACTAGGGGAAGAATATCAGTAATGAATACCTTACAAGTAGACTTGACAGTGTTCAGAATTTGAGTGCCTAGATTTTAGAACATATCCCAATCTGCTTTTAATTTCTAGCTTAAAAGATTTCTTCACCTTAATTGCCTTCTCTTTCACGCTCTTGTCCTTCAACTTACATTCTTACAGTCTATAAAACCTGACTTTACATTCTCCTACCTCATTCTGTGTCCTTTCAGTACATATATGTATATATATATGTTGCATATAAAATTCTATTTAATGGCAGAATGGCAATAATGACCACATTGTATTAGAACTTCATTTAAATAAATATCTACCACAAAACCTACAGAGTTTTGATTTGGCCGTGCTCAGCTGGTTGCTGTAAATGCTCATAGAAATGAAGGGATAGGGAAGATTGTACAAAGGGGCTATTTTGCTGATTTCAGAGTAGTGCTGTTTCTAAGTAAATACCTCTATAATTTTCTGCTGCAATTGTATTGGAAAGCAATACAAGTGGGATCTATAAGTATTGAAAGTCTCAGAATAAAGGCACAGTCAGAATAAAGGTATTCCTAACCTTTTGCAGTTTCAAAATTTGTTTGAAAGGTGATTAGGGAAGGGCTTTACATACATGTATTCTTAATGTTGTGTGTGTATGTATGTGTACACACAACTTATGTAAGTATACACATACACATATGTATACACACATATATGTCTAAATTTAGACTCGCACATTGTGAGGCCATTTGAGGCAAAGTTCAGAACCTATCTTTAAGTAAATGGAGGCTCAGTCTGAGACATTTTGCTGGACCTAGGGATCTGTTTTAGCAGAAAATGGGTAATATCTTAGGTCATCTGGAGAAGGGAAAGTGGGAACAGCTGTGGGGAGATCTACTTGGAGTTCTCTGACCTACTTGGAGTAGTCAGACTGGAAGTGAGGGTCTCAAGGGATTGGATAGGCCTTCCTCCACCATACTCTCTGCCTCTGAGCAGGACATCTTCCCATTTTGACCTTGTCCTGTGCATTGTTCCCTTCCTGTTTGCATAACTTGCCCAAGATCATGCTGTGACTCAATGGCAGAGCCAGATAGTAAATTTTCTATAGGCAAAGGCTTGGTATGTAACTTTACTCATGCTTACGGGCAAAGTTGGTGGGTATGATTCACGTGGCTGATTGGTACCCCAAGGTCAACTCCTTGTTAATTCAATTGGTAGCTAAGCCACAAAGAGCTGTTTAAAATATCTGGTGGCCATTTACATGGAAATCAAGCAAAATTATTTGTCTTTCATTGTAGGGGGGTGGGAAGATGATGCATACAAACAATTGTTTCTAGAGAGCCTGTTAGTGTCTTTCAGGAGCACAAATAGGCAAATCTACACAGGATTTAAGGGCTGTTTTGCCAGTAGCCTCTAGAAACAATTTTAGTCAAGGTCCGGATTTAAAAGGTTGTTACCCAGGTCAAGCTAGAGATCAGGAAAGGTGGCAGATGAAATCAGCTCAGGGTCTGGCACCAGTTACAAAGGAAGCAGGTCATTGGGATGTGTTTATAGAGGAAAGAGAATGGATTGTAAGATTGTTATCACTGGAATAATGGTCAGGGAGGGGAAGATCCTCATTTGAAGCCTTGTCCCCAGACTAAAGGAGCCCACACTACTTTAGGGACGCACACATAATTGGCCCTACATTCCACAGGAGGAAGCCCTGCCTCTGGCTACATCCTTCTGCCTTGAAGAAACGGTTAAGGGCAAAGGAATCTGGGCAGGAGTGGGGAGGGGGGAGAAGGCTCTCTGGCATTCTGTGAAGACGTTTGTAAAGCATCTCCAAATTTTCCGGCCTAGTTTCAAGCTTTACATTGAAAACTGGCAGATCTTTAGAAGGCTTAGATAACAACTTGGGGAAGAGTTTCTTTTACTAGAATGTCAGTAAGCAATCGCATGTGGAGTTTGTGCAGTCCTGGTGTTTGGGGCTGGGTAATCTCTATGCCCTTTGACGTAGATGTTTTGTGCTGCTTTATAGTTTGCAGCACACATTGTCTTGACTCTAGAGAGAGGTAAAAAAAGAACTTAGTTCTTCACTTTACCCTTTGAGGATCCAGGTAGCAGAGTGACAAATAGAAAATACACTTTGCCTAGCCAGAGGCCTTGGATGTAGTCCACCCAGGTGAATCATACATGATGATCAACATGAAAACAAGCAGCTAAGTGGTTTTCATTAGTATCCAATTAGCAGGTGATTTGGTTGTTAAATGCGTTTGCTAATTCATTAACAATTAGGTATATTAAATTTAATAGAAATGATTTAAATTTGAAAGTAAGATGGTACACATATTAATTTTCACTTTATAGATTAAAATCCATTTGTTGCCTCCCCCCACACCCTTCCTCCCTCTCTCTTTCAAATCGTACACAGTATACAGGCAATTAGAGCACACAGGGTAGATTGTTTTTCTCATTTAAAGCATCTCTTCTCTCTGAAAATCGGTCCTCCAGTGGAGCATGTCTATCTGTGTCTCTACATGAGTGTCAGCGACAAATGGTGCATGTGCACATAATACTGATGGGGATTGTGGTGCACAGAGAGCAGGAAAAGCCCTTTGCAATACTGTGAAGGATTCAGGAAGGTATTTTAGAATTTGAAGGGGCTTAAGGCTTGATTCCGCTGCTGATATTGAATTGCAGCATGACCAAATGATTAACAAACTTGTCTTTCTTGAAATATCTCAGGGCAAAGAGGTTCTCAAATGATTGCAAATTGGTTAATGACTTTAAAAAGCATGTTCCTTGCTGTAAACAAGTAACCTTGCTGGGTTTTCCTAAACAATCAAAGATTGCAATATAGATCAAGTCAAGATATACTGAGCTGGAAAGCTGATGTTACTTTTTTTTCTGGTGAATCTCAGAATAAGCTCTATAAGTTTAGGGTGATACTTTGAAGACTGTTACCTCAATTTATTTGAAGTAACTTCATTTCAGCATTACTGTCAGTGATTATAAAAGCTGTAACGCATTCCTCCTGTGACACTTTGGGTTGTGTTCATTGTCTTTCTGACGTTTTCCTGATCTTTGGCTAGATCTCATTCACAATCTCCTGGAAAAACAACCAGTCTTTTCCCAAAGGGGATCACATTATGTAATTTTTCCTCATGATCAAATAGAAGATTGAATTGGCAAAGCTAAACAGGTAGGCAAGGCAAGCGTCAATATTCAAATGAGGAAGGTTGTTATTGTTGTGATTTATTCAGTGTGTGTATCCGAAAGCAGTAAGATGCTGCCTGTGGGCCTTTGATCTTTACAGTGGAATGGTGGGAGAGAGTATGTGGCCCAATGTGGTTGGTGACTTGCCAGGGTAGGTTCACATTTCTGAGAAACTGGCTGTGGTTGTACAGTTAACATCAGTATTTTGCTTTCAGCTCATATTAATAGGCTGTTGAAAGTTCAAGTGAACGTTGTTGAGGTTGAGTGAGTGAAAAATTATAATGGCATCTGTTAAGTATAAGAGGAGATCATTCTCTGCTAGTTTCCATCAGGAGATCTAATTTCTCCTCAAGGACCTGACCTGATTTTCTATCATGTGAGGTTCAGATTACCATTTACCTCAAAGTCAGCTACTGTGCTTATAAAAGTTGTATTTATTTTATCTCTCTCAGATATGTGGCCAGAAGCACCAATGGGGTTTTGTCCTGCTTTTACAGTGCTTTCTCTTAGTGGACTTGTCCTATTTTCTCCCTTCCCTTTATATTCAGTTTTAGGGGATCGTGTAGAGAAATGCTCTTAGAAGGAAGTAGTTGATAACTCCTGCCATTTTAAACAGTTTAGACTATGAAGAAAGGAAGAGTCTTTAAGTGAAGCAAGGTAGTGATAGTTGATTGAAAAAATAATAAGGATTCTAATCAGGATGCATTCTTTTAAAAAAATATAGAGAGATCTGTTCATTGGATTGTCCTTAGTGTTTCCATTCATCAACTTTCTCACTTGATCATTTGGCTGACCTTTCAATATCCCTAAGTTTTGAATTTTCATTGAGATGTTACAGAGATGATCACTGAGTTGCTTGATTTTTGCATTTGGAGTGTGTTGGCATCATTAATCACCCTAACTGTGCTCTGTGCTTGGATCCTATACATAGAATAAACACTTAAAAAGCCATGGGTGGAAATTTGGATAAATTTTCTTATCACCAAGGATGGGGAAGGGGATGGGGAGGCAAAGCATTTAACCTTCTGTAAATAATTTCTGATATCTCAGTTTAAAAATATCTCCCTGGATAGACTCTGGCCTTTTCTCTCTGAGGCTTATTCAATCCAACAAAACCACAGTAATTCAGTGAACACATGTTAAAATTATGTCTTTTATGCTTCTATTTTCTGTATTTATAATATATACTCGAATTTTCCTGTATTTTCCAAAGTAGACATTTGACATGTATAGTTTTCCAGCATGCTGTCTTCTCTAGCAGTTTACAAATTCTGCATTTGTCTTATGGACTGGAAGCCTTGTCAATGATGAGAGATAAATAAATGTACTGCATCCTCATTTGTCATATTACACAGACACTCGTCGACTCCTACAGCCATGAGGACATTTTAGCTGTGTATCTAACTGGGCAGAGTTAGTGACACATTCTTGCTCACCTTATAAAACCAAGATGTTTTGCAGCTGAAATAACTAAGGAGTTTTCAACAGGTTCTGACCCATACTATCAGGTACTGTGCATGAAAAAAGAGGAAAACATAAACACATTTTAGGTGTGGAAAAGTCAATCAAGAAGGAACAGAATTGAAATTTCTTGGCCCATTTCTTTTTAGAAACACTTTGCTCCAAAGTCGAATTACTTAATTTTTCTCAGTAACAGTGAGGACTTGGACTTAACAATGATAATCTGTCTGATCTTACTCTAATAATATTAAGAGGCCACAAACATACTTTCACAAACATCTCATATCATTTCCAAAATGGAGGTAGAGAGTAAACATTACTTAAAATTCTTTTTTTCTGATTATAAGTGCAATGCATGTTTTTTTTTAATTTTGGTATTGTTAATCTACAATTACATGTGCAACATTATTGTTACTAAACTCCCCACTTCATCAAGTTCCCCCCAGATACCCCATTACAGTCACTGTCCATCAGCATAGTGAGATGCTATAGAATCACTACTTGTCTTCTCTGAGTTGTACAGCTCTCCCTGTAATCCCCCCCTACATTATGTCTGCTAATCGTAATGTCCCTTTTTCCCCCTTGTCCCTCTCTTCCCAGCCATCCTCCCCAGTCCCTTTCCCTTTGGTAACTGTTAGTCCATTCTTGGGTTCTGTGAGTCTGCTGCTGTTTTGTTCCTTCAGTTTTTTTCTTTGTTCTTATACTCCACATATGAGTGAGATCATTTGATATTTGTCTTTTTCCACTTGGCTTATTTCACTAAGCATAATACCTTCTAGCTCAATCCATGTTGTTGCAAATGTCTGTATTTGTTTTCTTCTTATGGCTGAATAATATTCCATTGTGTATATGTACCACATCTTCTCTATCCATTCATCTACTGATGGACACTTAGGTTGCTTCCATTTCTTGCCTATTGTAAATAGTGCTGCGATAAACATAGGGGTGCATATGTCTTTTTCAAACTGAGCTGCTGCATTCTTAGGGTAAATTCCTAGGCATGGAATTCCTGGGTCAAATGGAATGTCTATTTTAAGATTTTTGAGGAACCTCTATACTGCTTTCCATAGTGGTTGAGCTAATTTGCATTGCCACCAGCAGTGTAGGAGGGTTCCCCCTTTCTCCACATCTTTGCCAACATTTGTTGTTGTTTGTGTTTAGGATTTTGGCCATCCTTACTGGTGTGAGTGGTTTTTATTTGCATTTCTCTGATGATTAGCGATGTGGAGCATCTTTTCATGTGCCTGTTGGCCATCTGAATTTCTTCTTTAGAAAAATGTCTATTCATATCCTCTGCCCATTTTTTAATTGGATTATTTGCTTTTTGTTTGTTGAGGTGTGTGAGTTCTTTATATATTTTGGATGTCAACCCCTTGTTGGATACATCATTTATGAATATATTCTCCCATACTGTAGGATGTTTTTTTGTTCTACTGATGGTGTCCTTTGCTGTACAGCTTTTCAGCTTGATATAGTCCCACTTGTTCATTTTTGCTTTTGTTTCCCTTGCCCAGGGAGATATGTTCATGAAGAAGCTGCTCATGTTTACGTCCAAGAGATTTTTGCCTATGTTTTTTTCTAAGAGTTTTATGGTTTCATGACTTACATTCAGGTCTTTGATCCATTTTGAGTTTAGTTTTGTGTATGGGGTTAGACAGTAATCCGTTTCATTCTCTTACATGTAGCTGTCCAGTTTTTCCAACACCAGCTGCTGAAGAGGCTGTCATTTCCCCCTTGTATATCCATGGCTCCTTTATTGTATATTAATTGACCGTATATGTTTGGGTTAATGTCTGGACTCTCTATTCTGTTCCTCTGGTCTGTGGGTCTCTTCTTGTGCCAGTACCAGATTGTCTTGACTACTGTGGCTTTGTAGTAGAGCTTGAAGTGGGGAAGTGAGATCCCCCATGCTTCATTCATCCTTTTCAGGATTGCTTTGGCTACTCAGGGTCTTTTGTGGTTCCATATGAATTTTAGAACTATTTGTTCCAGTTCACTGAAGAATGCTGTTGGTATTTTGATAGGGATTGCATTGAATCTGTAGAGTGCTTTAGGTAGTATAGCCATTTTGACAATATTAATTCTTCCTATCCATGAGCATGGGATGTGTTTCCATTTATTGGTATCTTCTTTAATTTCTCTCATGAGTGTCTTGTAGTTTTCAGAGTATAGGTCTTTCACTTCCTTGGTTAGGTTTGTTCCTAGGTATTTTATTCTTTTTGATGCAATTGTGAATGGAATTGTTTTCCTAATTTCTATTTCTGTTAGCTCATTGTTAGTGTAAAGGAAAGCAACAGATCTCTGCGTATTAATTTTGTATCCTGCAACTTTGCTGAATTCAGATATTAGTTCTAGTAGTTTTGGAGTGGAGTCTTTAGGGTTTTTTATGTAGAATATCATGTCATCTGCAAATAATGACAATTTGATTTCTTCTTTACCAATCTGGATGCCTTGTATTTCTTTTTGTTGTGTGAAGGCCCTGGCTAGGACCTCCAGTACTATATTGAATAAAAGTGGGGAGAGTGGGCATCCCTGTCTTGTTCCTGATCTTAGATGAAAAGCTTTCAGCTTCTCACTGTTATGTATGATGTTGGCCATGGGTTTGTCATATATGGCCTTTATTATGTTGAGGTACTTGCCCTCTACACCCATTTTGTTGAGAGTTTTTATCATGAATGGCTGTTGAATTTTGTCAAATGCTTTTTCAGCATATATGGAGATGATCATATGGTTTTTGTTCTTCTTTTTGTTGATGTGGTACAGTGCATGTTTTTTAAAGAATATTTGAGAATGTAGAGAGTATAGAGACAATAAAAATCATCCATAATTCTGTCCAAAGATAACAAATGGTTCATTGATTAAAATCTTGGTGTATTTCCCTGCAGTCTTTTTTCTTTGCATTTGTTTGTGTCTGTATTACAGTTAGCATTATATTATATTATTATGTGCTGCTTTGAACCCACTTTTCTTGCTATTTATTTGTTATGAACTTCCTAATTCATTAAGTATTTTTCTAAAATATCATGTTTTTTTGGCTGCATAGTTCACATTGTATGCCTGTAATTTATTTGGACTTGAGCATCTACTCAGATTGTTTCTGACTTTTCCAATTAGAATTCAAGCTATGATTAACCTTCTGGAACATAAATATTTGGGTGCATTTTTGTTTCTTTTATCAGTATAAATTCTTAAAATTTCAGGATCATGGGGTCAAATAACACATATGAAGATATAAAAACTCTTTGACATGTTTTCCAAATTGCACTTTGAAAACTTCTTTCTGTTTAGTCCCACCAGGAGTATGGAAATAGAGAACAGGTGGTATTATCCCCATTTTGCAGATACAAAAGCTCAGATCTAGAGAGATTCAAGACTTGCCCAGGATCACATGATTAAAGTCACCTGTCCTTTGGTTTTCTGACAGTCAGTTCTATATTCTTTCCACTCTACCACTGTTGTAGTAAACTTAGTGACAGATCTATAGTGATTTGGCTGTACAATTTGTAAAGGAAAACAATTCAGCCATGGCCTTAAAATAAATTTACTTTCATTATTATTTACAAACTCTAATGTGTTTGGAATTTGATATGAGTGAAGACTATACAGGAGTGCATGGCTCACTTCCCAAAGACATTTTTTCATATTTACAAATGTTTTCTGACTTGCACCTGAAATATCCACTACAGAGGTTATATTTAAATGAGAAACAATAGCTTAAAGTGATTTTGTTGTTCTTTTCTGGTCAAAAAGAACTGGTTTACAGTATTATTCTTTATTAAGTGAAAGTCTTCCCAGTTCAGCACCGAGACATTGAAAAGATTACTTCTGTCAGGATTAAATCTGTTCTCAAACCATAATAAGTAACCCTTAAAGTCTATAAAATGAACTGGAAATTTTGTTGACTCTCATTTTTTGGAAGAACAAGTAAACAAAAAACCACATCATTTTTATGTCAAGACTCCCGAATGAGATCGGATGTGCAACTAAAGATGGTCTTCTTGGGAGAAAAAGATGTCAGAATAGGTAGGCAAGGTGGAAAACTCCTTTCAAAAGCACATAAAAGAAGAAAATACAGCAAATACAACTAAACCTGAAAATGACCAGAAGACTGTAGAACTGACTACCTACATCTGGGGAAGAAGAGAAGACCACATAGAAAAGGGTAAAGTGGCGAGCAGATGAACCCAGAGCAGTAAGCGAGTCACACAGCTATCCAGCCCTCAGCCCAGGATTACCCAGTTTGAAGTTCAGTCTTCTTGAGGAGGTGCATGTCCACATACAGGGACAGAAAGCCCTGTTTTCTGAGAATATGCCCTTAAGAGAAGTCATTGTTCATCTAATTAAACAGTTGTCCACAGGAAACCCAACAGGAGAAAACATGGGGACACCCTCCTGGCCACCTCAGGAGACTTTCCTGGAAACAGGACAAGGAGATGAAGATAAAGAAAATGGTGGCAACATTTCTTTGAAAACTTGTCAAGTAAATGGCAGTATTGCCAGTCAAGGCAACGAAATGCCTTCCGTACTCATTATCCAGGGAGAGCACTGTCCTAGGTCTGAAGAGCATGCTGTTTATTTGAAGAATCTACTCAGCTCTACACAGGCAGATGCAGGCACGTCCAGGGCCCAGGAATGGTCCCTGATAGTCCCTCTTCTCAAGATGTCCTGATGGAGGTAGGACCAGGGTTTCTTTCCAGGCCAGACCAGGCCTCCCTGAGCCTATTCCTATCCACCTGGGCATTGAGGGAAATTCCACATGTGGGGGACACCAAGAAAAATTCATGGAGCCCCCAAGTCATACAGATGTGAAAAGTGTCCCAAGATCTTTAGGTATTTATCTCAGATAAAAGCCCATCAGAGAAGACACAGTAATGAGGGGACATTTATTTGTGCCAAGTGTGGCAAAGGCTTCTTCCAGGTGTCAGACCTACACCAGCACCAGAGGATTCATGCAGGAGAGAAGCCTTTTGTGTGCAGCACATGTGAAAAGTCCTTCAGCCACAAAACCAACCTTCGGGCTCATGAGAGAATCCACATGGGAGAGAAGCCCTACGTGTCTTCCCTTTGCCAGAAAAGCTACTGCCAGTCATCCACCTACCACCGCCACCTGCGGACTTACCAGACTATTGCCTTCAAAAGTGTTTCTTCCACACCAGAAGCTTCCTCAGCTACAGGCCCCATGTGATGTTTATAAGTATGTATATGAGTATATGTATTTCCATGTGTTAGTTTAAGGAGGCAGGAAATTTCTCAGTTTTTTCCCTAAAGTATCTCAGGTGCCTAGAAAAGTGACTGAAAAGTTTCAATGACCAATAAATATCTGTTGAATAATTGAAAAATAAAAAGAAAAAAGATAAGGGTAAAGTGGAAAAGCCAAGATCCAGCAGGACCCAAGCCCTCCCCTTGCTCCAGCCCACAGGTGGGAGGAAAAGGAACAGAGCACGGAGGGGATAGGCACCCAGGAACTCTGCACACCTGGCCCTGGAGATCTGCTCTGGGAGCATGAGTCCACATTACATTGGGTTCTGGTGATTAACAGGGATAGACACAAGGGATACTTGGAACACTCTTGGAGGCTGAGACTCCAGATGCTTGTGGAGAACAGGCAAGCTCTGCCAGTCCCTCTGAGACAAAAGCAGAGGCAGCAGTTTGAAGGACTTGCCAGCAGTGGGAGGGTTGCCAGAGGAGTGAGGGTTGTATGGAGCTCTCTCCTCAGGAGAAAGGGCAGGTAGATGATACCTCTCAAGCCCTCCCTTGTCCCAACAGTTTGGGAACTCTTGGGTGCCCCAGACAATCCACCCCCTCACTGGTAATGCAGACCTGAGGCTCCCTCCCATGTTCACTACCAGCAAGAACAACCCACTTGGCCCAGCAGCAGTGTCAGACCTTGCTGCCTGGCAGGCAGAGGGACACTCTCCCAGCTTTCTTGGCCCTGTTACAGCCAAACTAGAAAGGTGCCTGCAGGAGCCAGTCCCATGAGCTCTTCATTCTTGTGGGTATCCAAGCCTGGTACTGTGCATCAGGCCTGGACAGAGTTGCATATCAGCCCACCCATCCCATTAACCCTGCAGCCCTGCTGTTGCTGCAGGGCAAGAAGAGGGTGGCCCTGCTGACAGCAATTCCAGCAGAGACTTCTGTGCTGATCACAAAGTAATGGCTGAAGCAACCTGCCAGCCCAGACTCAGACCACTAAAAAAAAGCCAGGCAGCCCTGTCCACTGCATGCCAACAGCTGGAGCTCCTGCACTGGAGATTAAAGAGTCTTGACCTTCTGGGCACCACAGGACGCCTTCATCATAGCCATTCTCTAGACCAGGAAGCATAGCAGATCCATCTAATACAAAGAAAGAAACACAGAAAACCCTGACAAAATGAGGAGGCAGAGGAGTATGTTCCAAATAAAACTACAGAATAAGACACTAGAAAGAGAGCTAAATGAAATGGAGATCACCAATCTTCTTGATAAAGATTTCAAAGTAAAAGTCATAAACATGCCCATAGATCTACAGAAAAATATTCAAGATCCTCAGGGAGGACTTCAACAAAGAGAAGACCTAAAAAAGAGCCAAAGAATACAGTATCTGAAATGAAACATACATGAGAGGATTTAAGAGTAGATTATTGCAGGTAGAGGAGATAGTCAATGAGATGGAAATTAGAGAACAGAAACACAACAAAGCTGAGAAACAGAGAGAAAAAAGGATATCTAGGAATGAAAGAATGATAAGAGAGCTGTGTGACCAATCCAAATGGAACAATATTTGCATAATAGGGGTACCAGAAGGAGAAGAGGGAGACAAAGGGATAGAAAGTCTCTTTCAGGAAATAATTCTTGAAAACATCCCCAATCTGGGGAAGGAAATAGACATTCAGGTCATAGACACACAGAGAGCCCCTAACAAAAGGAACACCAAGAAGACAACACAAAGACATATAATAATTAAAGTGGCAAAGATAAGGTATAAGGAGAGAATACTGAAAGCAGCCAGAGAGAGAAAAAAGATTTATTATAAAGGAAACCCCATCAGGCTATCAGCAGACTTCTCAGCAGAAACTTACAGGCCAGAACGGAGTAGCATGAAGTACTTAATGTACTGAAACAGAAGGACCTTCAACGAAGAATCCTCTAGCCGGCAAGATTATCATTTAAATTTCAAGTAGGGATTAAACAATTTTCAGATAAACAAAAGTTGAAGGAATTCACCACTAAGCCAGCCGTACAGGATATATTAAAGAGACTGCTATAGATGGAAATGTTCCTAAGGCTACATAGCTTTCACCAGTGAAAATAAACCCACAGTAAAGGTAGTAGACCAAGTAATTACCAAGCAAGTGCAAAATTAAAACAAAAGAAGCAAAGTCAACCATATACAAAATCAGTCAAGGGATACACAAAAAGTGGAGACTATGACATCTAATACATTAAGTGTGGAGGAGGAAGAAGAAAAAAAGGACTTTTAGATTGTATCTGAAATAGAGTAATCAGCAACTTAATATAGACCCTTATATAGTCAGGAAGCTATCATTGAACCTTTGGTAACCACAAACCTACAGCCTATAATAGATAAAATTAAAAAAGAAATCCAACCACAACACTAAAGAAAACCATCAAATAACAAGGCAAGAGTAATAATAGAGGAAGAAAGGAACAGAAAAGAGCTCTAAAAACAACCAGAAAACAATTAATAAAATGACAATAAGTACATACTTATCAATAATTAACTTAAATGTGAGTGGACTGAACGCACCAATCAAAAGACACAGAGTGGCAGAATGGGTAAAGAAACAAGACCCATCTATATGCTGCCTACAAGAGAGTCATTTCAGACTCAAAAACATACACAGACTAAAAGTGAATGGATGGTAGAAGACATTCCATACAAATAGGGAGAAAAAAGCAAGAGTAGCAGTCCTTATATCAGACAAAATTGATTTCAAAACAAAGTAACAAGAGACAAAGAAAGATATTACATAGTGATAAATGGGTCAGTCCAACAAAAGGATAAAACCATTATAAATATCTGTGCACCCAACAGGGGAGCACCTAAATATGTAAAACAAATACTAACAGAATTAAAGGTGGAAATAGATTGCAACACTCATTTTATACTTAACACACCACTCACATCAATAGATCAACCAGGCAGAAAATAAATAAGGAAACAGAGGCACTGAACACTACATTACATCAGATGGACTTAACAGGTATCTACAGAATATTCCACCCAAAAGCAGCAGGATACACATTTTTTTCAAGTGTGCTTGGAACATTCTCGAGAATAGATCACATACTAAGCCACATAAAGAGCCTCAATAAGTCAAAAAGATTGAAATTGTAGCAAGCAGCTTCTCAGAACAAAATGGTATAAAACTGGAAGTGTATCACATGAACAACACAAAAACGCCTACAAAAATGTGGAGGCTAAACAACATGATCCTAAATAATGAATGGGTCAATGAACAAATTAAAACAAATTAAGCAATACTTGGAGACAAATCAAAACAAAAATTCAACAGCCCAAAATCTGTGGGATGCCTCAAAGGCAGTTCTAAGAGGAAAGTACATAGCAACACAGAAACCTCAAGAAACAAGAACAATCCCAAATAAAAAGTCTAAGCTCCCAATAAAGAAACTAGAAAAAGAAGGACAAATGAAACCCAAAGTAAGTAGAAGGAGGGACATAATAATTCAGAGCAGAAATAAATAAAATAGAGAAGAATAAAACAATAGAAAAAATCAATGAAACAAGGAGCTGGTTCTTTGAAAAAAGAAACAAAATAGATAAACTGCTAGCCAGACTTATCAAGAAAAAAAGAGAGGGTACACACATAAACAAAATCAGGAACAAAGAAGGAATAATCACAACGGACACAACAGAAATACAAAGTATTATTAGAGACTACTATAATAAATCATAAGCCAGTAAGTTGTACAACCTAGAAGAAATAGACAACTTCCTAGAATAATATAACCTAAAATTAACCCAGGAAGAAACAGAAAAACTGAACAGACCAATTGCCAGCAATGAAATCTAACTGGTAAGCAAAAAACTCCCAAACAACAAAATTCCAGGTTCAGAGGACTTCACAGCCAAATTCTACCAAACATTTAAAGAAGAGCTAACACCCATACTTAAAATATTTCAAAAAGTAGAAGAGGAGGGAATACTTCCAAACTCATTCTATTAGGCCAGCATCACTCTAGTACCAAAACCAGACAGAGATACCACAAAAAAGAATATTATAGACCAAGGTCACTGACAAGCATAGATGCAAAAATCCTCAACAAAATATTAGCAAACTGAATTAAAAAATACTTCAAAAAGATCATCCATCATGACCAAAATAGGATTTATTCCAGGGGTACAAGGATGTCACAATATTCATAATTCAATCAAAAGCATACACCACATTAATAAGGATAAGAACCACATGATCATCTCCATAGATGCTGAAAAAGCATTTGACAAAATTCAACATCCACTCATGATAAAAACTCTCAACAAAATGGGTATAGAGGGCAAAACCTCAACATAATAAAGGCCATATAGAACAAACCCACATCCAACATCATACTTAATAGCGAAAAGGTTAATGCTTTTCCTCTAAGATTGGGAACAAGAGAAGGATGACTACTCTTACCACTTTTATTCAACATAGTACTGGAGGCCCTAGCCATGGCAATCAGACAACACAAAGAGATAAAAGGCCAAATTGGTACATACTTATCAATAATTACCTTAAATGTAAATGCACTGATTGCACCAATCAAAAGACAAAAAACTTATTCCTTTAAGTTAAACTGTCACTATTTGCAGATGACATGATTTTATGCATAGAAAACCTTAAAGACTCCACCAAAAAAACTATTAGAACTAGTAACTGACTTCAGCAAGGTGCAGGATACAAAATTAATACACAGAAAATGTGTTGCATTGCTATATACTAATAACAAATTAGCAGAAAGAGGGATCAGGAAAACAATTGCATTTACAATTGCATTAAAAATAATAAAATATCTAGGAATAAACCTAACTAAGGAGGTGAAAGACCTATACTCTGAAAACTTCAGGACACTCATGAGAGAAATTAAAGAAGACATCAATAAATGGAAGTCTATCCCATGCTCATGGATAGGAAGAATTAATATTGCCAAAATGGCCATCCTTCCCAAAGCAATTTACAGATCCAATGCAATCCCTATTAAAATACCAACAGCAGTTTTCAATGAACTAGAACAAATAGTTCTAAAATTCATATGGAACCACAAAAAGACCCCAAATAGCCAAAGCAACCCTGAGAAAGAAGAACAAAGCTGGGGGCATTATGTCCCTGACTTTGTAGCTCTACTACAAAGCTACAGTAATCAAACATTTTGGTACTGGCACAAGAACAGACCCATAGATCAGTGGAACAAAATAGAGAGCCGAGATATAAACCCACACATATATAATCAATTAATATATGATAAAGGAGCTATGAATATACAACAAGGAAAAGACAGCTTCTTCAACAACTGTGTTGGGAAAACCAGACAGCTACATGTAAGAGAATGAAACTGGATTATTGTTTAACTCCCTATACAAAGATAAAGTAAAAATGGATCAAAGCCCTGAATATAAGTCATGAAACCATAAATCTGTTAGAAGAAAATATAGGCAGAAATCTCTTGACCATAAGTATGAACAATTTTTTCTTGGACAGATCTCCTCAGGCAAGGGAAACAAAATAAAAAATGACACCATCAGCAGAACAAGAAGGCAACCTACAGTCTGGGGTGATATATTCATAAACAACTCATCTAATAAGAAGTTAACATCCAAAGTATATAAAGAACTCATACACCTTAACACCCAAAAAAGAAATAACTTGATTAAAAAATGGGCAGAGGACCTGAACAGACATTTCTCCAAAGAAGAAATTCAAATGGTCAACAGGCACGTGAAAAGATGCTTCACATCGCTAATAATCAGGGAAATACAAATCAAAACTATAAGGAGATATCACCTCACACCAGTTAGAATGGCCACTGTGCAAAGAGAAGAAGTAACAAGTATTGGTGAGGATTTGGAGAAGTGGCAACCCTCCTGCACTGTTGTTGGAAATGTAAATTGGTGCAACCGCTGTGGAAATCAGCATGGAGGTTCCCCAAAAAACTAAAAATAGAAATACCATTCAGTTCAGTAATTCCACTTCTAGGAATTTACCCAAAGAAAACAAAATCCCTGATTCAAAAAGATATATGCACCCCTATGCTTATCGCCGCACTATTTGCAATAGCCTAGATATGGAAACAACCTAATTGTCCATCAATAGATGAATTGATAAAGAAGGTATGGTGCATATACACAATGGAATATTATTCAGCCATAAGAAGAAAAGAAATCCTGCCATTTGCAATAGCATGGATGGAGCTAGAGGGTATTATGCTTAGCGAATAAGCCAGGCAGAGAAAGACAAAAACAAATAATTTCACTCATTTGTGGAGTGTAAAAACAAAGCAAAACAGAAAGAACAAAATAGCAGTACACTAAGAGACATTGAAAAATGATGCATGGTTAGCAACAGGGAGGGGTAGGGGCAACTGGGGGAGAGGCTGAGGGGGATAAAGGGGCATAATGATTTGTACAGTGTAAGTTGGTCATAGGGACAGTGGTATAGTCAATTATCCTATAACATCTTTCTACATTGATAGTAACCTCACTAGAGGGGATGAGGATTTAATAATATGGGTAACTGTTGAACCACTGTGTTGTACATTTGAAACCAATATAAGATTGTATATCAATGATACTTCAATTAAAACGAAAGGTTCCCCTTAATTGGAACATAACCAAATAAAATATTGGAAGTAAAACAAACATATCCCTCTCCCCAAACAAAACAAAACCATCCTTCCCAAAGGACAAACCACATCAGTGGTCTTCTTTCCTTTCCCATAGCATGCACTCAGTTCTTCGAACAGCTAGGCACCATTGCTTTTGTCTGAGCATGGCCCATTCACAACTTCCAGGTCACCAGGGAGCTACATCTGGAGTCTGCTGAAGGCCTCTTGCTCTTTGCCTTAGAGAATCAGTGTGATAACATTGTTTTGCTTCTGAATTAGCAGGTGGATAGGATATAAATTGGAGCTAAAACATTCAGATTTTGAAAGTTGGGATAGGCTTTATCTTATTTTGAGGCTGTGTTTTCTGTAGTATCACCTTACCCTGGGAGGACCCCTCCTCAAATGTTTAATAGGTACCATTGCTTCTGGAGTTAGGAGTGCATTGCTGGAAGTCCTCTTTTTTGTATCCTGATATGCCTTTGAGGGAAAGAAGCTTTTCACGTGTTGTGTCTGTATTCTGTTTTAGGCCCTTGGCTGTTATTTCAATCATATTATCTTCATGAAATAGAAGTCTATGTAATATGAATTTTGTTGTGTTTGACAAAAACTAGAGATATGAAGGAATTGTGATCATGCTAACACTAATTACCTAAAATATGGTGTTGATGTTCTTTACTTTAATTGTTTTGTGCTGATTGAGCAACCTTGGGGTAGATGGCAAATCACAATGGCTTTAGTAATAAAGATCTAAATAGCCTAGTGATGTTTCTGAATGTAGTAGTTCTTCAGTGTTTTGGGAAGTGACTTTTTTTCCCCAGCTTTATTGAGATACTGACATATAACCTTGTGTGAGTTTAAGGTGAACAATGTAATGATTTGATACAAGTATATGTTATAAAATGATTACCACAATGAGGTTAGGTTACATACCTATCACCTCACATAGTTACATTGTGTGTGGTGAGAACTTTTAAAATTTGCTTTCTTGGCAACTTTCAAATACACAATATAATATTTTATTTAATTCTTATTTTTGATACATTTTCATGAAGCATGGTTACTATACAATATTATATTGGTTTCAAGTATACAACATAGTGATTGGACAAGTATATACATTATTAAATGCTCATCCCCAACTAGTGTAGTTACTGTCAACACAGAAAGATATTCTCAAACTATTGACTATATTCTCTATGCTATACTTTCATTCATATGGCTAATTTATATTATGATTGAGATTTTGTGCCCCTTTATCCTCTTCAACTTCACTCACTCACCCATGGTAACCACTAGTCACTTCTTAGTGTCTATGAGTCCATTGCTGTTTTTTTCATTTCTTTGTGTTTTATTTTTAGATTTCACATGTAAGTGTGATCATGTGGTATTTGTTTTTCTCGGCTAGGCTTATGTCACTTAGCATAATACCCTCTAAGTCCATCCATGTTGTCACAAATAGGATCTCTCTTTTTTATGGCTGAATGATAGTCTGTTTTATATATGTGCCACCTCTTCTTTATCCATTTATCTGTTGAAGACACTGGTTGCTTCTATATCTTGGCTATTGTAAATAATGAGGCAATAATCATAGGGGTGCAAATATATTTTGGAATCAGAGATTTTTTTTTTCTTCAGGTAAATTCCTAGATGCAGAATTAGTGGCTTGAATGATATTTCTATTTTGAGTTTTTTGAGGAACATCTGTACTCCTTTCCATAGTGGCTGCATCAATTAACATTCCCACCAACACTGTAGGAGGGTTCCCTTTTCTCCACATCCTTGCCAGCACTTGTCATTTGGATAGTGGCCATTCTGACTGGTGTGAGGTGACATCTCATTGTGGTTTTGATTTACATTTCCCCGATGATGATTAGCAATGTGGAGGATGTTTTCATGTGCCTGTTGGCCATCTGTATGTCTTCTTTGGAAAAATGTCTGTTCAGTCCTCTGCCCATCTTTTAATCCGGTTATTTGTTTTCTTTTGGTTTTGAGGTATATGAGTTCTTTATATATTTTGGATGTTAACCCCTTATCAGATATATCATTTATGAATATATACAATGCAGTGTTGTTAACTATGGGCACCATATTGTAGATTACATCCCCCAGAACTTAATCATCTTATAACTGGAAGTTGGTACCCAGTAAATGACAGGAAATGGCAGTATTTTTTTTAATCAAGGTGCTTATATTGTATTTGGATAGTAATAATAGTGTAGGTAAGTCTCTGTTGCTTAAGTATTTTCAGACAGCACAAACTCCATTTCAAGTATGTGCATCTGCTGTATGTTCATGTTATGATAAACATCTTAAGCCAGATACTGATTGATGGGTTCATTCAATCCACAAGTATTTATAAGCATCTACAAAGTGCCAAGCACTGATCTAGGTACTGCAGGGGTGATAGGTAAGATGCAGTTTCTACTCTCATAGGGGTTTTTAGTCTAGTTGACAAAGAGGCCATGCACATACGATCCCATTTTGAGCTAAGCACTGGGAGGCTATTGATGAAAAGATATGAGAGACTGTGACATCCATTGTAAGTAGATATAATGGCCTAAGCAAAATCTTTGAGGAAAATGAGCTTGGTAGATGCCAAAGAAACTATTTGGGCTAGAATAAAAGATTTCTTAAAGGAAAAAATGTAGTGGAAGAGAAAGCTGAAAAATCAGGCAGGGGACAAAATACCCTCATTTCCATTTCCCAGCTATTTTCTAGGGCTATATGCCTAGAACTCAATAAATATGAATAACGTAAAATAAAAAACTTGTCTAATTTAATGCAACACCCAAAGAACAATATCTTGAGTTAATCTGTACAACATGTGGCATTGTAAAATAACCCTTCAGGGTGTCCTACTAAGCAGCCCCCTTTTTAGTCTTCGCATATATCATGTGGGCCACCCAATGAGACCAGTTGGAAATAAGAGACTTGGATTAGAAAATTTTGCCAGAGTGGTTAACATCTCATTGGATCAAGCTGAGCAGCTGTGTGATTTCAAACTCACTGCTTTCTAGTTAAATGATGGAGCATGTATTTCTAGATATTTGGAAGTAAAAGTCATTGATGAAGTGAGCTCATATATGAGCTCTTTATATGAGATACTCCACTAGCCAGGGGACGGCCCAGAATCTGTGCTTGGCACATTATCTATTTTTTTTCTTGTTCTGTCTTGGCCACTGCCTTCATCTGTCATGTTCTTTTAAAAGCAAGACCCTAAAAGTTTACCTTTCAAATGAGTACTCTATGGTAAATTTTGTGATGTTTTGAATTAATGGCAGGGAACCAGAGGTATGGGCGACTGCAAATGGCAGATGATGAATGACTCATTTATATGCGACTTGGAAAGTCTCTTTATACTTACATTTGACTATGAGTGAGTCTGTTTTTGAAATTCACTTTCAAACTAAATAATGAAGTCTTACTGTAAAGGTCTGACTTGAGCTGCCGAGAGGCTGGCCTAATTTCCTGCAACCTGTTCCATACTGCATAGAGAATAAAAACATTGCCTGTTGTCCAACATATTTCTTACATAGCATCATTCTAAGGGTAACTGACATGTCTAACTGAAATATTTTATTCTGTAGCTTATAGCTATTTCCTCTTAGTTTGTCCTCGATAAATATGGAAGATACCAAAATCATAGGACTTAAAAAGGAAAAGTAGGAGAGTTGTGTATAGGGAACTACAGGGAAGAAATATTAGCATAAAATGGAAGGATTAAGGTTCAACGACATAAACAAAGCTTTAAAAGATTGCATGAAATAAAGCAGTTGAAGGAAAACCAAGATCACATGACATATAATGCTCAAGAAATTATTGGCCAAACCAAATGGAGAAGCTCACACAGATTGAAAAGTTACTCTGAGATAAAGAAATTGGGTGGTTTGTGCACTCTCAAGGCCCAATTGTAAAAGATTGGGGGTAGGGGCCAGATGGCTACAGAACATGGAATGAGACAATTGTAGAATTATTCTTGAAAAACAAATGAGAATACTCTTGTTCCTCAGCAAGAAGGGTATGTCCATAAATATGTCGTTGTGATTTAGTGATTGATTTTTTGGTACAAATTGGATCCCAGGTAAACCTTGGGAGTGCTTCTTAGGCATCAGAACTTGATCATTTCTATGCTTTACAAGAGTCTGCTCCTGAAGATCAGGGTCTATTTATAAATTATGCTTATTTAATAAGCCATTGTGAATTTAAATCTTATTAATGTGTCTAGCTCTGTTTTTGGGAAACTATGTATTTTCAGCCATTAGTACCTCTTGGTTTGAATAATGTAATGCATTTCCTATATTTAAACCAGCTGCTTTCCACTCCACCACCAATTTGAACCTGTTTTAAGCTTATCTTTGTTTAGTTTCAAAATTCTTCCTTATCTCTACTGTATTAGGATTTGGGGAATGAGTTAATCAGTATCCATTATTATTTGACAGTCTGATTACATCCCTTCCCAACCTTCATCTATTCAGAACAGAGTGCCTGAGGCCTTCATATAGCCTATCTTCACCACCCTGAAGATACCAGCTAACTTCCTCAAGCTTTATTCTGTCTTGTCACCCATGCAGCCCAGAACAGTATTTTGTAACCTAGGTGAAAAAGCATCTTGCTTATATCCCTGGGTGCAGTTTTTTTCATTTTAATACTTTGTGGATGATTTACATCTCAGCAATATTCTTTGGCTTTTGGGGAGAAATAAACACACTGGAACTGGCATGGTACTGCCTGTGCTTTTTGTTGGCTGGTCTGTTTGGGAGCCTGCAGCGTGATCTGTGATATCTGTTCATTGGAAAAAGAATACCAAAGGGTAGTGTTTATGCCTGGCATCATTTTAAAATTCATTAACCTTGCCTTTTATTTTCGTAGTAAACTTCTGGGATGGCAGCCTGCCAGGGCCCATTAACCAAAGTTTAGAAGACTATGTGGTTAAGGTTCCAGCCGTCTGTTACCTGTGCAATTCCTGCCAGTTAGATGACTTTCACTAGGGCTACTTTATGAGGGTATAAAAACTTTTTAGCAAATCCAGCTTTTTATTAGGCACTACACAGTCCCTATTTCACGAAGACAGTCTATACCAGGAAATATAAGGGAAAAGAAAGACTTTTAAGTTCTTTTTGTGGGTGCCTTTTAAAGATGTTAGCCATCTTGGCAGTTGGCACTAAGTGAGGGAGGCAGTTGTCATTCAGAAAGGATGGTCTTAACATCTTTGGGACACAAAGTGAGGCAAGGTAGTAAATGCCCCAGCCCTAGGGCATTTAGGTCAGGCGTTTATCTTCCAGCATTGATGTTGTTCCTACTAAGACTGCAGGAATCAGTGGCACTAGAAACCTCTTAAAGCAACAGTAGTGAAGCCCATATAGCAAAAATAGAAGTGAAGAAAAAAAGAGGCAGACTTTGAAGCCAGTCGGCAAATGCTCAGCTGAAATAGCTCCATTCACTTAAGTTATAAAAACTTAGAAATAGCATCTATGTCGTCCTTTCTTCCTCCTTTCTTTTCTTCTCTGTTTCCCTCCATCTGCATTCCTCTTATTTTTATATATAATTTATTTTGGTATCATTAATCTACAATTACATGTGCAATATTATGGTTATTAAACTACCCACTTCATCAGGTCCCCCCCACCAACCCCATTACAGTCACTGTCCATCAGCATAGTGAGATGTTATAGAATCACTACTTGTCTTCTCTGTGTTGTACAGCCCTCCCTGCGCCCCCCAACATTACATCTGCTAATCGTAATGCCCCTTTTTCCCCTTTGTCCATCCCTTCCCCACCCATCCTACCCAGTCCCTTTCCCTTTGGTAACTACTAGTCTATTCTTGGGTTCTGTGAGTTTGCTGCTGTTTTGTTCCTTCAGTTTTTTTCTTTGTTCTTATACTCTACATATGAGTGAAATCATTTGATACTTGTCTTTTTCGGCTTGGCTTATTTCACTGAGTATAATACCGTCTAGCTCCATCCATGTTGTTGCAAATGGTTGGATTTGTTTTCTTCTTATGGCTGAATAATATTCCACTGTGTATATGTACCACATCTTCTTTATCCATTCATCTACTGATGGACACTTAGGTTGCTTCCATTTCTTGGCTATTGTAAATAGTGCTGTGATAAACATAGGGGTGCATATGTCTTTTTGAAACTGGGCTGCTGCATTCTTAGGGTAAATTCCTAGGAGTGGGATTCCTGGGTCAAATGGTATTTCTATTTTGAGTTTTTAATTTATTTTTATTTTTTAATTTTTTTTTACAATTTATTTTATTTTAGTATCATTAACCTACAATTACATGAGCAATATTGTGATGATTAAACTACCCGCTTCATCAGGTCCCCCCCACCAACCCTATTACAGTCACTGTCCATCAGTGTAGTGAGATGAGAATCACTACTTGTCTTCTCTGAGTTGTACAGCCCTCCCCGTGCCCCCCCACCCTATGTCTGCCAATCATAATGCCCCTTTTACCCTCTTATCCCTCCCTT
>JAQQAC010016209.1:112024501-112217378 GCA_029783875.1 Phataginus tricuspis | reverse complement strand
CTTCCCACCCTTCTTCCCCAGTCCCTTTCCCTTTCGTAACTATTAGTCCGTTCTTGGGTTCTGTGAGTCTGCTGCTGTTTTGTTCCTTCAGTTTTTTTTGTTGTTGTTGTTGTTCTTTGTTCTTATATTCCACATATGAGTGAGATCATTTGGTACTTGTCTTTTTCGGCCTGGCTTATTTCACTGAGCATAATACCCTCCAGCTCCATCCATGTTGTTGTAAATGGTAGGATTTGTTTTTTTCTTATGGCTGAATAATATTCCATTGTGTATATGTACCACATCTTCTTAATCCATTCATCTACTGATGGGCACTTAGGTTGCTTCCATTTCTTGTCTATTGTAAATAGTGCTGCAATAAACATAGGGGTGCATCTGTCTTTCTCAAACTGGGCTGCTGCATTCTTGGGGTAAATTCCTAGGAGTGGGATTCCTGGGTCATATGGTATTTCTATTTTGACTTTTTTGAGGAACCTCCATACTGCTTTCCACAATGGTTGAACTAATTTGCATTCCCACCAGCAGTGTAGGAGGGTTCTCTTTTCTCCACATCCTCGCCAACATTTGTTGTTGTTTGTGTTTTGGATGTTGGCCATCCTCACTGGTGTGAGGTGATATCTCATTGTGGTTTTAATCTGCATTTCTCTGATGATTAGCGATGTGGAGCATTTTTTCATGTGCCTGTTGGCCATATGAATTTCTTCTTTAGAGAAGTGTCTATTCATGTCCTGTGCCCATTTCTTAATTGGGTTATTTGCTTTTTGTTTGTTAAGGTGCGTGAGTTCTTTGTATATTTTGGATGTCAACCCCTTATCAGATACATCATTTATGAATATATTTTCCCATATTATAGGATGTCTTTTTGTTCTGCTGATGGTGTCCTTTGCTGTACAGAAGCTTTTCAACTTGATATAGTCCCATTTGTTCATTTTTGCTTTTGTTTCCCTTGCCCAGGGGGATATGTTCATGAAGAAGTCGCTCATGTTTATGTCCAAGAGATTTTTGCCTATGTTTTTTTCTAAGAGTTTTATCGTTTCATGATTTACATTCAGGTCTTTGATCCACCTTGAGTTTACCTTTGTGTATGGGGTTAGACAGTAGTCCAGTTTCATTCTCTTACATGTAGCTGTCCAGTATTTCCAACACCAGCTGCTGAAGAGGCTGTCATCTCCCCATTGTATATCCAAGGCTCCTTTATCAAATATTAATTGACTGTAGGTGTTTGGGTTAATGTTTGGATTTTCTATTCTGTTCCACTGGTCTGTGGGTCTGTTTTTGTGCCAATACCAAATTGTCTTGATTACTGTGGCTTTGTAGTAGAGGTTGAAGTCAGGGAGCGTAATTCCCCCTGTTTTATTCCTCCTTCTCAGGACTGCTTTGGCTATTCGGGGTCTTTTGTGGTTCCATGTGAATTTTAGAATTATTTGTTCGAGTTCATTGAAGAAAGCTGTTGGTATTTTGATAGGTATTGCATTGAATCTGTAGATTGCTTTAGGCAGGATGGCCATTTTGACAATATTAATTCTTCCTATCCATGAACACAGGATGTGATTCCATATATTGTTATCTATAATTTCTCTCATTAGTGTCTTGTAGTTTTCAGGGTATAGGTCTTTCCCTTCCGTGGTTAGGTTTATTACTAGGTATTTTATTCTTTTTGATGCAATTGTGAATGGAATTGTTTTCCTGATTTCTCTTTCTGCTAGTTCATCGTTAGTATATAGGAATGCAACTGATTTCTGTGTATTAATTTTGTATCCTGCAACTTTGCTGAATTCAGGTATTAGTTCTAGTAGTTTTGGAGTGGATTCTTTAGGGTTTTTTTTTTGTAGAATATCATGTCATCTGCAAATAGTGACAATTTGACTTCTTCCTTACCAGTCTGGATGCCTTTTATTTCTTTGTGTTGTCTGATTGCCGTGGCTAGGACCTCCAGAGCTATGTTGAATAAAAGTGGGGAGAGTGGGCATCCCTGTCTTGTTCCCGATCCTAAAGGAATAGCTTTCAGCTTCTCACTGTTAAGTATGATGTTGGCTCGGTTTTGTCATATATAGTCTTTATTGTGTTGAGATACTTGCCCTCTGTACCCATTTTGTTGAGAGTTTTAATCATGAATGGATGCTGAATTTTGTCAAATGCTTTTTCAGCATCTATGGAGATGATCATGTGGTTTTTGTTCTTCTTTTTGTTGATGTGGTGGATGATGTTGATGGATTTTCGAATGTTGTACCATCCTTGCATCCCTGGGATGAATCCCACTTGATGATGGTGTATGATCCTCTTGATGTATTTTTGAATTTGGTTTGCTAATATTTTGTTGAGTATTTTTGCATCTAAATTCATCAGGGATATTGGTCTGTAATTTTCTTTTTTGGTGAGGTCTTTGCCCGGTTTTGGTATTAGAGTGATGCTGGCTTCATAGAATGAGTTTGGAAGTATTCCCTCCTCTTCTATTTTTTGGAAAACTTTAAGGAGAATGGGTGTTATTTCTTCTCTGTATGTCTGATAGAATTCAGATGTGAATCCATCTGGTCCAGGGGTTTTGTTCTTGGGTAGTTTTTTGATTACGGATTCAATTTCATTGCTGGTGATTGGTCTGTTTAGTTTTTCTGTTTCTTGCTTGGTCAGTCTTGGAAGGTTGTATTTTTCTAAGAAGTTGTCCATTTCTTCTAGGTTTTCCAGCTTGTTAGCATATAGATGCTCATAATATTCTCTTATAATTCTTTGTATTTCTGTGGGGTCCATTGTTATTTTTCCTTTCTCATTTGTGATTCTGTTTATGTGTGTAGATTCTCTTTTTCTCTTAATGCGTCTGGCTAGGGGTTTATCTATTTTGTTTATTTTTTCAAAGAACCAGCTCTTGGTTTCATTGATTTTTTTCTATTGTTTTATTCTTCTCAATTTTATTTATTTCTTCTCTGATCTTTATCATGTCCCTCCTTCTGGTGACTTTGGGCCTCATTTGTTCTTCTTTTTCCAATTTCAGTAATTGTGTCTTTAGACTGTTCATATGGGAATGTTCTTCCTTCTTTAAATAGGCCTGAATTGCAATATACTTTCCTCTTAGAACTGCTTTTGCTGCGTCCCAGAGAAGTTGTGGCTTTGTGTTGTTGTTGTCATTAGTCTCCATATATTCTTTGTTTTCTGTTTTGATTTGGTCATTAACCCATTGATTAATTAGGAGAATGTTGTTAAGTCTCCATGTATTTGTGAGCCTTTTTGATTTCTTTCTAAAATTTATTTCTAGTTTTATACCTTTGTGATCTGAGAAGTTGGTTGGTAGGATTTCAATATTTTTGAATTTACTGAGGTTCTTTTTGTGGCCTAGTATGTGGTCTATTCTGGAAAATGTTTCATGTGCACTTGAGAAGTATGTGTATCCTGTTGCTTTTGGGTGTCGAGTTCTGTAGATATCTGTTAGGTCCATCTGTTCTAGTTTGTTGTTCCGTGCCTCTGTGTCTTTACTTATTCTCTGTCTGGTTGATCAGTCCTTTGGAGTGAGTGGTGTGTTGAAGTCTCCTAAAATGACTGCATTGCTGTCTGTTTCCTCCTTTAATTCTGTTAGTATTTGTTTCACATATCCTGGCGCTCCTGTGTTGGGTGCATATATATTTATAATGGTTATATCTTATTTTGGACTGACCCCTTTATCATTATGTAATGTCCTTCTTTATCTCTTGCTACTTTCTTCGTTTTGAAGGCTATATTGTCTGATACAAGTACTGCAACATCTGCTTTTTTCTCCTTGTTGTTTGCATGAAATATCTTTTTCCATCCCTTCACTTTTAGTCTGTGTGTATCTTTGGGTTTGAGGTGAGTCTCTTGTAAGCAGCATATAGATGGGTCTTGCTTTTTTATCCATTCTATTACTCTGTGTCTTTTGATTGGTGCACTCAGTCCATTTACATTTAGGGTGATTATCGATAGATATGTACTTATTGCCATTGCTGGCTTTAGATTCGTGGTTACCAAAGGTTCAAGGGTTGCTTCTTTACTATCTGAGAATCTAACTTAACTTTCTTGTTAAGTTATTGTGAACACCATCTGATGTTTCTTTATTTCTCTCCCTTCTTATTCTTCCTCCTCCATTCTTTATATACTAGGTGTTTTATTCTTTGCCTTTAGTTAGTATTTGTATGGTCTGCTTTCTTTGCTATGATTTTATTTTCTCTGGTGACATCTTTTTAGCCTTAGGAGTGCTTCCCTCTAGAGCAGTTCCTTTAAGACATCCTGTGGAGGAGGTTTATGAGAGGCAAACTCTCTCAACTTCCACTTGTCTGGAAATTGTTTAATCCCTCTGTCATATTTAAATGATAATTGTGCTGGATACAATATTCTTGGTTCGAGGCCCTTCTGTTTCATTACATTAAATATATCATGCCATTCTCTTCTGGCCTGTAAGGTTTCTGTTGAGAAGTCTGATGACAGTTTGATGGGTTTTCCTTTGTAGGTGATCTTTTTTCTCTCTCTAGCTGCCTTTAATACTCTGTCCTTATCTTTGATCTTTGCCATTTTAATTATTATGTGTCTTGGTGTTGTCTTCCTTGGGTCCCTTGTGTTGGGAGATCTGTGGGCTTCCGTGGAATGCAAGACTATTTCCTTCCCCAGCATGGGAAGTTTTCAGAAATTATTTCTTCAAAGACACTTTCTATCCCTTTTTCTCTCTCTTCTTCCTCTGGTACTCCTATAATGTGAATATTGTTCTTTTTGGATTGGTCACACAGTTCTCTTAATATTCTTTCATTCCTAGAGATCCTTTTACCTCTCTGTGCCTCAGTTTCTCTGTATTCTTGTTCTCTGATTTCTATTCTATTAACAGTCTCTTGCATCTCCTTCAGTCTGCTGCTAAGCCCGTCGATAGCTTGTCTCATTTCTGCATTGTCTTTCCTCACTTCCCTCACTTCCTCCCTCAGCTCTTGCATATTTCTCTGTAGATCTATCAGTATGGTTATGACTTTTTTTTGAATTCTTTTTCAGGAAGGTTGTGTATTTCCATCCCTTCAGGTTCCCTCTCTGGTGTTGTCTGGGTCTGGCTAAGTTTTGTTTGTACCATATTGCTCTGTCTTTTCATGGCAATAGAAGTGTTCCCTGGTAGGTGCCACATATGTCAGCTGGGCGGTTTAATACTTTTAAAAAGAAAAAAAGAAAAAAAAAGAAAGAAAAGAAAGAAAAGAGAAAAAAATTAAAGAAAAGAAAAGAGAGGAAAAAAAATGCCCGCCAGGAGTAGATTCTGTGAGGATGCTGTAGGTGGCACTGTTGCTCCACTATTCTGCAGCCGCGGCCTCGCCACTCCGCAGGGCCCTTTGTAGGTCTGGCCTGGGAGGGAACGAATGGGAGGCTGTTGATCTCTGTGGGAAGTCTCAGTGTGGCTCCTTTTTCCCAGTCACCAGCCAAGGGGTCCGAAATATCCCAGGACTCCCAGCCTGCTGGGCTGAGTGCGCTGGGACGATCCTGCTCCTCCTTTGGGCCCCTCTCTCTTTAAGACCGCTAAAAAATGTACGCGCTTTTCTTTTGTCCCGGGGAGCCGGCTGCGAGGACCCGGGTGCGTTCTCCGGCTCAGATCT
Source organism: Phataginus tricuspis (assembly GCA_029783875.1). Lineage (NCBI taxonomy): Eukaryota > Metazoa > Chordata > Mammalia > Pholidota > Manidae > Phataginus > Phataginus tricuspis. The sequence continues at coordinate 112,211,814 of JAQQAC010016209.1, read as the reverse complement.
TGCACCCTCTGTCTCTCCAATCTCCGATACATGGTGCGATGTGTCAGCGCTCCTGGCACAGATTAACAGGGCTGGTTATTTCGTGGGGCTGTACTTTCACTCCCTCCCTGCTCTGAATTCTGTCCTCCCACCGGTGCGCTGGGGTGGGGGAGTGTTTGGGTCCCGCGGTCCGCGGCTCTGTATCTTACCCGCCTTGTGGGGTGCCGAGTCCTCTCAGGTGTAGATGCAGGCTATGTGCTGTCGTGTATCTTCTGGTCTCTGTTTAGGAATAGTTGTACTTGTTGTATTTTCACAAATACATATGGTTTTGGGAGGATATTTCTGCCACCCTGCTCATGCCACCATCTTCCCGGAAGTCCATCTGCATCCCTCTTAACATCCCATCCAAAGTCCAAAGCAATAGAGGAATGAGGAAAAGACCGTTGGGTGGAAGGAGAAATCATTCTAGTATTTTAGTTGCTTTCTATCCCATCTCCACTCCAGTGCTATTTGGTGCTGAATTGTTTGAGATCCAAAGAACTATGAATTATACTAACAAAAACAGGAATATGTCTAATATTAAATGTTTTAGTGACATTAGGATGCCCACAGAGGCAGTTAGGTAGCCATTTACAACTGACCTTCTTCTGTGAGAAGCTTCATTTGCATCCTTTAACATTCCCTTGACATTTATATACCAGAGGAGAATGTCTGAAGCTCAGAGGAAAAATACATGAGGTTTATGGGTACTTTAAACAGAACATCACATTTTTCTTCCTGTCATGGTCCTTAAACATCTTTGAGGAAAATGTATGATGTGCTTGGAACCATTTAGTGTAACAGGTAACTGGGTATCTTCAAGCTGCTTGGACATTAAACAGGATTGAAACCAGTAAGTGCCATAGCTCTGTCCTGTTTGGCATCCTTGTAGATTCCTTTGGAAGGGACTTAATGTATCAGCACCATTTTCACTGTTGTATGGTTTTCTTTCTTAATGTGAGGCAAGAGGAGTCTACTTATTGTGTACTGTGCAGCTGTACTATGTGAGGATGGTGAACTGCCACTTTATATCATGTAATCACTTCTTTCATCCTATTTTGTGTGTGGTGGAAAGTGTTTGATCTCTTTGCTTGGTATTTTTATTCAAGGCTTTTATATCTTTAAGGGCAAATTCTTTGGGAAATGCCAGTTTATAATATTTGTTGTTAATATTTGTTTGGCATCACCTGTAGGCAAAGGATGGTGTTTTGAATAAAGAATTATTGTGCACCTGCTATGGGATATGTGTTATGTGAAACACTGAGTACAATGCCTCTCACTTAATAGGTGAGGCCTGATGATCTTAACTGGGGCAGTAACAGTGAAGCTAGAGAAAAGCTGGAGAAGGTGCAAGAAACACTGAGGAACAGAGAACTCATAGGATGTGGTGATTGGGTGGATGAGGATGAGCGAGAGGAAGGAATGAAAGATTTTTGACTTTCAGAGCTATTAGTTACTGTGCATGAGTGTGGTGCTGCCATGAGTAGAAAGAGGACAGTCAGTTGAAACAATAAGGATTGTGAGACAATCACTATAGGAGGGAAGATGATGACTTTGGTCTTGTCAAATTTGTGATATGTGTGACCTGCCTATGGAAAGATGTCCAAGAGGGAGCCAGAAATAGAAATCTGGAGCTTTGTAGACAGGCTGATACTTGCAAAGAAAGCCAGTTACCTACATGAGGTATCATAATTGAAATCATGGAAGTTGGGAGGTTTGCAATAGAGTTTTGAGAAAAAGATCTGGCAAAAGAATGATCAGAGACTCAGACTGAGAACCTTGAGAGTATGTTAGTATGGAAGGCAGAGAGGTTGAAGAAGGAGCAGTGACAAGTCCTCTAGAGAGGTAGAAAAGGATAGAGGTTAGAAGAGACCCTCGTGTTTAGAACTCTGAAGTCATTGGTGACATCTGATGACCAAATTTCATTAGACTGATGGGCATGAAAGCCACGTCGATTGAGTTAAGGAAGTCAGTGTTGATTCCTCTTTTAATACATTTGGGAGTGGAGGGGAGGAGAGTGGGTACCTTGAGACAAGAGGGAAGGAAAAGAGATTAGGTAAAGGGACAGACATGTTAAGACAGAGAGGCAAGACATCATAGAAAATCATGGCTAATATCTTCAGTTTAATCAGGTAAAGTAAAGAAAACTGTCATCTGCTAAAAGTGAAGAGGACAAAGGTTAGGTTTGGGGCTTGGGAAATTTTGGAGGAGTGGAAAAATGGGAAAGTTTAGATTGGCTGCCCTGGGAAATGACAAGTATCAGCAAGATATAAATGAAAGGCTTGTTAAACATCAACCAGGGCTCAGCAAAGGTTAAGCTATATTGTGAGTTTATACCATCAAAATGGCAGAATTTCAAGTGTCATAAAGTCATAACATTAGGAATGGGAGGGGAGAAAACAAATGATTTGGGAATTGGTAAGTTGAGTCACACAGTGAAGATTTCTAGGGAACTCCCAAGAGCACTGGGTATTCAGAATAGGAAAGATGAGTACCTAAATCATAAATTTTCTAACCATTTGTTCCTTTTGAAACAAATGAAATCCATTATCCTAACAAATGTGACTTGAAAAAAGAAAGGATTCCCTCCATCCCTTAGCTTCTTGCTGTTAAGAGTGGTGACTGGTACGTCATCACTAAAAAATCAGAGTTGAAATTCCATGTGTGAGAATTCATTAAAGCCATATGAAACATAAAATGGTGATTTCTGTAGTTGCCCGGGACTCTTAGAACCAAAAATAAGTCACTCTCCTTGCCCACCCCTTGGAAAGTTCATATTATTATTCTGTGCTCGTTATTAAAGCAGTCTGTGCCATTCAAGCTTGAAATGTGTTTGTGTTGCTGTGGTGTGTGTCAATATTCTTTCCCATCATGCTTACAGTTGCTTGTGTTCACTGAACCCCAACAGGTGTGACTTAATGTGGAACCTAAAGAAAGATGCATGAAAACATCTGTTCGCACTGGATTCTATGTGCACTTTGAATGAAGATATAATTGTGACATTTACTATTACGTACTAGGGTTGATTTTGTAAGGCAGAACTTCCAAAACTCATTAGTTCTTCCTACACACCACGCATTTGATCTAAGATGATGATTATTCTTGTGAGCGACACAAGAAGCTATAAAGCCTAGCTTATATTTTCCGAGATGTAGAGTACTGTCATGTTTACCTCTGGAGACACCCAGACCATTACATTTCCTCTTCAAGTTTTAAGTGTGTGGCAGAAAAGGATGGCAAAAGGGACAAAGAAAAGCGGGTGGTGCTGAATACCAGAAGAAGCCTTGAGCTCAGTGAAGGGAACTAGGGAAATCAGACCTAATATCATCTCCATTCCACTTAGGATCTGTGATAGCTGTTTCTGGAGGCATTTTAGGCTTCTTAGAACTTCTCCGTGTGTGTTATTAAACCTTGTCTGTTCCCCTATAGTTATTAGCTGTAAAACCCTTTACAAAACCTCAAAAGGGTTTCTGGGCTTAAGTAGATACAGATGGGGATGTGGGGGGAAATATATAGCTGTGTTCTGCTTGGCGGTGGGCCCAAGAGAAAACCTGAGTCAAAGAATAAGTTTTGGCGGCAGAGGAGGGGAGGAAGGAGGTCAGCACTTAGGGCCCGTAGAAAAGAAAGTGCAGGTTGACTTGAGCTCACAAAGCGGGCCCCAGAAAGTTGGGCTCTGGGAGACGCTGCCCTTTTCAAATGGCACCTTCTTATGAGATCTTCTCCTTTTCCTCCTGCTTAAACTCATTTTCCCTTGCTGTAGACTCTACAGGTATCCCTTTAAAGGGACTGTCTTTTAGTATCTTGTATTTGCTGTTATTTACTTGTCTTTTAGTAGCTAATTGTAAACATGCTTTATCTTCCTAATTGGACTCTGAGCTCCTGCAGGGGAGATGGTGTGACTTGCCCTTTGTGTCTCCTATAGCATCTGTGCCAGTTCCTTGCCCACAGTGATTACTTATACATTTCAACTGACAGACCAAGTGAGTGCAGGTCACGGTACGCCATCTCTCTCACTGATTCCATGAGTAGTTTCTGAACACTAATGCTATGGGGATAAAAGGGATTTTTGAGATGGAGGCCTGTCCCCCAGGACCTGCCTATCTAGGTAGGAAGACTTATTAGACACCAAAAACTTCTATCTGTGATTCCATAGACCCTCTTCAGCTCTGTGCTAGGGCTGACTTGTTCATGTGCCTTTCTCATTTTCCCAATTTCAGTTTTAGCTAATATTGTCTTTGCTCAGAAAACTATTATCCATTCTCCTTTAGCTGTTTGTACTCTGGGCTCAATAAGCTCCTAATTCAGTGAAGACTCATTGCCAGACCTGACAATGATGGTAACACATCCCTTCCTTGGAGCTACCTAGCCATATCAAGCCATAACAGCATCTTAGAGTAAATGATCTTATTCAGGCACTAAATGCCTGGCCTAGGACCCTGAGAGGAGAATGATTGGTCCTTTCCCCAGTAGGTTCTACCCCAGAGTGCTACTTCCATCTTCTATTTACTCATTGCCGTTTTGAGCTCCAGTGATTGACTAGAGTGGTTTTGGAGCCATAGTTCAATCTTCAGAAAAACATACAAGTGCTTTGAAAATGACTTTAGATTTTTAAAAAGAATTTGTTTATCGGGCTATAGCTGATATATAATACTATGTTGGTTTGACGAATACTGAAGTAGCAAGTGAGGTGGGGTTATTTTTATCATCAGGGAAATTCTATTTCCTATATTTGCTAAGAACGTTATGAATGAGTTAACATGTTACTGTAGGTTAAGATAATCTAGAAATGTATCTGGAAAATCTATTTCAATTACCTTCTGGGTGCTTTTAGTGAAAATAATAAATTTCAAAGAATTAGGAGAGTCATAAAAATAAGTGTTATGAGGGGAGTAAGTCTCATTTTTCACCTTCAAAATTAAATATGCACTGTGGAATTATGCACTGCCAGGGTCACTGCTTTGCTTGTGGGCATTAATAGCTGCCATAGGTAACTTCTGAAGGAGGTGAAGGGGACCATTTCCCATAATACAGAGATTAAAGCATGCGATTTACTGAAAATCTCCTAAATAAATAGTGACCTAATGCTCAATTGTGCACTAAAAGGGATGCTGCCTCATATTTACAATTTGCATATGGATACCCTGTTGAAACTTACATTTGCATGTATAAGGTATTGATTTTGGTTAATGGAACATTAGGTCATTTCTCTTTAGTTTTTCTCAACTTAAAGGGTCATTTGCTTTCTCTCCTTATTGTTCATATAGAAGAAGGCAGAAAAATAGCTTCAGATGATTGCGTCTGGAAACACTACAGATACTGGTCTATTTTTATTTCAATTTTTCATATTTAAATTGTCTCTATACTTTCGTAATCTCGGTAGCTGGCTACTGCTTGAAACTAGAAATTTGCATGACAAGTAATAGTTACTTTCCAGAGCTGCTTAAGTGTGTCTAAAATGCCCTCAGACATCCCCGTAGCATTGCTAAAAGCAGTAAGGCCCAGCATCGCCAGCACCTGTGAAGTGGCTTGGCTGAGCTTGCTGGTGTACAATATGGTGAATTGCCTGGCCCTCCTAATTGTGCTGAAGATTTAATGCCAAAGTGGTTTCAGAGTTTTATGAGATGTGTGGGCTTCAGGTTTTTTTTAACTATCATCTTGGTTACTTACCAGTTTTACCACACGTGAGAAAAAATGAAAAAGGCACTCCATTTTGTTGAGACAACAGAATCAACTGATTTACATCTGTCTATACATTTTAATATAAGCAGACTTTATATAAAATTCAAACTGATTTCCTCTTCTATGAGTGTATTTTCCTGTGTGAAATGCTTCTTGCCTTTTTTTTTTACCTTCTGTTTGATCCAATAAGAACATACACAATTCATTTTAGAGTAGGTACCCCATGGAGAGGATTGCTTGTGACTTTCCAATATGAAATGACAAAACTTGTATGCATCTCCTTTGTGAAAAATTGCAGAAGTAATTTATTTTGCAAAATACCACTTGTAATAGTGTGACCTTAATTACATAGTTTTCTTTGCTTATATGTAAAGAAAATAAGAATGACTCTTATTACCTCTCAATACCAAAATCACATGGTATAATATTACACCTTTTAGAAATTGTAGTTTCCATGATAGGTTTGGATTTTTAACTTATAGAGGGAGAAAACATTAATATTAAAATATTTTTTATGTTGTTTGGGATATAAACAAAAGGACATCCCACAGATAACTGTAATTGAAATTTATTGAAGGAAGAGAACTTGTCAATAGGGCAACAGCTGAACATGTTAAATTAAAAAGCAGAAAACAATGCCACATTTACATTACTAGTGTCTAAGAGAAGGTTGATTGTGTACACATCACATTTTCTATTCAAGAAGATCAGGGACATCCTTTATCCCATTGGCAAATTGTAATCTATGTAAAACACCAGGTATGTTTCCATAAGCTATTTAAATACACGGGTCATTCAGAATGAAAGAAGATTCAAAATTAACACTAGCCTTTTGGTTTCATTTTATTCACAGTTTGAGAGTTGTGTTTCATACTCATACTTGAAGAAGAAACTTTCCTGCTTCATGAAAACAATTTTTCAACAACAGAAAAAGTCAAATCAATTGTTGGTAAATGGTCACACATTTCCCATAAATTTTCACCAATACTTCAGAATTGTACTCCCATGAAAAATATTTTTAAATTGGGCGATGTAGCCAATCTGTCAGTTACACTGCTTCAGGATAGACAAGGCTGCTGGAGACGCGAGCACTGCCTGTTCACAGAGGTTAGGGGTGGGGCTGAGCAGTGGTCAGGGCCAGGCGGAGGGGAGAGGCAATGCGAGTTGCAGCTGTTTGGATCTACCCACTGCCATGATGTGCCAACAGCTGGAGAACCAATTGGTATAAATTCCCAGGAGCTACTGTCGGTTAACGTAAGCCTTCCAGGAAAACATACCAAATAATAGCCTACTTGCCTAATTCTATTATGGGAAATTTCTTCAGAGTCAATCCCTGTGAAATGGAATCAGGAGGTTTGGTCAATACCGTGAAGTGAGCGCAATTTGGGTTTCATGCCCTTTAACCTTTCCTTCATCTTTCATCCCTTCCCTTTTCTGCTCCTAAGGTACCCAGAATCCTATGCCTTTAACATACTACTCCCTGTCCTTATTCCTCCTACCCTGGCATTACCACCCTGCTGTACCCTTTCTAGAAAATACTCTGTGATCAAGGTTTTGAACCAATTGCTCTATCCTCCTTTCCCTCTACTTAAAGTTAGCTGGGTATTCCCATTCATTCCACACTGTCTGTGGGAAGGGAAATGTGCCAGGAATCAGAGGCTCAACGTGTTCTCTTTCTTAGGAATGCTTTTGTGTCAACTAGGCGTGTATGTGTGTGTGTGTGAGGCAGTGCTGGTGGTTGCACAGTGCCCTTACTACCAAGGGACAAAACATAAATGATAGCAGTATCAGTCTTGTGGCCTTCTCAGCACTCTTCAAATCCCATCATTTGGGTAACCCCCTTCTCTACCCACTGAGGTTATCCCTGAATAGGAGGTGTTTGCATCCACTTATTTACTGCCTGCCAGACATATAATTTAAAATTGTTCCTGTTGCCCAGTGGAGCCAAGAAGTAAGTTTCAGGATTATCAAAAAGTTTATTTTTTAGAGGGAGAGACATGACATCATTCTTCAAAATTCTTCTCTTACTATGCTTAAAATAAATTTTTTTTCCCTTAGAACCTAGGTCAGAGTATCGAGGCTCAGATTTATGGTGATTCTATTGACAGAGAGTATTGCAAAGGTGTTTTATTTGCTGTTTCTAGGGGCTTATCAAAAATAATTGACTAGCTGTCATTTTCTACATGAGACCAATTACTACTGACCCCGCTTTGCTGTTTTCATTAATGTCTAATAAAGAATGAAAATGTTGCCGAATGTAGAACTGACTTGAGAAAAGCAGCGCTAAGAAGTGAGTGGGTGTCTCTTGTGCTTAGTGCTGCTAAGCAGAGCCAGTGTCCCATGCCAAGGTGTTATGTGACTGTAAGCATCTCCAGTATGCAAAACTCCAAACTACTGGACCAGTGTTTGGGGGTAATGCGGGGTTGGGGGGAGGTAGTGGTCTACTATGTGCAAGCGTGCAGATTGTGCTCTGCATATGCATCCTCCAGAGCCGTGCAACCGTATGTGGGAGCCTGTGAGGCAGTGGGATAGCTTCTATCTCTCCTTATGATTAATATAGTCAGGATTTTTTAAAGAAGAGATGGAAGTGAGACACCTGTAATTTATGACTTGGCACCCTATAAAGATGAGTGTTGCCTGTTTTACCTTTGTTCTCTGGTCTATTGGTTGGACATGAACTACATGGTGATGCATCTTAGTGCTTTCATCTAGGAACGATTGTATTTCTGCAGTGGGAGAAACCTGGTTAGACAGAAAGATACGTATGCCTTATTAAATAACTGTTCCATTCTCCAAGGGAGGAATGGGACCCTGCAATTAATGATTGGCAAAAAAAAATCCCCTTTTCCTAAAATGCCAAGACTGTAGCCAATAAAGAGTAAATGCAAGCTTATATTCACATGTAAGACTAATTTATAAATTTGGGCTGTTCCCCTTCAGTTTCTTTAAACATGTCCAAATATACTTAGTTTCACCCATGATCTAGTCTCCATTTAAACGAGTGTGGAAATCATAACCAAACTTCAGCTGATTGAACTTTGGGGTTGTTAATCTTACAGGAACAAAAACTCAAAGTTGAAACTTTACATAATAACTGGCCAGATTCTAGCTCCTAGGATCCAAATTTCAGGTATGCCTAAGTAAGTTTCATTCTTGTGATTTAAATGAAATGGTCCCAGTCATAGCTCCTCTGTTTTTGAGAGCCCAGCAACCCTAAGTTACCCCAAGTTAAGGGTAACCAGACTAGATGATGATTAGTCATTGAGTATGGTGAGATTATCTATAACTAAAATCTTAAACCTCGGCAGTTTTGTGCATATACAAATAAGGCCTCCTTCCAACTGGGTTAAAATGAATACTCCAGTCAAAAAAGATATGAAGCTTAAGATGCTCTCAACATTGATTCCGTAGCACCTTCTGTAATTAACTTTGTAGTTAACAGCAGATCTATTGTCAAACTGATTTTGAGTTAGAATCCTGGCTCTATCCTTTCCTAGTCGGTCAACTATAGAATAGTCAGTTCATCTTTCCCAGGCTTAGTTTCCTCATTTTTAGAATGGGAGTAATGATAAAACTTCTTCATAGGCATGTTATCAGGATTAAGTAAGATAATGCATGCAAAGTGTTTAGGATGGAGCCTGGCACACAGCAGTCATTACATGCTAGCCGCTGTCTCAGTTTTGAATTGTCAGGGTAGTTTCTCTCAGGGTTCTCTGAGTGCTGCTTATTTGCTGGCCTCCCTCATTAGGCTGTGAATACTTTTCAGGGTAGGGCTGTGTCTGCCTGATTCTCCTTTGTATTCCCAGCACCTAGGCCAGTAACTGTTAGAAAGTAAGCAGCCTGGGCCTCAGTTTCAAAATCTGGAAGAAACGAGCATAATAATGGCTCTTAACCCTCCCAGGGTTGTTATGAGGATCTAAACTATTCCTAGGCTAATATATGGATGGAAGCTTCAGTGATTCACATATATGCTAGGAACTTACTTCTCTTTCTTAATTCATAGGACTGTCAAATGTCCTATGATAGTAAGGCCAGTAGCGCTCTGCAAATTCAAAATCTTGACATAGATGTGTATGATGGGTGGGGAGGAGTCTGCAAATCTCTTGAAATTTTCTCTTTGTCAGGAATCTGAAACCTGCCCAGACATGTGCTGTCTCTTTCTGAAGCCCCAGACCTTGTTCGCTAAAGTCATTCCTCACCACCTGAAGCAGCCGGAGCCTTCCCCTTTGTCTGCACCCACACACATCCAAACTGGGCCTTGGGGTCCTGGCAGAGCAAAATTCCTCAACAATAGCTTGCTTTCACCTACATGCACACCTGGGCCTCCTGAGGGGGTTCCCAGGGAGATACTGAGCCAGGGAATTTCAATCTGGAATTGGTGCTCTCCAGGGATGCCTCCCCTCGGCCCCAATAGCTCTGTCTTCAGAAATCCTCTCCAGGCAGGCTGGCCAGGGAGAGCAGAAGGCCCTGGTTGATGGGAAGTGTCCTGCGAATGAAGCCTTGAATGGAAGGAAGATGAGGGCTTATGGGTAAGGTTCCATGTTAATAAGTTTAGGAAATGGTGGATAAAATAGAGCCTTCATTCACTAATGTGATTTTAACCTCCAAAAGATATACTGTATAAAGTTTCCTAAAGTTACTAGACCAGATGACTTGTTTTCCACGTAGTTCATAGGGCACAATGTGACGTGGGACCCACTTTTGGAACTATTATCCCTCCCACCAATGAGACTCATTCTGGTTGCCATCTTCTAAAATGATATCTTTTTCATTAAGATACTGACTGAAAACTTTTGTTGTCAGTCACTCAGGGATGAATCTGGTCCCGATCAAAAGCACAGCAAGGAAGAACCATAGTGCTCAGTGTAAGTGGAGCAGTGATGGCGATGGAACAGGCGAATGTAGGAATGGGCAACAATTAGTCAGAAAGTATCCTGGCCCAGGACTAATGCTGGGTCGGGGACTGACGGGGAGAAGCGAGCAAGAGAGCACGCACCCAACGGTCCCGGAGCGTGGCAGATGCCAGGTTGAGGGGGCGCATATGCGAACTGAAATCCAGCCAAGGTACTACTTGCCCGCTGATACTTTTTTCCTAATTGTTCCATGAAGAAAGGGCACCTTTTGCCATCCCACCATCCTTTTTCCAGTTGCATGGCCTAGGGGGTGCCTTTTAGCCTCATAGGGAAGGCTTTTCCAGCTTTGCAGGGTGGCACCTGTGTGCTAGCAGTGCTCCTAAGGGCAGTTACAAGAGCTGGTGTGAAGGACAGAGGATCTCTTTGGTAGTAGATGGGATAGGTGGAGGGAAGGTCAGTGACTATTGGGGATTTTCTCTGGATCATGGCAGAGCACTCTGAATTGCTCACTGGCCCACTTATTGGCCTCTGTACATATGGCCTGTTGTCTGTACCAAGAAATTCATTCATTATGACGGCAGTTTGATCTTCCATCCCCCATCCCATCTCAGAATATCATATGGCCCACTAAAGTATCCACCCAGTTCTGCTAACCCACTCTTATAACAAGACTAGCTCCCCTCCCCTGCTTTTTATCCCTTTATCTATAAGTACTTTTTAAAACAAGGGCTGACAGCTTTATTGTTCAGGAATAATTGCCAAAAGGCTTAGTGGACTGTACTTGCCAGTAAAAGGTTATTTGCTGGCTTGGGATATGGGCTCCTCTGCTGCAGTGTGTCATTCCAATTATGTTGTCATATATTGAGCTCCTGGTTGGTGCCTGGTACTGTTCCAGGTGGGGACAGAGTAAGCCGTGGAGGCAGCTCCTTTGTACAGTGGTGCTTCTTCATTGGTCAGGATGCCTTCATATCTGTCGTCTGGGCCTTCTAGATAATCCAGGCTGCTCCTTTCATCTTGAAGGTGAGGAAACGGGCCCAGAAAGGGTAACACAAGATCACACTGTGGGTAGGTGGCGAGGACAAAATAGAGTCCAGCTCCCCTGACTCTGAAGCCAGGACTCTTGAACTCAGAGCTTTGGAGGCTAACCTCATGGGGTTAAAGGGGAGAGTACATTTCTGTTTGAATGTTTTCTGACACAGAACATTTATATAGATAGCTCTACCTAGCAGGAGCCAAAGAACGATCATTTAAAAACAGTTCCATAAACTTCATATCCATGTTAATTAAGCAGACTTTTATTGATTTAAGAGAAACTGGTTAACCAAATTCATGATTCATTCATGATCAATTTAACTTTATATGAAAATATTTATGGTACAAGCAAGAGACGGCAGAAAAAGGAGCCAGAGCACAAGAAGAATAGGACAGAAGAAGGGGGGTTGGGGAAATGAAGTATTATGTGTGTTGTGGAGAGAGGTAGGTACAGATCAGAGATGAGAGTTGAAATGAGAGTGAGTGAAATTGCTGAGGGCATTTTAAACACAAGCACTGCACAGTGACGATTAAAATATCCATTGCTACTTGCTGTATATCTTTGTTTTCTGAGTTTAAAGCATTTCACCAATGCTGTCACACTCACCACCACAGTGTTCCTTCGAAGCACACACCAGTTAAGTGACCCAGCCCAAATCATAATCAGTGGAGACAGAGCTTAAAGTACTGCAAAGCCCTGTGGCCGTAGAACTGACTCCTTTCATTAATATATGCTTATTTATGTTAGTCTTCACTAATTCCTCCCACAGTCCAGTTTTCCTTACTTGGGTTTTAGTTTTTAGCCCTACAAAGCTAGTACATGTTAAATTTAGAAAATTTTTTGAAACATGGAAAACATGAAGGACATAAAATTCACATCGTCATCCTGCTCGCCAAGGGAAATTGCTATTAACATTTTCGTGTATGGTCTTCGGTTTCCTAAGCATCGTAATTCCGTTTTGTTACTAGAAAGCAACAGTATTGCTGCAGAAAATTTGGAAAATTCAGCGAAACATTAAAATGAACAGTAAAAGCACCTGTAATCACACTACCCAGTAATAATCATTATTAAAATTCTGGTATATTTCCTTTTAGTCTTTTTTTTCCTACACATTCACAAAGAAGAACATTGTCTAAAATGTGACTATGCAGTATATGTAGTTTGATAGTTGTTCTCTTCACTGAATATTACATCATGAGTATTTTACCATATCATTAAATATTCTTTAATACGTTATTTTTAATGGTTGCATAAAATTCACTTCTGTGGATTGATATCCTTTATTATGAATGCGGTATAGTTTATTTGCCATTTCCACTAACAGTGAGTGAGAGCACGCATCCCATCACACTCTCATTGTTACTGCATTTTATCTTTTTACATCTTTGTCAACTTGCTAGACTGCTAGAGTCTCATTGTTTTAACTTTCATTTCTTTGATTACTAATGGGGTTGAACTTTTTAAAAAAGCAGCTCAGTTTTTGACGTGTGGCTTTCAACGCCTACTGAATGCACAACTTCTAGTCAAAACCACATATACATGTTGAGGACTCATGGCTCCAGTTGTGACAGAACAAAGATTGCCTTGCTAATATGTTTTATATAGCACTGGGCTCAGTGCCACAGCCGCAAAATAAATCATAAGCTCCCTGACAATTGGGCCCATATCTTAATCATTTCTGCATCTCCCATAGCCCCCAGCCTAATGCCTGACACTGAAAAGCCTTAATAAATGTTTGTTAAATGGATCTGGAGGTGGAGCTTCTTTGAGGTCAATGTTAAGTTACTAAAATAGTTTTTGAAGTCTTGACACGAGAAAAACAAATCCTTGGAGTTCAAATTTAAAACTATTCCTCAGGACTCAACCTATCATCTTATTACAGGGAACAACGAAGAAACAGATCTTTTCATACAAGGGAAAATTCTTTTTGCCAAAAGAAGGCCTTCTGCTGCCATGGTGCCAAATCTATAAATACAGCTCCACCAGGATAGAGGAGAGTCAAGCGCAAAGTGACTACAAATGGCCAGTTTGCAACAAGGGAAAATGAATAGATGAGAAGAAATGGGGGAAGGAAGACATATGGAATCTGGAGCTGTTTTCCCTTCACTTTTTGGTAAAACATTATAGAACAATAAAGCCAAAAGGGTTAGTGGAGATCGTTGAGGCCTATCCCTCCATTTTTCTGAGAAGGAAAATCTGGGCTCAAAGAGGTGAAGTGACTTGGCTAAGGTGATGCAGCTTAAATCAGAACATGGCTAGGACTGGAATGAGTGTCTTTCTCTGTGAGATCTTCCTTGACTCCCCTCCTGTTCACATCCCCAGGCCCCACATCAGTCCAAGCCAGCACTTCGGGTTTCCCCATTCTCCTGGCCAGCTCTGTACTTTATACAGCTCTCACTTTTTGCACTCTACTACAATTATTTGTTTCTATGTCTGCCTACTCCAGTAGCCTGTGAGCTTTGAGGACAAAGACTGAGTCCTTATGTCTGTAACTCCAGTATCTAGCACAATGCTTGATGTGTCTAGATGCTCAGTGTTTGTTCCAGAAGGATATCATGCTGGCTTCCAAAGCTGTGCTGTTACGGTTTGGCATTCAAACCCTAAGCATCTGGAAGTCTTTCTAGTCCTTTCAATTTGCCAGGCAGCTAATCACGCCCAATAAAGTTTCTGCTGGTTGCTAGGGTTTAGCTGTAAGGAAGACTGCACTTGGAAAGGAGAATAATATTTATTGTAGAGAAATGAACACAGGCTAGGGAAGGAGAATATGAAGGGAACAGAGGAGATTAGGGTACCCCGAGGAGGCTAGAGGAGCAAGATGGTAGGTAGCACGACATCCTAAGAGAAGTGGATGAGTTTGTTAACCATATACCACTGTGCTCGGCATTTTTACACACACACACACACACACATTCCCCACAACAATTCTTATTGTGGTATCACACCCATTTCACAGATGAGAAAAGTGAGAGATGTTGACTGACTTGCCCAGGGTCACGCAGTTAGGAAGTGGCAGAACTGGAATGCACATTTTTGTCTGCATTAAAAACCCCTGTTTTTCCTTGAGTTTTTCTAATACTCCATGCTGCCTGCCACTACACAGTAGGAGGCCACTAGCATTAAAAGGAATAAAATAGAAGAATGCTTTTTTATAATTTAAGGAAGGTGATGTAACTTTTTTCACATTCACCAAATATTCATGATATGCCTTACCTTCTTTTGACACTTTCCCCTAAAATTCCCTGATAATTTTTAGCCCTTTGGGTTTGCTGACTCATGTAACATTATGTACCTAACATGTTACCTACATGTGTGGCAGTATTTGAAAGTGCCGAAGTTACATATATGTTACCTTGCCTCATCACTGAAGGAGTGAAATGTCAGCCTGTGTGCTGCTCGTGGAGACCTGGCCACCCTGAGTCCACTGCCCACACTTCTGCCTCTCCCTTGGCCTGACCAAACTTCCCACCAGTAACTCGATCCCCATCTCCGCATGCTCCTTACCTCTTGCTGGCCCAGTTCCCATTTCTTAGTTTCTCTCACAACCAATTGGCAGTGAACTAGAAGTGATTGGTTGCTTGCCAGGATTTTAAAAGTTTAGGATGTATTTAGGCCCCTAACAATGAGGAAATCTTGCCCGGATCTTCAAAGAATTCCCTTCTAGGTATATGTTATCAAAAGTAAAGTTAATATCCATGGCAGTTGATTGCACCTAGCTGGCTGCACAATGCTCCAGACTCAGTAAAATTTCTAATTATTCCTATCCTCTTTGGAGGCAGCCTGGCACCAGCTTTAAGGAAAAGCAGAAAGATGGGTCTGTCTCTCCCCCACCCCTCAAAGGCCTTATTAAATTACACATTCCATCTGCTCCCAAGAAGAAAAACTGAATAGAATATTGGGTCATTTGGTATAATATCTTAACTTGGTTTTGCCTTAATGAATTTTATCATCATTCTTGAATAATCTAAAGCTTTCTTAAAAAAATTCAAGAATTATAGTTACATAACTACACAGTGGGATCTTTGACCTGGAAGGGATATAAATAAACCATTTAGTTCATCCCTGCACTTAAGTATCTTAACACCTAAATCATATGAACTGTGCTTTTCCATCCTATTTGACAAGATTTCTGAAGATGCATATTTTGTATCTTTTTTTTTCAGTAGTCTGCTCTAGTGTTTAAGTCCTCTCGTGGTCAAGAAGTTATTCATAATGTTTGACTTCTATGCTAGCTGTGCTTTTAAGTCCAATTGATATGAGCAATTTAGAAATCTTGTGAAGATACATAACACTGAAATTTGCTGAAAAGTATTCAGAGTTGGATTACAGTAGAAACAATGAAGAATGGTACCAATCTGCAGGGATGGATGTAAGCAGAAAAGGAAAATATGTAGTTGATTTCATCACAGATTTACATGCAAATAAGGATAAAGCATGGTATGGCAAGGGGAAAACAACAGGAAGGGAGAGTAGAACTTAGAGTAATGAATGACATTGGAGATGAATCAGTGGAGGAGAAAGATTTTAGGGTAATAGTGTGAAATAATTAGAAAAGATAAGGCCTACTTCAGACAGAATAGCAAGAATTGAGGGGATGGATTTTCAGTTGAAAGAACAAGACTGTACAAAAACCCAGGCAATCTCCACCATGACTAATGTACTGGGAAGTAGGGAAGGGAAGTAGATAGATGAAAATATTAACTGGTTTACCAGGAGGGCGGGGGTAGTGGTGCTGTTTCTGAAGAGCTAAATAATCCACTGATTTTGAAGCACAGGTGAAAAAGAACTCTTTAATACAGTAAATGGAGTGATGTGCATGATGCGATTTTATTTAGCTAAGGACCTTGTAAGGCCTTGGCAAAATGAGAAATTACATTTCAGAAGTATCCTTTTTGAACAGGCATTTATATGGGCCAGGGTAAAAGTCTTTCTAGGGAACAGCTGAATATAAATGAGAATTAGAATCTTTAAGGGGTGAATTTTAGAATAACTTACTTAGACAGATACAAGTTCATGTTTAATCCTGAATATTATTACTGTTTCACTCTTAACTGGAGATCCTGCTAAGGAAAGAGAAAGGTGGACTAGGCGAAGACGGTCCTGACCCAAAGCACATGCTTTGGCCCCTCAGCTGAGGAGTTTCCATCAGAGAGGAGGGATGAACTCACCAATACATATGTCTTATACATACTTGAAATTGCATGATCACCGTGCTAGTTATTAAATGGAGCTTCCATGATTCTGAGCCCACAGTCTCAGCTAGCATTTCTTTGTACTAATGTCAGAAGTTTTTGACCAAGGCTGGCAGCTATTGTAGTAAGGATTACCAGTAAATATCATGTCTCTGTTTGGCAGAGTGATATTAGCTATTGATCTCCACCCATCTCAGAAATTAGACAGTAGTGATCTCTTCTCATTCTTCAGGGCACTTCTCAGGCTTCGGAAGTTCTGATAATTGTGTGAAGTTCTGAACCTTCACTCTTCAAACCATTTACAAGTGACTGTGGAGAAGGTAATGAAAATCCTGTGAATTTGCTGGGTTTGAACAGTAAAGTTTGAAGTTGTTTCTTTCTTTTTTTTTTCCATCTTAAGCTGTAAGGAAGAGCTCAGCTAGCTTTATTGAAAAAGAAAACATACTTAGGTCAAACCCTAAGGATGAACATATCCAGTAACCAAAATTTTAGTATCTTAAGAGTTTAAGATAATAGTCTCAGAGCTTAAAGTGAAGGTTATTCATTCATCCATTGTAATATTTTACACAATAATCCAGACTTGAAAGAAATAGAGAGGTAAATTCTGGTCAGTGAACTATTGATTAGGTAACAGTGCGTTCAAACCCAGGATATGGCTATAGTTTGACTCGCTAAATATTAGTTTTCAGGCAGTTCCCTCAGAGTCATAGGGTTCCAGAGATGAGTTCGCCTTGATCTCTGCCCTCAAGGGACTTCTAGTCTGTTTGGAAAGAGGAGTCATAGCACAGTAATAATCCAAGGTGGAATATGTCAAAAATGTAAGAGAGGTAAACATGGAGCTCTACCGGTTTGGAGTGGATGAGGTTACAGTTGGGTGGGAGTAGGGAGATCAGGTGACAGTTAAGTGGGCCCTGTCTCCAGCAAGGATCATGCAGGCTGGGTACAGGAAATGAGATTTTTCTGCTACTTTTTTGCCAGATGGAAAAGATTTGAAAGTGCTTACCGAAAAAAAAAGAGGCCAATAAAATAAAAATTGTTACCTCTTAAGCTGTATGCTGGTTTTAAACTTTATTACAAAGTTATGGTGAATTATGGACATATTATTGTATGTTGACAGGTCAAGACGGATGTTAAGTACAGTGATTGGAGAAAACATGTATTTCCATTGTCTATATAAAATTTGTATTTGAGATTGAGTTTTTACTAGAATTGATTAGAAAGTGATCATAGCCATAAGGAACTTCAGTGAACTCATTTAGTCTGTTGTCCAGCCTAGTTATCTTGGCTGTGTGAGAATATATTTTGTTTTAAAATATTTCCAGTTTCCCTTAGTAATCTATTCAAGTATTTGACAAGAAGTCTTCTTTATATTTAACCTAACTCACTTAAATGGTATTTCATCTTGTTCTGTCTTTAGTAGAGATGGAGGTCAGCCATGTGTATAATATCTTAGAAGACCTATTAAATGTTTTCCCCATTTTATCTAAGCTTAAATAATTTCACTGTCTTTAGCTTGATTCACAAACCTTACTCTCCAACCTTTTTTTTTTTCTTTTCAATGTTTTGGTCAGTTTAGTAAAGCTACACAGACAAGATTGCCAAGCATTACTCTCCAACCTTTTGATAATTTTCTTTTTCTCTAAGCCTCTATATTCTACACAACTTTCCTCCCTCCCTCTTTAGAGAGTGTATCAATCATTATGTTAAGTGCTGCAATGTATCAGCCAGCCCTTCTTCCTCCACAACACTGTTGTGTACTTGCTGGTTATGAGACTGCACGGCCCTTATAGGGATTATATACCATAAAGGAGGATGTGCCTTTGAACCTTACCATTTTAACGGCTTTTGTGAAAATTTTTATCACTGTCACTGAAAAGGCTGGATTTCTTGTCTATTTCCAATCGATTTCGGTTTCCTCTGGGAATGTGATAGGAATTGATATTCTTGCACTCTGTCAGCAGGCATGCTTTAGTGTGGCATTTCATTTGGTATGGCCACTTCGGTTGGTTTATGTGAAGATTGTGTATCTCCTAGTTCATCTTCCAGTCCATTAGCCTTCCCCATCTGTGAGTGCTGGGGAGGAATACCATAGAATCTTTTAGGAAGCAGGACTGATGGATTTTTTTAAGTCACAAATTCTTCCTTTTGTTTGTTCCTTGACCCCTCGCCTTGGCCCCAACCTCTTGTCTCACCTGCACCCCATATTCCTTCCCCACCCTCCAAAATAAGCATAGTATCCATGGCCAGTGAAGAGTCAGTAGACTTTGATTTGAGGTTTGAGTGTGAACTAATTTTGAATTCTTGGTTGTCATGAACATTTCCATAATAATTATTGGCAGCATCTCTTTCCACCTTTGTTTTTATCAGTACTGACTGACCTTGAATAAGAAATAAAGAAACCATTTTCTTTCCTTTTTCTATCATTTCACATATTTGCAATGACTCTTCTCTCTCCTCCTTCATTGAAGTGGCAGCATTGATTTTCTTTTGTTAAGCTATGATTCCCTTTTCAGAGAAAACACCACCACCACCAATCACACACGCATTGTCTTATTAGTAGCTGTTTCTTTAGTCTCTTCTATCTGTTTTTTTTAATACAAATTTCCTTTCTAATGGTCAACTTCTTTTGTACGTTGGTAGAAGCAGGCACCAAAGAAAAGAAGCACAAAATATTCATCTTGATTCTGACTCCTGTCCAACAAGTCAGGCCCACTCCTCTGTGAGTGGCCAAAACCCTGAGGATTAACTCATTCTAGTTTGGACAACAGCTCCTTCTTTTTGAGCATGACTTAAGAAAAATTTCCTATTTGTAGATACATGCCTCCACTAACTGTTGTTGTAAAAGATCTTTCTTTTAGATTTGAAGCTCTGAGCTGGAGAACTGTCATGGAAAATAGGCACTGGAGAAGTCTCCTAAAATGATTTCAATTTAAGCTAACGTGTTCCATTTCTAAAACCGTTATATAGGCAGTTGGATTTTGACTTTGAGTGAGTGCATGCACAGTGGTACCTGAAATTGAGAGCATATGAAATCCACAAGTCGTATGATATCTTTCCTGAATAATGAAAATTATGGTAGGGAAATAAATCTTCAAGCAGGAACCAACTTTTTAAGAATTTTTTTTAAAGGTATCTATGTCCACTCTGAAGTAAGAGAGGATAAAACATCCCCTTTGGTGAGAGAAATAAAAATACTCCTTACTAAAGATGGCAAATTGTAGAGAAGTGCCCCGTATGTGGTATCATGTGTAATTATATCATTTCATCTTGAAACATTTTATGGGCTTGGCCTTGCTGGATGTCTCTTGTCTTTATCTTGTCTCATAGACGTGTACTCAGTGTATGTATATGTATACATATAATCTGACTCTGTAAATCCACTTAAATTACGTAAATCTTGGCCTTTTCTTTGCTATGTGACTGGAGGGATCACATACCAGAGATTTCAAAATGAAGAACATTTAAGGATCCATCTCAAAAAAAGTCTTTTATCTATTAGTTTGCATAAGGAGCAGTTCAGGCAATGGAAACTTCAGAACGAGTTCTATGAGCAAAGCTAGTTCAGGTGACACAGTTTCGTTTGATAAAATGGTATTGAATCTCATAAAATTTTAGAACTATTCATCTGTAACTCATAGGCACAAAAAAGTACAGTATGTATTTATTAGGGCTGGTTAAACTATAAAAATAAAGCATGCTGGTGGCATTTGAAAGAACAATGTAAAGAAATTAAAAGAATCCATTTTTCAGGGTTTCTGAAAGGCAGTTTTGCCAAACTGAGTGAATTCAGCCTTTTCGTGTTGGATATCATTCTGGTTCTCATCCAGACTGGGTCACGAGTTCAGTATCATAAATTTATGACGACTGAAAAATCAAACCATCCCCTTAGGTCTTTGGAGAGAAATATGGAAAGAGTAGTGGAGAAAACAAATATGTATTTTTGTTAGCCTTGCTGTGTATAAAGGAGGTGAATATTAGAGTATTCGTCATTCACTTCAGAATGGTGCCATTGGAAAGTGAATCTCAGGCAAGAATTCTTCAGTGGCTCCCAAAAGAAAAGTTATGTCTTTGAGGTCTGGTGTCTCTTTGGGATGAGAGGCGAATTATTTCCATATGTGCTGGAGTTAGCCTGTATTTGAAGTTACTTAAAAAGAAAGCAGTTGGACTTCATTCATTAAGAATTTGTTCATTTGCAAACAAGACTACCTGAGAGAGCTTTTAAACTACTTAAGAGAGTAAACTTTTCAGATACTTTAGAAGAAGCACCTGGTATACTAATTTCAAATAGTTATTTGCATGTGAGGCAGAAATCCTTGCTAGGCAACGTTTTGTTCACTTCGCTCTGGCACTGATAGATACAGTAATCCCTCCATAAATCTGAATTCCCTTAATCAAAATTATAGCCTAGGCAGACTTGCACCTATGTACTTTTCCACCGTCTCAAGAATTTCAGATCAAGATTATAGAAATATCCACTTACTCCTAGTTGCCAATTAGAGAGTTTTATCTAGGCATTCACAATCAAAACACTTGGAGGATTAGACAAAGGAAAAAATGTCTCTTAATATTTTACTTGTAACACAGAAAAGTGGGCTTACAAGGATCTCACTAAAACTAATATCCTGCAGTTTACAGGCAGCAGATAATGGTAAATAAAAGTTCATTGTACAGCATCCATTAGCACTCATTTACCAAATACCATTGATATTCTTTTTACTTAATGTGCTGTTTTTATTGTTTTCTTTTGATGAAGATTAACAAATGTTTATAAGAGTTCTCCTAGGGTCACTTCTGACAACAGTCTCCTGAACCTCTAGGGAGTGTGGCGTTCAACTACAATGAAAATTCTCAGGGAGCCCAAGGTCCTGGGTATTTATGTTTAGCTCCTGGGGCCCACTCTGGTATCAGACTTGGACTTTCTTTTCCTGAGTATCTGAAAGTGGGCTCTTTCTAGTTGCATTCTATTTTTCTTGTCAAAGGTTGGACTTTTCCTGAGCTCCCCTCATCTTTGAAGAAAGAAAAGCTTTCATCTGAACTGCCACTTCTGTCCTCAACCAGGCACATTGATACCCCAGGCCTAATTCCCATGATTTTAAGTCTGCAGGATTCAACCAGTTTGTAGCTATGCATCCCCCAGACCTTAGGTTGAACTTTCATTCTTTTTTTTTCGGATTTTAGTTCCTTGTCAGCCTGACACCCACCTTTACCTGCTCTGATCTATTATTCTCAGCCTGTGTTTCTCCTGACCAGCACCTTATCTATTCCAAATGAGCATATACAAGTAGAGTCATTTGTCTAAACTTTGTAGGTTGCATCCTACCGCCATCAAGGAAGGATGTGAGAGGAGTACAAAAAAAGGGACTTTGTGTTTCTGCTCCTTTCACTGCTGCCTGCAACCTCCCTACCTTCTGAGCCAGGACCCTCAGCTTTGGCCCTGGATTAGTAATTTTTTCAGTAGCTCTTCCCCTTGAAGATCCAGTGGTTTGCTCCCCCTTTATCTTCAGTGAGTGTATTTTCTGAACTGAACATGGGCCGGGGTGGGTGGTTAGGGCATGTGTCTAAAAGGGGACCAAATGATTAAAATCAGAACTGTT
The DNA here is from genome assembly GCA_029783875.1 of Phataginus tricuspis. Lineage (NCBI taxonomy): Eukaryota > Metazoa > Chordata > Mammalia > Pholidota > Manidae > Phataginus > Phataginus tricuspis. The sequence goes on along the minus strand of JAQQAC010016209.1, from coordinate 112,189,448 downwards.
CCTTACATGTTGCTAGTCTTGTAACTCAGTCATCTTTCCCCCACCATGAAGGTAAAGGGAGACTGGGGGAGTCAGAGGGTTTAGTGAAACACGTCTTATCTCCCTTTGAATATGAACAATAAGTTCAGATTTATCCTTTTTTTGTTTCTTTGTAAAGCAAAATGGATCTCCCACCTAAGGTTTCACCTACATCAAGGCTTAGTCTCCCATTGATCTAGAGCCTCTGTATAAACACCGCTGGGGTTGTACGGTTAGTGTTCCTCATACTCTTTCTTATGGAGAGCAAGTACAAAAATTCCTTTATTGGGTATTTTATGATGTGGCCCTTGGCAACCACTTTCTACTCCAACTCCAGAGGAGCTCCAGCTTCCTCCTTTGATCTAACTACTGTCCATACAACCGTTGGTTCTGGGATGTCTAGACTGAAACCTCTGTCAAAGGATTAGAAAAGAAACAGTGGTAATGTGATAACGATGACGATGGTGGTGGTGAGTTAACATTTACCAATGGTTTTCTAACGGTCTAGGTCCCATGCTAACTGCTCTGTCTGCATCACCTCATTTAACCCTCCCAACAGCTTTCGGGTAGGTGCTGCTATCTTTAACCCCATTTTAGAAATGAAGAAACTGGGGTTCCCCAGTTCACACAGTGAATGGAAGATGGATTCAGGTGGAGATTGAAGTCTGACTCAAGACCTCTCTGTGGCCCCTTTGCCACCCCTAAGCCTCACCTTAATGGTTGCTCCCAAATGCTTTCCTAGAGGAAATAATTTTGCCTAGAATTACTGAATTAGAGAGAACGCTGCCGATTATGTATGTTGCCTATAAATCTACATATTCTGGATTCAAGATTGATAGCTTTTCCTGAGAGTTTGGTGTCCTCTCTGATTTGAAGCTCCCAGTAGCTCAGTGAAGTGTCTGAGAAAGCTATTGTCACCATTTTTGAGAAAATAGGGACTGAAACAGCTAAGTGACTTGCAAAAGGTCATCCAGTAAACTTGTGACAGAGATGGGACTAGAATCTAGGGCTCCTAAAACCTGGGTCATTGTTTTTTCTTCTGTTTTAGTGTTTGGACTTATGAATTTCTTCTATTTTATTGTCTAGTCATCATTAGCAGGTAGATACACATAACTGCTTTGTGTTCCGAGATAATCTCAAAGGATGTGTATTTTTTAAATTTTGGGGAAAATGGACCAACATCAGTTGTGAGCTTTAGGGCCATCCCAAGTGTTGATGGCTCGTTTGCCTTCACCCAAGCACCCTCTTGATTCCTTAATGAAAATAAGTCTGTTGTCCCAGAATTCCCAGATTTGCTATTTATTCGTTTATTCCTGATAAAGGTCGGCTCCTGGGTCCTCCCTCAAGGTGTGCTTTAATACAGCTTCTCCCCACAAGAGGGAGCCAAAATGCTCTGGGGGCTTGGAGATGAAAACACTCAGACTTCAGGTTTGGAAAATCCTGCTTTCTCTCTTGTTTGCTTCTCCAGCAAGGCCCTCCCAGCACAATCTCCAGAAAAGAGAAGCAGATGGTGCTGATGCTAAAGAAGCTCAACCATGGGGTGGGAGTGGGGGACTTTAATCCGAAGAAGCTCGACCCTGACAGATAAAGCCGTTGTGCACAGCCATCTGCTCTTAGGCTCTCTTTACCTCATTCTCCTGCTGGAACTCTTTTGCCACTGCATGTAGGGATCAGATCAGCTGCCTGCTGAAGTCAGCTCTCTTAACACTGGGCCAATAATCTTGGTTCATCAGCCACTGGAGCTGCTGCTACCACCTCCCACTGAGGGAGTTCAAGAGGACCTGGTTAAAAGAAGGCTTCTACTGTTTTCCTTATGGAGGAGGTAGATGGATGTATGGGAGCAGACGCCACAGGATCATGCCCTTTAGCACCGCTTTTACTTTAGTGAAACCTGTATTTCAGTGAGGCCGTGCCATGGCTTTGACAGACAGAGCAAACCTCTGAATCCAGTTGAATACATTTGGCCAACAACCAGAAGTAGGTATAGGGGGTTGGGAAGTGAAACCTTTTTCTGTATGTGAAAATTAATTAAACTATTGTTTTCCATGACACCCTGCAGGTCTCTTTTCTATCAGAAGTATTTAAGAAATTTATGTGTGATAATAACTTTCAAATACAATATTTCCAAATGCCAAGCTAATGTGTTCAGGGAGCAAAAAGACTCAAGTGCTCAGTATGAGTCTCACATAACATCTGCTTCCATGAGTATTTTTGGGACCCTTTGAGGCAAAGACAGTAGGGATCCCTGACTTATTTGCTAGACATGGAGGTTCAGATGGGATCATCCCGCCCACCCATCTTCATTTTTAAAAATGAAGATGAGATTTCTAAGTATAACCTATTATTTCAGGAAAAAAATAAACTATGAGTCATTTTAGTTGCATAAATAACAATATTCATAAATGAAAAATTGATTTATTTTTTAGGATGGAGAGAAGCAGGCTATTACAATGACTATTTTAAATAATATAACCCGCCCCCCCCCCCGCTCCCACTTCCCCCACCAGCTAAGATGTAACTACTGAATTTTTTAAATAGTAAAGGAATAATCTACTCATTCCAAAAATCTGTTTGGCTTTCTGTAGGCATTGAAGAATCACTGTTTCTTGGAGTGGAAGTAATGTCTTTCTCAGTTAGCTTTTGGAACATGGCCACTGCTGAATAAAGGGTTCCAGTCGTACATTATAGTTCTTCTGTGCAATTGCACTAAAAGAATACATTCGCGTATTGTATGGTTTGTAATGAGCTCAAAATAAAAATGGAAAATAAAGCCACAAACTCTCAACAATTAATTAGTTATTCTGGATATTTTATTTTTCAAACAGTGATACTATGTAAATTGAACAAAATGTCAAAAAAGGCTTGTCTGTATTTAGTCTGAGAGTTAAACCAAAGCTCTCTCAGGTACGGAACTGATCAGTGACTAGACTTTTTGATTCTTCCAAGGAGGTTCTTCATGAGGCAGTTTAGCTTCCATCTAAACCTGTCCTTGCAGACATGTCGGGTTAGGTCTAAACCTGCTCTTCTATCACTATGGCCCCAAATCAGGCACTTAGGAGGTTTTGTGACCCTGTGGCTCCCAAGTTGCAGTGAAAGTGGTTTAATAACAATTGTCAGAAACACATGCAGTTGTTATGTGACAATGACTCTCTTGAGCCATGAACAATCCTATAATCTTGAGGCTGTAAGTTCCTTACTTTCTTCCTCATACTTCCTGCGGATTTTGTAAGAATCCAGTCAGGGAATAGAGATTTTTAAGAACTATGAAGGGTCTTGGATTTTTACATGACTTGTAAGCTAGCAAGTTAGCCTGACCCAATTTTGTGGATGCTGGCTGGAGACACAGGACTCTTGGATCAGACATGAACCACAGTTTTTCACTCCCAGCAGTGGCAGTAGTCAGGGTACCAGCATTTTTGCCCTGGTCCTCTGATGGCCAGTCCCTACAAGGCGATGTGGAGAAGGCCAGGAGATAGTGGCAAACTGAGTGCGCTGCATTGCAGGAGAGGAACCCTGAACTTCAGAAGCTCAAATCTTCTATAATGGGCAGGATGCACATCAGCCCTTTGCTCTTGAGAGCATACCTGCTCCTTTGCTGGGAGGTTAAGGAGGAGGCCTCTTAGTTTCCATAATTTGGCTTGTGTCTGGAAACTGGGAGCCAATGGTTCTAAAGCTACCATAGTCTCTAATAATTCTCTGGACCACAGGATCAGGAGGCCAGCCAAAAGATTTCTGTTTGTCTGCCATATTTTCTTCATTTAGGTAGAAATGTGATTTTTAAATAAGCAAGCTGTACAATCTGACAATATACAGAATTAAAGAGCTGTGTCAGTCACAAAGGTCCAAAAATGATTCTGTGTCTTTCAAAATAAAAGTACTTTTTATTTGGTTATTATACTGGACCATAGTCATCTGTATCTTTTGAGGCCATAAGCAAACCTGCTGTTTCCTTCAGAGCAAGACACTATCTCTGTCTTTCAAGGCTGTTTGCTATACAAACATCCTTGAAAATATATTCCAGAACCAAAGATATTCCATAAAATGTGCAGAAACACAAGAGATCCACGGAGGACTGTGTCCCAATATGGAATAAGGCCAAGATGGCCTCTGAGGGACTGTTGGTCCTGTCCATCCGTGGGAGTCGCTGATGAGGGCAAAGCACCACGGCTGTTGTCTGGAAGCGTAATGTCCTGAAGCAGCTTCATCTTCCCCAAACAAAAAGTCTGTACTTTCTGTCTGACTCCATGTTTAGTCAGGAGATTAAGGAGGATGTCTCTTGGTCACCATAATTTATCTTGTGACTGGAGACTGGGAGCCGGTGGTTCAAAAGCTACCATGCAACTTCCATTTACCACCATCCCCTTGCTTAAAACAAACAAACAAACAAACTCACCTAACTGAGACTTTATAGAGCCCCAGCTCAGAGGCTCAGAGCTTTTAAAGGGAAAAAATCATTCTATTGGAAGGAAAGAGGTGGAATTTGGAAGTGCAGGCCAATTCCCAGTCCCTGAAGAAAACTCACTCTCTCGATGTAGCCCCAAATAAGTCTCTGGACCATGGGGTCAGGAGGCCAGCCAAAAGATTTGCTTATATACCACATTTTCTTCATTTAGGTGGAAATGTTATTTTTAAATAAGCAAGCTGCACAATCTGAAATTAACAAAAAATATATTCATTTATAGAGCTGTGTCAGTTACAAAGGCCCCACAATGACTCTGTATCTTTAAAAATTATTTTGCCTTAAAAATGCTTTTTATTGGTTTGTCTCTTGTCTAAATCTAGGAATTCCAACCTGAGAGACAGCTGTATTGCCAGATTATATTTCATAGACTCTTAAAGCTGGGAGGAATCTTGGAATCCTCAAGTGCAGCCTGGCCGCTAGGCTAAGGCTAGGGCAAAATCCTTGCTGTAGCCTCTTGCTAGAGGGTCATTTGCCTTCCGCTCATGACAGGTAGCTGGGGCAGCAGAGCCCTGGACTGGCTGAGACCCTGGATCTATTCTAGGCTCTGCCATTGATTGGCTATGGCACTTCGTGACTATCACATGTCTTCTCAAAGCCCAGATATACTCATTCTAAAGAGAAAGGCCACAGGCTCTTATAGTGTCCTACTGGTTCCAACATGACTCCAGTGGGTCTCTAATTTCTGGAATATGTGAATATTTGGGCTTTTTAAAAGGATGAGTCTTCTTTTCTGATGACAGAAGTAACATGCTTATTGTAGAAAAATAAGAAGATATAGATTATTAAAAGAATCATTTTTAACCCTGTTAACAATTTCAGCGTACATTTTAGTCATTTTATTTATGTGTGTGATAAAATTGAGATAATATTTTCTGAAATTTGCCTTTTTTTACTTAAGATAGTTTGAACATCTTACCACAGCAATTGGACTTTATCCTGAAGGCAGTGGAGAGGCTTCGAAGAGTTTAAGTAGGTTTCCCTGCAAGTTATTCCTCTCCAGATCAGAAGTAGAGAAGAGAGAAGGGCACTTTCGTATAATTTTGAGTTTGATTCATTCCACTCTTTATTGCTTTCTATACAGAAAGACTGGCTCATGGTTATCTTCATTAAAGATGGGAGTTACTGATTTTTCTACAAGTTTAATCATCTTAAGATGCTATTTGATTAGCATTTGCATTGTGTACATTTATCTGTTATAAAAACAAACTAGAGTGACACATTTTTATTAATCATGTGGAGACTATTTAATTACATCACAATCGAAGCTAGCAAGTACAGATATCAAGTATCACATTCCCCAAATCACATACTGACTGAGCCAATTTTTAGTAGCATGTGAGCCAATTGTTATCAAAAAGCTTTTAGTCACCAAATTTATTTAAGATTTTTTCATTCCACATAACTTCAAAAAGATCTGAGGTAGTGTACATTAAAAAACAATATAAATATAGTACCTTTAGAGTTTTAAAAGCAAGGAGACCAGGGAACCAGAAGGGGTAGATGCCATGAGGTATCTGGGCAAGCCAATCCAAGAGTCTGTTTCCAGGCAGCAGAAAGTAAACAGGAAAATACATTGGCTTGTATAGTTTTTATTGTTGCTGCAGAAAAATATGTATACTACTTTTTCCAAGACAAATTCTATCCTGAAATTTATTATATTGGCCCTTGTGTGAGAGATAATAGTTTATAGTAGACATATTCAACTACAGTTTTGCAAAGGAACAACACTGTTGAAATGGATAATTCCTGTACCGACCTTCTGCATAAGGGGTGAGAGTGTAATATTACATCGTAATTCAGTTTCGATATTTCTTTAGAGACTGAGATAATACAGTCCAGGTACTTGGCTTTCGGATGATTTAAGTTAATATGGAAACAGAGCTTGGGAAACCTAGGTGATCATCTAGCTACCGTGCCCAGTTGATTCTTTCTCAAGGGTCAGATGCCTCAGGTGAAACATTGACTGATAATAGCTTGCACAGGATATAACCTTGGAAACCTCAAGTCGGGTAACTCTAGGACCTAGGGTCTGGGTTGATTCAAATGGTTTGAGTAGGTGTTCAGATAAGTTTTGTTGAATGAATAACATACCAGAGTCCACAGCATGTACAAATTCTTTACTCCCTCTTGGTATTCTTTCTCTACTAGGAACCACCTTCCATGAATCCATTTTTTTCACATGCTGCCTGACTTCTCTATTTATCATTCAATGATCTTTTCTTCCTTTTCTCTCTTATACCCTTGTGCAGCTTGCAACTGCCATGCTTCTGGATAATAGCTATCTCGGAATGCATACACAGCTGCATTTCAAAATGAATACCTACTGTAACTGCAAAAATAGGAAACAACCAGCAATAAAGAACTGCTTAAATTATGACATAGCAATATGAAGGAATCTTATGCAGCTGTTAAAAAGATGTCATTAAAGAGTTTTAATGACATGAATAAATATTCATGTTATATTTTAAGTGAGAAACAACCTGTGTGTGTGAAAAACTACATGCAATTCTCTTGATAGATGGAGAGAGACAAATTATCTAGAAAGAGGGAGAAACAGACAGAGAGAGCTTGCAGCTTTGCCTGGTAGAATTACAGGGGATTTTTTTTAACACTTACTTTTCTGTATTTTTAAAATACTACAGTGAACATGGATTAATTGTATCTAAACAAGGACATAAAATGTAAAACTTGGCATAGAATACAAAGCCTTTCAGTGTGTGTTCACTGCATACTCTATCAGCTTCTGTCTTGACAATCTCTCATCTTCCGTGTATGCCCTATAAATTCCAGTGGCAAACCCCACTTGAATATTCCCAAATGTTCTGGGATCTCCAAAACCACTGTGAGCTTCTGGTGGCAGGTGGTGCATGGGTCTTAGCCATATCTGTATCTCTTACCTTTAGTGCAGTGCCCAGCACTTATCCGGTGCTCAGTGATGGTTTGTTGAATGAATAGTCAACGTATCATGCTCTTCTCCCAGTTAAAATCAGACGCTTCCTCCTCCTTCCAGGCTGCTGGTGCACTTCTCCCCTCATACTTTCCAATCACTAGCAGGGTCATGTATTTTAAATACAAACAGGCAGTTTGATTCTCCAATGGTGGACTTTATAGCATACAACTGGCTGTGGCACGTTAATGTGGATAGTCTCTGAATGTGTCCAGGATTGTTTAATGCTGAGCCTTATGTATGATGATATTTTTTTATTTTGGTATTATTGACCTACAGTTACATGAGCAACATTATGGTTACTAGACTCCCCCCATCATCAAGTCCCCACCACACACCCCATTACAGTCACTGTCCATCAGTGTAGTGAGATGCTATAGAATCACTACTTGTCTTCTCTGTGTTGTACTGCCTTCCCCGTGCCGCCCCTATATTATGTGTGCTAATCGTAATGCCCCTTTTTCCCCCTTGTCCCTCCCTTCCCACCAATCTTCCCCAGTCCCTTTCCCTTTGGTAACTATTAGTCCGTTCTTGGGTTCTGTGAGTCTGCTGCTGTTTTGTTTCTTCAGTTTTTTTCTTTGTTCTTATACTCCACATATGAGTGAAATCATTTGATACTTCTCTTTTTCAGCTTGGCTTATTTCACTGAGCATCATACCCTCTAGCTCCATCCATGTTGTTGCAAATGGTAGGATTTGTTTTCTTCTTATGGCTGAATAATATTCCACTGTGTATATGTACCACATCTTCTTCATTCATCTACTGAGGGACACTTAGGTTGCTTCCATTTCTTGGCTATTGTAAATAGTGCTGCGATAAACATAGGGGTGCATCTGTCTTTTTCACACTGGGCTGGTGCATTCTTAGGGTAAATTCCTAGGAGTGGGATTCCTGGGTCAAATGGTATTTCTATTTTGAGTTTTTTGAGGAACCTCCATACTGCTTTCCACAATGGTTGAACTAATTTGCATTCCCACCAGCAGTGTAGGAGGGTTCCCCTTTCTCCACATCCTCGCCAACATTTGTTGTTGTTTGTGTTTTGGATGTTGGCCATCCTCACTGGTGTGAGATGATATCTCATTGTGGTTTTAATCTGCATTTCTGTGATGATTAGCGATGTGGACCATCCTTTCATGTGCCTGTTGGCCATTGGAATTTCTTCTTTGGAGAAGTATCTTTTCATATCCTCTGCCCATTTCTTAATTGGATTATTTACTTTTTGTTTGTTGAGGTGTGTGAGTTCTTTATATATTTTGAATGTCAACCCCTTATCAGATATGTCATTTATGAATATATTCTCCCATACTGTAGGATGTCTTTTTGTTCTAATGATTGTGTCCTTTGCTGTACAGAAGCTTTTCATCTTGATATAGTCCCACTTGTTCATTTTTGCTTTTGTTTCCCTTGCCCGGGGAGATATGTTCATGAAGAAGTCACTCATGTTTATGTCCAAGAGATTTTTGTCTATGTTTTTTTCTAAGAGTTTTATGGTTTCATGACTTACATTCAGGTCTTTGATCCACCTTGAGTTTACTTTTGTGTATGGGGTTAGACAGTAGTCCAGTTCCATTCTCTTACATGTAGCTGTCCATTTTTGCCAACACCAGCTGCTGTCATCTCCCTATTGTATATCTAAGGCTCCTTTATCATATATTAATTGACCGTATATGTTTGGGTTAATGTCTGGACTCTCTATTCTGTTCCACTGGTCTGTGGGTCTGTTCTTGTGCTAGTACCAAATTGTCTTGATTACTGTGGCTTTGTAGTAGAGCTTGAAGTTGGGAAGCCAGATCCCCCCTGATTTATTCTTCCTTCTCAGAATTGCTTTGGCTATTCAGGGTCTTTTGTGGTTCAATATGAATTTTAGAACTATTTGTTCCCATTTGTTGAAGAATGCTGTTGGTATTTTGATAGGTATTGCATTGAATCTGTAGATTGCTTTAGGCAGGATGGCCATTTTGGCAAAATTAATTCTTCCTAGCCAAGACATGGGATGAGTTTCCATTTGTTAGTGTCCTCTTTACTTTCTCTTAAGAGTGTCTTGTAGTTTTCAGGGTATAGATCTTTCACTTCCTTGGTTAGGTTTATTCCTAGGTATTTTATTCTTTTTGATGCAGTTGTGAATGGAATTGTTTTCCTGATTTCTCTTTCTGTTAGTTCATCGTTAGTGTACAGGAACACAACAGATTTCTGTGTGTTAATTTTGTATCCTGCAACTTTGCTGAATTCAGATATTAGTTCTAGTAGTTTTGGAGTGGAGTCTTTAGGGTTTTTTATGTAGAATATCATGTCATCTACAAAGAGAGACCGTTTGACTTCTTCCTTACCAATCTGGATGCCTTGTATTTCTTTGTGTTGTCTGATTGCCATGGCTAGGACCTCCAGTACTATGTTGAATAAAGTGGGGAGAGTGGGCATCCTTGTCTTGTTCCCAATCTTAGGTGAAAAGCTTTCAGCTTCTTGCTGTTAAGTATGATGTTAGCTGTGCATTTGTCATATATGGCCTTTATTATGTTGAGGTACTTGCCCTCTATACCCATTTTGTTGAGAGTTTTTATCATGAATGGATGTTGAATTTTGTCAAATGCTTTTTCAGCATCTATGGAGATGATCATGTGGTTTTTGCCCTTTTTGTTGATGTGGTGGATGATGTTGATGGATTTTCGAATGTTGTACCATCCTTACATCACTGAGATGAATCCCACTTGATCATGGCGTATGATCCTCTTGATGTATTTTTGAATTCAGTTTGCTAGTATTTTGTTGAGTATTTTTGCATCTATGTTCATCAGGGATATTGGTCTGTAATTTTCTTTTTTTGTGGTGTCTTTGCCTGGTTTTGGTATTAGAGTGATGCTGGCATCATAGAATGAGGTTGGGAGTATTACCTCCTCTTCTATTTTTTGGAAAAGTTTAAGGAGAATGGGTATTATGTCTTTTCTATATGTCTGATAAAATTCAGCGGTGAATCCATCTAGCCCAGGAGTTTTGTTCTTGGGTAGTTTTTAGATTTCTGATTCAATTTCATTGCTGGTAATTGGTCTGTTCAGATTTTCTGTTTCCTCCTTGGTCAATGTTTGAAGGTTGTGTGGTTGTATTTTTCTAAGAAGTTGTCCATTTCTTCTAGGTTTTCCAGCTTGTTAGCATATAGATTTTCATAGTATTCTCTCATAATTCTTTGTATTTCTCTGGGTCCGTCTTGATTTTTCCTTTCTCATTTCTGATTCTGTTTATGTGTGTAGATTCTCTTTTTCTCTTAATAAGTCTGGCTAGGGGTTTTCTATTTTGTTTATTTTCTCAAAGAACCACCTCTTGGTTTCACTAATTTTTTCTGTTGTTTTATTCTTCTCAATTTTATTTATTTATTTTCTGATCTTTATTATGTCCCTCCTTCTGGTGACTTTGGGCCTCATGTTCTTCTTTTTTCAGTTTCAATAATTGTGACTTTAGACTATTCATTTGGGATTGTTCTTCCTTCTTTAAATAGGCCTGGATTGCTATATACTTTCTTCTTAGAACTGCCTTTGCTGCGTCCCACAGAAGTTGGGGCTTTGTGATGTTGTTGTCATTTGTCTCCATATATTGCTTGATCTCTGTTTTAATTTGGTCATTGATCCATTGATTATTTAGAAGCATGTTGTTAAGTCTCCATGTATTTGTGAGCCTTTTTGTTTTCTTTGTACAATTTATTTCTAGTTTTATACCTTTGTGATTGAGAAGTTGGTTGGTAGAATTTCAATCTTTTTGAATTTACTGAGGCCCTTTTTGTGGCCTATTATGTGGTCTATTATTGAAAATATTCAATGTGCACTTGAGAAGAATGTGTATCCAGCTGCTTTTGGGTGTAGAGTTCTGTAGATGTCTGTTAGATCCATCTATTCTAGTGTGTTGTTCACTGCCTCTGTGTCCTTACTTATTTTCTGTCTGGTTGATCTGTCCTTTCAAGTGAGTGGTGTGTTGAGGTCTCCTAGAATGAATGCATTGCATTCTATTTCCTCCTTTAAGTCTGTTAGTATTTGTTTCACATATATTGGTGCTCCTGTGTTGGGTGCATAGATATTTATAATGGTTATATCCTCTTGTTGGACAGCCCATTTTTTTATTATTATGTAATGTCCTTCTTTATCTCTTGTTACTTTCTTTGTTTTGAAGGCTATATTGTCTGATACAAGAACTGCAACACCTGCTTTTTTCTTCCTATTGTTTGCATGAAATATCTTTTTCCATCCCTTCACTTTTAGTCTGTGTATGTCTTTGCGTTTGAGGTGAGTCTCTTGTAAGCAGCATATAGACAGGTCTTGATTTTTTATCCATTCTATTACTCTGTGTCTTTTGATTGGTGCATTCAATCCATTTACATTTAGGGTGATTATCGATAGATATTTACTTATTGCCATTGCACGATTTGTATTCGTGGTTACCAAAAGTTCAGGGGTTGCTTCTTTAGTATCTAACCATCTAAATTAACTCTCTTATTAAGCTTTTGTAAACACAGTCTGATGATTCTTTATTTCTCTCCCTTCTTATTCTTCATCCTCCATTCTTTATATGTTAGGTGTTTTAGTCTGTACTCTTTTGTGTTTCCTTTGACTGCTTTTGTGTAAGGTTGATTTTATTTTTTGCCTTTTGTTAGTATTTGGTTGGTTTGCTTTCTTTGCTGTGATTTTTTTTCTGGTGACATGTATTTAGCCTTAGGAGTGCTTCCCTCTAGAGCAGTCCCTTTAAAATATCCTGTAGAGGTGGTTTGTGAGATGCAAATTCCCTCAACTCTTACTTGTCTGGGAAGTGTTTAATCCCTCCTTCAAATTTAAATGATAATCGTGTTGGACACAGTATTCTTGGTTCAAGGCCCTTCTGTTTCATTGAATTAAATATATCATGCCATTCTCTTCTGGCCTGTAAGGTTTCTGTTGAGAAGTCTGATGATAGCCTGATGGGTTTTCCTTTGTAGGTGATCTTTTTTCTCTCTCTGGCTACCTTTAATACTCTGTCCTTGTCTTTGATCTTTGCCATTTTAATTATTATATGTCTTGGTGTTGTCCTCCTTGGGTCCCTTGTATTGGGAGATCTGTGGGCTTCCATGGTCTGAGAGACCTTTTCCTTCCCCGGCTTGGGGTAGTTTTCAGCAATTATTTCTTCAAAGACACTTTCTATCCCTTTTTCTTTCTCTTCTTCTTCTGGTACCCCTATAATGTGAATATTGTTCTGTCTGAATTGGTCACACAGTTCTCTTAATATTCTTTCGTTCCTAGAGATCCTTTTATCTCTCTCTGCCTCAGCTTCTCTGTATTCCTCTTCTCTGATTTCTATTCCATTGACAGTCTGTTGCACCTCGTCCAGTCTGCTCTTAAGACCTTCTATTGATTGTTTCATTTCTGTTATCTCCCTTCAGACTTCATCCCTTAGCTCTTGCATATTTCTCTGCAGGTCCCTCAGCATGGTTATTACTTCTGTTTTGAAATCTTTTTCAGGAAGGTTGGTTATATCTATCTCACCAGGCCCTCTCTCTAGGGTTGTCTGAGTGATTTGGGGCTGGACCTCATTCTTCTGCCTTTTCATGGTGATAGAAGTGGTGGCAGGCAGGTGGTGCATGTGTCAGCTAGGAGAACAATGTCCCTTCCTGCTTGCTAGTCACTTTGCCCTTCTCCGCTGCCTGTGTCGGTTACCCGCACATGTGGAGCAGTCTCTGGGATAATCCCCTGAGCTGCATGGGCAGGGCGGCCCTCCGGATAGCCTGGAGCCCTGCAGGGGTTTGCAGCCATGCTGGATGTGTTTTCCTGCGAATATGGGGTCCCTTCATGCCTTCTGGACCTTGCTCTCACTTTCACTGCCTGTGCTGTTTACCCGAACAGTGGAAGCAATCTCTGGGATAATCCTCTGAGCTGCCATGGGCTGGTCAGCCCTCAGGATAGCTTAGAGCCCTGTGGGGGGGTCACAGCCACGCTGGGTGTGTTCTCCTGTGAGAATGGTACCTGTTCATGCCTTCCGGACCTTCCTCCAGGTTCCTCTCTCTGTGCTGGGCAGCTGCACACCGGCGGCAGCCTCTGGGTCTGTCCCGGTTAACTGTGCGCTGGGAGAAGATTCTGTGCAGTTGCCGGTGGCAGCCTCTGGGTCTGTCCCAGTTAGCTGTGTGCTGGGAGAAGATTCTGTGTGGTTGCTGTGGGTGGGGCTGCTCTCCGGCTACTCCGCCACTGTGGCGGGTCAGCCAGTTTGCTTGCAGTGCTGGCCGGGGGGGAATTAATGGCAGACTGCTTATCGCTGAGGGGCTTTGGGGCTGGGTTACCCCCTAGGGGGTTAGGGCACCTGAAGTTACTCAAGATTCCTGGCCTGCTGGGCTGAGTGTGCTGGGGCTATTTTGTTCAGCTGTTGGGCCCTTGTCCCTTTAAGACTTTAAAAAGCACCCGCTTTTCTTTTGTCCCAGGGTAGCCGGCTGTGGGGACCCACTCGCAGTTTCCATCTCGGATTTTACTCTTCCATTTCTCTAATATCCAGTACACCAAGCATTGTGTGTCTGTGCTCCCGGTTCAGATTACTAGGGCTGGTTATTTAGCAATCCTGTGCTTCCACTCCCTCCCCACTCTGATTCTTTTCCTCCCGCTGGTGAGCTGGGGTGGGGGGAGTGCTTGGGTCCTGCCAGGTCACGGCTTCGTATCTTACCCACTTCGTGAGGTGCTGAGTTCTTGTAGATGTAGATGTAGCCTGGCTGTTGTACTATATCTTCTGGTCTCTCCTTTAGGAATAATTGGTTTTGTTGTATTTTCAAAAATATATATGGTTTTGGGAGGAGATTTCCGTTGCCCTACTCATGCCGCCATCTTGAGCCCCTCCCTTATATATGATCTTACCCTTATATGTTATTTAACTTCTAATTAGGCTCATTCCCTGTCTACTTCATGAAATCATCCCTTCAGTTTGGGACTTGTTTTGAACACATAAAAGAAGTAAACAATCCAAAGTTCCCCAAAAAGTAAAATCAGACCTTGCAGAGACAGTATGATTTAAATAGCAGCACTCAGTTATTTTCCCTGGTCCATTGTATTTCAAAACCAGTAATTAAGCATGGTCCTCTGTAACATCTCTTCTTTCTTTTCCCCAAGGAGAGATTTTGTGTTACTTCCTTTTTGTCTTTGCTCAGCACTTTGGCATGTGTGTTTTCATTAACTATTCTGAATGTAGGCAAAGGCAATGTGGTAGGAACAAACACAAATCAAGACCACATAAATTAATAATCTTTTTAGTATCATTGTCCTGCATGCCTTTAGGAATTAATTTTCATACTAGCAAATGAGTTCAAAAACTCTTCCTTCTCCAGCTCCTGTAAGAAATCCAAACCTCCTTTGGTAATTTTGCGAATGATAAAGGTTCATTTTGTCTCTATTTAACTAGCAAGTATTGTGGATTTATAGAAGGAGAACAAAAAATTCATGGCAAGAAACCAGCCACTTGTGTTAATCAGTACTGTGTGTGGACAAGTGAGGTGTTAATTGTGATGGGTAGACCTTTTGTTTCTCCTTCTAATTTGCTGTATTAATTTATCTTTCTAAATCTGAAGGACTTTCTTCAGAAAGTATCAATTAACAAGTACCTTAAATAGGTTGATTAATGAGGAAGAGTGTCTTCTAAAGAGCTTGTAACATTTAGCATAGAGCATGGTAAAGCTTCATGGTTAATAGCAGAGACTCTAGAGTTAGATGAAGCTTGGCTTTAGTCCCAGCCTCACCACTTCTTAGCTCGGTAATTTTAAACGATTTGTTTAACTTCAGTGTGTATCACTTTCCTTGTGTGTAAAATGGGGAAAATTCTAGTACTTACTCTATAGGATTATTGTGAACATTAAATGAGTGAATATTTTTTAGACCACTTAGGAAATGTGTGCACTTTATAAGTCCTATGTACATATGTACTCTTATTTTTTAAATCTCTAGATTGTGAAATGATGGTATTACTGGCATAGTTAGGTTAATTTTGTAAAATATTTTGTCAACTAACATTCAGTAAAACTGACTCTTTTGATGTACAGTTTTCTGGTTATTAACGCTGCATAAATTCTTGTGCCCATCACTGAAATGAGGATACAGAACAGATCCATCACTCCAAAAACTCCCTCTTGCTACCCCTTTGTTGCATCCCAGCCCTGACTTCTGGCAACACTGATCTGTTCTCTATCAGTATAGTTTTGCCTTTTCCATAATGTCACATAAATGAGATCTTACAGTGTTACGACCTCTTGGGACTGACTTCCTCACTCATCATGATGACTTTGAGATTCATCCAAGTTGTTGTGTGCATGAATAGTGTGTTCTTTTTTATTGCTGAGTGGTATCCCATGGTTTGGGTATACTACAGTTTGTTCCTCCATTCTCAAGTTGAAGGATATTTGGCTCATTTCTAGCCTAGGGAGATAACAAATAAGGATACTATATACAATTGTGTATAGTTTTTTGTGTTAACATAAGTTCCATAAGTTTTCATTTCTCTGGGATATATGCCTAGAAATGGGATTCTGGGTCATATGATAACTGTATGTTTAACTTTATCAGAAACTGTCAAATGGTTTTCCAGAATGGCTGTACCATTCTGTCTTCGGCCACCAGGAATTGATGAGAGTTGCTGTCACTTCAGAGCCTTGCAAGCACTTGATATTGTCAACAATATTTATTTTAGCCATTTGAATAGGTATGTAATTGTATCTCAAGAGTGGGTTTAATTTGTGTTCTCCCAGTGGCTAATGATGTTGAGCATCTTTTCATATATATCCTCTTTAGCAAAATATCTGTTCAAGTCTATTGCCCATTTTTAAATTGGATTGTTTTCATACTGTTGAGTTTTTTAACATAACTTTTATTTTGAAATAAAAATTCAAGAATCACAATAAATTGAAAAAATGATACAGAGAATCTCACCTAGATTCCCCTGATGATAATATCTTATATAACCATACTGCATTGTCAAAATTGGGACACTGACACTGGCACAATACTATTAACTCAGGTATAGACTTAATTAGGATTTCACAAATTTTAGCATGGTATGTACTTTTTTCATGTATTGTTCCATGAAATTGTATTCATGTGTAGATTTGAATACATATCATGAAAATCAAGATATAACCACCACCACAAATAAACTCACACCCTGTAATAGTCACACTCTTCCCACAACACTAGCCAATAATAACCACTGTGATATGTTTTCTATCACTATAATTTTGTCACTTTGTGAGCATCGTATAAATGGAATCATACAATAACCTTTTAAGATTGTATTTTTTTTCTCTCGCAATAATGCCCTTGGAGATCTATTACATGAGAGCTCTTTGTAGGTTGTGAATACAAATCCTTTTTGGAATATGTGATTTGAAAATATTTTCTTCCAGTCTGTAGCTTGTCTTTTTGCTCTCTTAAAGGTGTCTTTCTCAGAGAAAAAGTTTTAATTGTGATTAATTACTCCAAATCATAATTTTTTTCTGTAATAGATTGTGCTTTTGGTGTCATGTAAAAGAACTCTTTGCCTAATCCAAGTCAAAAATTTTTTCTCATGTTTTCTTCGAAAATTTTCATGGTTTTACAATTTACATTTAGATCTATAATCAGTTTTGAGTTAATTTCTGAATATGGCATGATTTTAAGGAGAGGTTCATTATTTTTTCTTTAATGAGTCTGAATTATTCAAACATCTTTGTCAAAAAGACTATCCTTGCTCCATTGAATTGCCTTTGAAACTCATATCTTGTGTTAATAATATTTGTTGTGTTGGTCATATTTGTGTTGATGTATCTCTGGTATTTCCTCAGAGAGTATATAACTATCAGTTCTGTCCCATCGATCTATACCAATACTACATTGTCTACTGTCAAGAGAACTGGAGCGTTATAGTAAGACTTAAAATTGCGTGCTGTGATTCCTCCAATTTTATTGTTTTTCAAAACTGTTTTGGTTATTCTAGGTCTTTTGGATTTTCATAGGAATTTTCAAGATTAGCTTCTCTGTATGCATAAAGAAAATCTTGTGTGACTTTTGGTTGAAATTGTGTTAAGTCCATAAATCAATTTGGGAGGAATCTACATGTTTACTACGTTGAGTCTTCATGTGTTTTGAAGCTCTGGGGTTAGGTGCATGCATATTTAGGATTGACTCTTTTATCTTTAGGTAATGTCATTCTTTATTCCTGATAATTATTTTTGCTTCATAGTCTACTTTTTCTGATTTAATATAGCCAGTTGTTTTCTTTTGATTAGTGTTTATATGGTATATTATTTTCCATCCTTTTACTTTTAATTTCCACATATTTCTGGATTTCCCAAATTTCCTTCTGTTATTGATTTCTAATTTTATCCCATTATGGTCAGAATATCCTTTGTATGATTTCAATCCTTTTAGATTTATTTAAAATTGTTTTATGATTAATTTTTGGTCTATCCTGGAGAATGTTCCTTAGGCACTTGAGAAGAATGTGTGTTCTGCTGTTTTTGGAAGGAGCATTTTATAAATGTTTGGTTGGTCTAATTGGTTTATAGTGTTGTTCATATCTTCTGTTTTGTTCTGATCTTCTGTCTGTGCTATATATTATTGAAAGTGGAGCAATGTATGAATTGTCTATTTATTTCTTTAATTCTGTCAGTTTTCCTCCTTGTGTTTTGGGGCTCTGTTACTGGATTCAAATATGTTTATAATTGTTATATTTCCTTGATGGATTAACCTTTTACCATCATAAAATATCCTTTATCTCTAATAACAATTTTGTCTGATATTAGTACAGCCAGTCCAGCTCTCTTTTGGTTACTGTTTTCATGACATATATATATCTTTTCCATCCTTTTACTTTCAGCATATTTGTATCTTTGAATTTAAAGTGTGTCTCTTGTAGATGACATATTGTTGGATCATATTTTGGTATCTATTCTGCCAATCTCTGCTTTTTGTTTGGAAAGTTTAATAAATTCCCATTTAATGTAATTACTGATAAGGTAGGATTTACACCTGACATTTTACTATCTATTTTCTATAACATGTCTTTTCTTGTTTTACTATTCCTCCATTTCTGCCCTCTTGTTTTAAATAGATATTTTCTACTGTGTCATTTTAATCCCTTTGTCATTTAGTTTTACTATATATACTTTTAGTTATTTTCTTAGTACTTGTCTTTGGGGTTACTATTAACTTTTTAATTTACAACAATCTAGTTCTGATTAATACCAACTTAAAATAATATACAAAAATTTTGGTCTGTTATTCCCTCTCCTTTACACTTTTATTGTCACAAATTATATATTTATCTACAGTGCTTCCATAAACACAGATTTATAATTTTTAATTGTGTTTGAAATCAGATAAGAGAAAAAATAATTATAAACAAAAAATAAATTTACATTCTCTTTTATATTTACCTACATAATTACCTTTCATGGTATTCTTCATCTCTTCATGTGGATTATAATCACTGTCTAATGTCCTTTCATTTTAGCCTGAAGGATTTCCTTTAGTATTTCTTTTAGTGCAGGTCTACCAATGATGAATTCTCTCATTTTTTGTTTATCCAGGAATGTCTTTACTTTCTTCTTCATTTTTAAAGTTGAGGTGAAATTGATATACCATGAAATTAACAATTTTAAAGTGAAAAATTCAGTGACAGTACATTCACAATGTTGTACAACCACCACCTCTATCTACTTCTAGAACATTTCCATCACCACAAAAGGAAACCCTGTAGCCATTAAGCAGACACTTCCCACCTCTCCTTCATTTGAAATATAGTTTTATTGGATATAGAATTCTTGGTTGACAGTTTTTTTCTTTCAGCACTTTGAATATCGTTAATTCACTGCCTTCTTGCCTCCATGGTTTCTGATGAGAAATCAGCTGCTAATCTTGATGATCCCATTACATAAGTTCTTCTTTCCTGATGCTTGAATTCTTTCTTCCCCTTTCTCCTTTTATTCTGGGACATTCATTACGTGTATGTTGTTATACGTGATGTTGTCCCACAGGTCTCTGAGGCACTATTCATTTTTCTCATTTTTTTTTTGGTTCCCCTACATTTGAATAATGTCAAATGAGGTAACTTCAAGTTTGCTGCTTCTTCCATTTGCCTGCTCATATCTGTTCTTGAGGCCCTATAGTGAATTTTTCATTTCAGTTATTTTAAACTCCAGGATTTCTATTTAGTTCTTCTTAATAATTTCTATCTCTTTATTAATATTCTCTTCATGGTGAATCAACATTTTTCTGCTTTCCTATAGTTCTTTAGGTATGGTTTCTTTTAGTTATTTGAACATATTTAAAAGAGCTGATTGAAAATCTTTGTCTAATAAATGCAGTGTTTGTGCTTCCTCAGGAAGTTTCTATTGATTGCTTTTTTACCTCTGTGTATGGGGTACATATTCTTCTTTCTTTGCATGTCTTGTGATATTTTGTTATAACTGAACATTTAAAATAATTTGGCAACTCTGGATATCAGATTCTCCCCCTTTCCCAGTGTTTGTTGTTGTTGCTACTTGTTTTAATTCTATTTGTTTGTCTGGGTTTGGTGAGTTTTCTGAATTAATTCTGTAAAGCCTATGCTCTTTGCTCTGTGTGACCACTGAAGTCCTGGTTAACTCAGCGATCAGCTAATGATTGGGCAGCATTTCTTTAAATGCCTGACCAACAAATTTCCCAGTCTTTTCTGTTGCCATGTAGGTGTGTTGGGGCATGCCTTCAACACTCAGCCAGGGAGTTGACCCCTGTTCCTTAGCCATCACTTCTTGCTTGCTCAGAGCCTCAAGGTCAGCTGTAAGTGATATTCCCATGCCTTCTCTGGACTTTTTTGAATATGGGCACAGCCCTCCACATGTGCATAGCTGTCTATATTCCCAAGAATATGTCCAATATTTTCAAAGCCCCAGGTTTTCCTACTAAGCTTTTCCTTTAGTTTATTCTTTGCTGCAGCTGTTATCTGCCACCTCAAGTAGTAACAAAGTTAAAATACTTGTCAGTAATTTTGTTTAACAAACACCCCCCTCTCTGCCCAGAGAAGAGCTTTTCATACTGGACACATTCCAAATCAGGTCAAATACCAAAAGCCTAATAAATTGGGTCTTCCTTGGAACCTCCAGACAGGTCAAATCATGCGAATTATATGGTAATGAGGTTTTGAGAGATCTCAAATTCCCTTGTGCTCCTTCAAGAATTGAGACTGTTACTACTCAAAGCTACTGCAGATATGGAGAGTAGAAGATATATCTAGAACAAGCAAAATACCACAAAGTTCACTATTCACCAAGATTCAACTATTTAAAAAAAAGTAATTCTCCCTTGGTTGCTCCAAACTTTTGGTTAATTTCCAGAATCCTCATTTTTTCCCCCAGTTTTTTCATTACTTTTATGAAGGAACAAATTTCAGAAGTCCTTACTCTGCAATCTTTGCCAACATCATTCTCCATCCTCTTATTTTTTTAACATACCTGTATCATACTGAAACAGATTTCTTGTACACAGTTTATAATTTACAATCTCTATCTTAAAGGTTAGATGATTTACATTTAATGTCATTGTTGATATGTTGGGATCTAAACCTATCATTTTATTATTATTTTTTCCCTTCTGTTTCTCATTCTCTTTCTCCTTTCTTATTTTCTTTGGATTATTAGAACACTTTAAAATTGTATTTTAGTTTTTCCTTTTTACTATATCTGTTTTGTATAGGGTTTTTTTGTGTGACTGCTATAAGGATTACAATAGACACACTTTACTTTTCACAGTCTTCTTACAGTCCTTATTTTACCACTTTAAACTGAAAGCAGAAATCTCCACTGTGTTGATCCCTTTTCCCTCCCCTTTTGTATTGTAGTTGTCTTATCCCATCACAGCAAAAATCCCATCACACATTGTTATAATGTTTGCTTTTAACTGAGAAGTATATTTTAAAGAACTCAAAAGGAGAATATTCTGTTTTATTTATCTGGATATTTACTTTTTCTATTTCTCTTCTTCAGTGCTGATTTTCCAGTTTTCCTTCTGGTGTCATTTCCCTTCTGTACAAAAAAATTCCTTTAGACTGGTTCAGCGGTTATGAATTCTCTTAGTTTTCCATCACCTGAGAATGTTTTTATTTCATCTTAATTTCTGAAAGATATTTCACTGGATATAGAATTCTGGGTTGATAGTTCTTTTTTATCAGCACTTTAAAAATATGCTGCTTCTTTCTTGCCTCTATGGTTTCTTATGAGAAATCTATAGTCATTCAGATTATTATTCCCTTATGAGTAATATGTTATTTTTCTCTAGCTACTTTTAAGATTTTTTTCCCTTAATCTTTAGCAGTTTATTATGTGAATGGGTGTGGATTTATTTGGGTTTATCAAGTTTGAAGTTTGGAGCTTCTTAAATCTATAGATTTATGTATTTTGCCAAATTTGGGAAATTTTCAGCCTTGATTTCTTTACATATTTTTCTGTACCTCACTTTTTCCCCTCTTTTTGGGACTCTGATGATACAAATACTACACTTTGTTTTTATCCATCAGACCCCTAAGGCTCTGTTCATTTCCTTTTTCCACCCCCTTTTCCTGTTTATTATTCGGATTGCTGAATTTCTGTTGCTTTAAGTTTACTGACTCCTCCTCTGTCATCCATTCTGCCATTGAATCCACTTAGTGAGGTTTTTATTTGGTTATTGTGTTGTTCAGTCCCCAAATTTCCATTTTGTTCTTATTTATATGTTCTATTTCTTTGCATAAACATTCTATCTTTCCATTCTGTTCAAGACTGTGTGCCCTTATTTGTTCCACTATTTTTATAATAGCTGCTTTAATATCTTTTCTAATAAGTTATAATCTGTGCCACCTCAATGTAGGCAAATATTGCTTATCTTTTCCCATGCCAGTTGAGTTTTGTTTTTTGGGTATTTTTTTAGTTGTATGCCAAATAATTTTTTAAATTGCAATATAGTTTATATGCAATATTATATTGGTTTTTGTGTACAATATAGTGATTTGACAATTATGTACATTACTAAATGCTCACCATGATAAGTGTAGTTACCCAGCCCAGTTTGAAAAAGACATATGCACCCCTATGTTTATCGCAGCACTATTGGAAGCAACCTAAGTGTCCATCACTAGACTAATGGATAAAGATGTGGTATATATACACAATGGAATATTATTCAGTCATAAGAAAGAAACAAATCCTACCGTTTGCAACAATATGGATGGAGCTAGAGGGTATTATGCTCAGTGAAATAAGCCAAGCCAAAAAAGACAAGTATCAAATGATTTCACTCATATGTGGAGTATAAGAACAAAGAAAAAACTGAAGGAACAAAACAGCAGCAGACTCACAGAACCCAAAAATGGACTAACAGTTACCAAAGGGAAAGGGGTTGGGGAGGAGTGGGAAGGGAGGCATAAGGGGAAAAGGGTCATTACGATTAGCATGTATAATATAGGGGCGGGACATGGGGAAGGCTGTACAACACAGAGAAGACAAGTAGTGATTCTATAGAATCTTACTATGCTGATGGACAGTGACTGTAAAGGGGTATGTGGTGGGGACTTGATAATTGGGGGAGTCTAGTAACCATAATGTTGTTCATATAATCGTACATTAATGATAGCAAAAAAAAAATAAGTATAGTTACCATCTGTCAATGTAAAGAGATATTGCAATATTATTGACTATATTCCCTATGCTGTATTTTAATCCCCATAACCACTTTATTTATTTAGTTTAGACTGTTTCTTTGGGATTATTCTTGTTTCTTGAGGTAGGCCTATATTGCTATGTACTTTTCTCTTAGAACTGCCTTTGTGATTGCCTTTGTGATGTTGCACAAGTTTTGTACTGTTGAATTTTTGTTTTGATTTGTCTCCATGTATTGCTTGATTTCTGTTTTAATTTGTTCATTGATCCATTGATTATTTAGAAACATGTTGTTTAGTCTCCAGTATTTATAGGCTTTTTGGTTCTCTTTGTGTAATTTATTTCTAGTTTCATACCATTGTGGTCTGAAAAGCTGCTTGATAGATTTCAATCTTTTTTAATTTATTGAGGCTCTTTATATGGCCTAGTATGCTATCTATTCTGGAAAACATTCCATGTACACTTGAGAAAAATGTGTGTCCTGCTGCTTTTGGGTGGAATGTTCTGTAAATATCTGTTAAGTCCATCTAATCTTGTGTGTTGTTCAATGACTCTGTTTCCTTACTTATTTTCTGTCTGCTTGATCTTTCTGTTGGTGTGAGTGGTGTGTTAAAGTCTCCTAAAATTGAATGCATTGCAATCTGTTTCTGCCTTTAATTCTGTTAGTATTTGTTTTACATATTTAGGTGCTCCTGTGTTGGGTGCATAGATATTTATAATGGTTATACCTTTTTGTTGGACTGACCCATTTATCATTATGTAACGCCCTTTTTTAGTCTCTTGTTACTTTCTTTGTTTTGAAATTAATTTTGTCTGATGTAAAGACTGCTACTCTTGCTTTTTTCTCCCTACTATTTGTACGGAATGTCTTTTTCCATCCCTTCACTTTTAGTCTGTATGTCTTTGAGTCTGAAGTGAATCTCTTGTAGGCAGCACGTAGATGGGTCTTGGTTTTTTATCCATTCTTCCACTCTGTGTCTTTTGATTGGTGCATTCAGTCCATTTTCATTTAAGGTAATTACTGATAGGTATTGCCATTTTGTTAATTGTTTTATGGTTGTTTTTATAGCTCTTCTCTGTTCCCATCTTCCTCTCTTATACTCTTCTCTTGTTATTTGATGGTTTTCTTTAGTGTTGTGGTTGGATTTCTCTTTTTTAATTTTTTTATGTATCTATTATAGGTTGTAGGTTTTTGGTTACCAAAGGTTCAAGGATAACTTCCTGACTATATAAGAGTCTATATTAAGTTGCTGATTGGTCTATTTCAGATACAATCTAAAAGTCCTTTTTTCCTTCTTCCTCCTCTACAGTTTATGTATTAGATATCTTAGTCTGTACTTTTTGTGTATACCTTGACTGTTTTTGTATACATATTTTTTTACTACTTTTGTTTTTTAATTTCATACTTGCTTGATAAGTAATTGGTCTACTACCTTTACTGTGGGTTTATTTTCACTGATAAAAGGTATTTAGCCTTAGGAACATTTTCATCTACAGCAGTCCCTTTAATATAACCTGTAATGCTGCTTTTGTGGTTATAAATTCCTTGAGCCTTTGTTTATCTGGGAATTGTTTAATATCTGCCTCAAATTTGAATGATAATCTTTCTGGGTAGAGGATTCTTCATTGAAGGTCCTTCTGTTTCAGTATATTAAATATTTCATGCCACCCCATTATGGCCTGTAAAGTTTCTGCTGAGAAGTCTGTTGATAGCCTGATGGGGTTTCCTTTATAAGGAATCTTTTTTCCATCTCTGGTTGCTTCCAGTATTCTCTCCTTATTCTTGATCTTTGCCATTTTCATTATTATATGTCTTAGTGTTGTCTTCCTGGGGTTCATTTTGTTAGGGACTCTCTGTACTTTCATGATCTGAGTGTATTTCCTTCCCCAGATTGGGGAAGTTTTCAACAGTTATTTCCTGAAAGAGACTTTCTATCCCTTTGTCTCCCTCTTCTCCTTCTGGTACCCCTATAACTCAAATATTGTTCCATTTGGATTGGTCACACAGCTCTCTTATCATTCTTTCATTCCTAGAGATCCTTTTTTCTCTCTGTTCCTCAGCTTTGTTGTGTTCCTGTTCTCTAATTTCCAACTCATTGACTATCTCCTCTACCTACAGCAATTTATTTTTAAATCCCTTCATTGTATGTTTCATTTCAGATATTGTATTCTTCAGCTATGAATGGCTCTTTTCTAGGTCTTCTCTTTGTTGAAGTCCTCCCCGAGGATCTTGAATATTTTTCTGTAGATCTATGAGCATGTTTATGACTTTTACTTTGAAATCTTTATCAAGATGGTTCGTGATCTCCATTTCATTTAGCCCTCTTCATGGTGTCTAATCCTGTAGTTTTGTTTGGAACATATATGTCTGCCTCCTCATTTTGTCAGTTTTTTCTCTGTTTCTTTCTTTGTATTAGATGGATCTGCTGTTTCTTGGTCTAGAGAATAATGGCTTTATGATGAAAGTGTCCTGTGGTGCCCAGAAGGCCAAGACTCTTTCCTCTCCAGTGCCTATCTCCCCTTTGTATGGAGCCCCAGATGCCATTGATGGGCAGTGGGTGGGGCTGCCTTTTTGTCTATCTGCCAGTAGTGGTTTGTCTCAGTTCACCATGGCTGGCAGTTTGCCTCAGCCATCCCTTCATGATCAGAGCAGTGACTTCTGCTGGGATCATTGTGGGTGGGGCCACCCTCTGCCTGCCCTACAGTGATGGTGGGGCTGCTAGGGGGTGGGTGGGTGGTTGCATGGTGAGTTTCACAGTGGCAGAGTTCATGGGTACACAGCAGCCGTGAGTCCCACTGGGTGCAGTGCACATGGGCGTTCTTTGGCAATGAGTCCCATGGTAGGAGGGTGCTTGTGCTCTGTTGCTACTTTATTTTATAATTGGTAGTTTGTAACTCTTTATCCCCTTCACCTATTTTGCCTATTCCCTATGTTCCCCTCCCCTATGCAATCACCAATCTGTTCTCTGTGTTTATTTCTGTTTTTTTCATTAGATTTCACATACAAGTGAAATCATGGTATTTGTCTTTATCTTACTTATTTCACTGAGCATAATACCCTATGGTCCATCCATGTTGCTGCAAATGGCAAGATTTTGTTCTTTTTTATGGCTGAGTAATACTCCATTGTATATATGTACCATATCTTCTTTATCCATCCATCTATTGATCGACACTTAGGTTGCTTCCATATCTAGGCTATTGAAAATAATGCTGCAATAAACATAAGAATGCATACATCCTTTTGAATTAGTGAGTATATTTTCTTTTGGTAAATTCCAAGAAGTGGAATTACTGGGTCATAATTTTATTTTTAGGTTTTGAGAAACTTCCATACTGCTTTCCATAGTGGCTACACCAATTTATATTCCCTCAAACAGTGTACACAGGCTCTCTTTTCTTCACAACCTTACCAACACTTGTTATATCTTTTTTTTTTGATATTAGCTATTCTGACTATGTTAGGTGATAATCTCATTGTGGGTTTGATTTGCATTTCCTTGATAATTAGTGATGTTTAGCATGTTTTCATGTGTTTGTTGGTCATCTGTATGTCTTCTTTAGAAAAATGTTTATTTAGGTCATCTGCCCATTTTTTAATCAGGTTATTTGTTTTTTTGGTGTTGAGTTGTATGAGTACTTTATATATTTTGGATATTAGCCCCTTATCAGATATGTCCTTCTCAAATATTTTCTCCCATTTAGTAGGTTGCCTTTTCATTTTGTTGATGGTTTCCTTTGCTGTACAGAAGCTTTTTAGTTTGATGTAGTACTACTTGTTTACTTTTGCTTTTGTTTCCCTTGCCTGGGGAGACATATCCAGAACAAATATACTAATGCTGATGTTCAAGAATTTACTGTCTGTTTTCTTCTAGGAGTTTTATGGTTTCGGGTCTTATATTTAGGTCTTTAATCCACTTTGAGTTTATTTTTGTGTATGTTGTAAGACAGTGATCCAGCTTTATTCTTTTGCACATAGGTGTCCAGTTTTTCCAGCACCATTCATTGAAAAGACTGCCTTTTCCCCATTGTATATTCTTTCCTTCTTTGTTACATATTAATTGACCATATATGTGTGGGTTTATTTCTGGGTTCTCTATTCTATTCTGTTGATCTATGTATCTGTTTTTTGTGCCAGTATCAGTATTTTGATTACTATAGTTTTCAGTATAGTTTGAAATCAGAGAGCATGATACTTTCAGCTTTGTTCTTTCTCAAGATTGTTTTGGCTATTCAGGGTCTTTTGTCATTCCATACAAATTTTAGGATTTTTTTGCTCTAGTCTGTGAAAAATATCACTGGTGTTTTGACATGGCTTACATTAAATCTATAGATTTATGCCAAGTAATTTTGGTTCATATCCTGGGCATATTGTATATTATACTATGAGACTCTGGATGTTTTTCTATCCTACTGTAATTATATTAATTATCTTCTAAGCATGTTTTCATGTTTGGCATGTGGTACTTATGCATGTCCTTTAGGAAGGTAAAAGTGCATAGTCCCTGCAGCATATTCACCTATTCACTGGGTCAAATGATGCCAATTCAAAGATGAAGCTTAAATCAGGCCAAAGCAGTAATTTTCAACAAAATGATTTGAGTGTGAGTGATAATTGCAAAATTATTGTAAATAATATTTGTTTTTTAATATGAGTGTTTTTCTGGCAAGCACAAAATTTCAAGGTCAAAAAATACTGGCTTTTCTTGAAATTTTTATCAGCAAACAACAAATGTTTCTTGCGCATCTGTTCGCTGTTTGTCTGGCATAATTTTCAGATCCATGACAGATATAAAGATGAATAATACCTACAATGGGAGGGGTAGCTATTAGTACCTTTGTTATGTAGGTGGGGGATCTGAAACAGAGTTTGCTTAGCCAGTAAGTGGTAGCCTTGATCTCAGGTCTTCTGACTCTAAAGTATGTATGTCTCTATAGCATATGGTTGCCCTATCACATACATAATATGAGACAAAGGGAAGGAAATGCTTTAACAGAGTGATATGGTAACTATCCATTTCACTACAATTTGAACAGAACAGTCCATGTGCTAATATTCCCAAATGATAGATACAATTGACTTCATAAAGAGTGTGACATTGTTGCTCTTTACTTATTTGGGCCACTTAAGAATGTGCCAGGATTATACAGGAATTCAAAATATGAGTAACTGGCTAAAGTCTTTACCAAAATTATTTTTTCCTTCTTATGAAGTCAGAAAGCTGATTATGATTAGTCAATGGAGAACACGTGTTGCTAGCTGGTGATAGTTAATATACATTTATATTCCCAAAATAAGCTATTTTGAAGTTACCCTTGGTTATTAACCTCATTTTTCAGTTGTTTTGTGTTGAAAAAAGAAAATGATTCTGTTTAAAATGTTGCTATACCGGTGTGTGGCTAGAAAGACTAATTGGAATACATTTGAAAACTTAAATCCTTTGGTTTTTAGGCACAATCCCTTTTGCAGGAGTTAAAAAAAATCTGTTGAGATCTTACTTTCTGCTGGCTATTGGACTAACTTCCTGGCCTACATTTTCCCAGTATACCTTCTGAACACAGTCAATTTGTAAGTCTGGTACCACAGTGCCTAATCACATTCTTGTGCTGTCTCCTACCAGCTAGTTGTTCCTCTGTCTTTTTTGCTCAGCTCTTTGCAGGCTGCCCAATATCTTCAAAAGCCCTTGCCAGCCAGGTATCATTACCCTCTGCTCCTAGCTGAGGACAGCTGATATATTCTTTCTGTGAGAGAATGTATGGGAGAGTATCAGGTTCAAGCTAGGTGCCCTAATTAATGATTTCTCACATGGACTTCACCCATTCACTCCACCCAAACATAGGACCCCACTGCCTACTCTGACTTCCGATGTCTGTATATTTCTTTATCTCTTGTCTTTGGCTTCCTGACCTCCTAACAGTGCTAACTGCTAGTATGATCTTACCAAACCTCACAGTCCTACAGCACATCTGGTGACCCCAGTTTTATTGTCACTTAAAGTGCCAGCATGACATTTTACAGAAAACCTGACATCCTATTTCTGATTATTTCACTCCAGGTTGAGCTGCCTGCTTCTGTAACCAACAGCTAAACTGTATCGTCTGATGTCATGATCAGTCAATATTGCACTGATTTGCAAGAAAAATGCATTAGCAGCACTACTGGAAAATCAGGTCAAAATTGACTGTATAAGATGAATTCTTATGCTGCCCTTTAAATTCATGTTACAACTTCAACTTTTGTTCATAGGGTTGGGACACTTATTTCTCTTTAGTTAGGTGTAGTATCATGGTGACATTGATAATGAACATGGCATCTAAGTTGTCATTGGCTGCTCACACTGTAGATGGATTATACAGTTCTGTTGTGGTTAGCTATATGATCCAAACTTGATTTATCAGTGACTATAGAGACAGTGAAAGAAATAGCTCAGGCTTAGATTGGACTGGAAGGACTGTAGCATGAGGAGAGTAGTGGTAAGAGTAGATTTTGGAACCATACAGATCATGGTTTGAATCCAGACTCTACAACTGACTTTATGACCTTGAGCAAGTTTACTTAAGCTTACTAAACCAGGCTTTTCATCTTTGAGCTGGAGATAACAACCTAATAGGATTGTTGTGAGGATCAAATGAGATACCATTCATAAGTACACTTGTCACAGTGCCTACCAGGGATGTACAGAGAGACTGTGTAAGTTGCCCAGGATCACACTGCTGGTAAGTTGCCACGTCCAGTCTGGAACCCAAGTCAGTTTGATTCCAACGACCCATGCTCTTGATACTCTGTTTTTTGTTTGTTTGTTTGTTTTATTTACTACTGATAGTGCATTTGAGCTGTCACTACTGAGAAACATAGAAGCTCAGAACTGGAAGAAATTCAAATATCATCTATTATGCCACTGCTCGGATACTGGAATTCCCTTCACAACGTATTTGATGGAAGCCCTCCCAAGATTTCATCATGGTTCTCCTGAACACCTCTAATTTATCTATAATTTACCAAATCTGTGTTGAGCTTATACTCTATGGCAAAAAAATTGTTGTCATTTCAAGTGCCTCACCCTGGCTGTGCTGTGTTGGAGAAGACACAGTAGAAGGGAAGGGGCTAGCAGAAGGCTATGCAAGCAGAACAGGAACATAGTTTAATGGCAGAAGCCCCTGCCTCCTTTACTGTTGGTGGCAGGTTTAAAAATATCCATCAATAGGGAAGTCTCCAAGGCGTCTCCAGTCGCACATTCCCATGAACTGGTTTTATTATAATGTGCCATGATATGAGGTCACCATTGTGGCACACTAGTTTTAGAAAGAACTACTTTGATCTGGACCCAGCTCCATTTTTGCTGAAATCAGGAATCTTCCCAGATTCCCACAGGCATTGGGCAGCCTTTATTGCCATAGTAGAGATGGCTATGACTTTACAACTTGCCTAGAGTTTATGTAGCCTAACTACTCTATTGAGCTTTTTGTTTGGGTAATTTGCTTTTTAGCTTCTTGTAACACATTCTGGGAAGCAGGGGATGCACAACCAGTCTATTTCAGTACCAACATCAAAGGAATTCAGGGTGTTTGGTGCTGGAGACCTGGTTTAAATTCTCATCATTTGGATTACACAGCTGAATCAGGGCTCTGAGTCATAGCAGTTAGACTAACTGTAGAGATGCCCAGCAGCTTTTAGTCCAAGGTCGGAGGATGGGCCTCTGCTCTCAGTTCAATTCCATATCTTGGGAAGGATGCTACTCAGTCTTGTTTAATGTCGTAATTTTAAACCACTTGGAATAATATTCTCCTTTGCTTTAATGTTAAACATCCCTGTGCATGTTCTTCAGTAATTGAAAGGGATATCGGACAAATTTGATCTGTCTAGCTTTGACTTATGCTGTCCTTATCTTGGCCTTTGTGTCATTAAGAAAAAAATTGGTATTGATCTTAGACCATACCACTACATTGTGCTGCAATTTTTCTTCCTTGCTAGTGGAATATAAATCGATAAAAGGCAGCTGCTTTAGACGAGGGCCAGATATGGTGCTGTCATTTATATATTGTAAATCCAATGATAGCTGATCAAATCAGTGCCTCTCCTGTTCCAAACTTGACATGATTGAATTGTCAATAAAAAAGATTTTACAGTAAGGGAAGGAGAACTGACAGTGTAAATGTCTGAAAACCCAATGAAGCCCAATATAAGATGAAACAATGAACTAGGATATCATTTTATAATTTCCAATGGGAAAAAAAACTTCAGTCAATCATGGCTTATATTGGGGATGAACACAGGGTTGGGGGGGGAGTAAGCAGGAATGAAAAGCCAGCTACCATACATTATAATTTTTGAGAAATCTGAATTGCAGATTTGCAGATGCAAATTTTTTAAATGATACATCATACTCACTGGGTTGTTTATTTACAGATGTGGTTTCAAAACTCTCCTTCTCCTCTCTCTTCTATGCACCTATTTCTAGTGATCATACTCAGTTCCTGGCAACAAAAATACGCATTTCCTTCCCTAGGAGTCCTGCTGACTTCTCTTTAGTCATTCAGCAGCAGAGCTGGGAGATCTCAATCTTAGCATTCTTTTTTATTTTTGCTATCATTGATGTACAGTTACATGAACAACATTATGGTTACTAGATTCCCCCTATTATCAAGTCCTCACCACATACCCCATTGCAGTCACTGTCCATCAGTGTAGTAAGATGCTATAGAATCACTACTTGTCTTCTCTGTGTTCTACTGTCTTCCCCGTATCCCACCCCACACCCCACTACATTATGTATGCTAATTCTAATACCCTTTTTTCCCCCTTGTGCCTCCCTTCCCACCCATCCTCCCCAATCCCTTTCCCTTTGGTAACTGTTAGTCCATTCTTTGGTTCTGTGAATCTGCTGCTGTTTTGTTCCTTCAGTTTTTTTCTTTGCTCTTATACTCCACAGATGAGTGAAATCACTTGATACTTGTCTTTTTCTGCCTGGCTTATTTCACTGAGCATAATACCTTCTAGCTCCATCCATGTTGTTGCAAATGGATTTGTTTTCTTCTTATGGCTGAATAATATTCCATTGTGTATATATACCACATCTTCTTTATCCACTCATCTACTGATGGACACTTAGGTTGCTTCCATTTCTTGGCTATTGTAAATAGTGCTGTGATAAACATAGGGGTGCATATGTCTTTTTCAAACTGGGTTGCTGTATTTTAGGGTAAATTCCTAGGAGTGGAATTCCTGGGTCAAAAGGTATTTCTATTTTGAGTTTTTTGAGGAACCTCCATACTGCTTTCCACAGTGCCTGAACTATTTAACATTCCCACCAGCACTGTAGGAGGGTGCCCCTTTCTCCACATCCTCGCTAACATTTGTTGTTGTTTGTCTTTTGGATGGTGGCCATCCTCATTGGTGTGAGGTGATATCTCATTGTGGTTTTAATTTGCATTTCTCTGATGATTAGCAATGTGGAGCATCTTTTCATGTGCCTGTTGGCCATCTGAATTTCTTCTTTGGAAAATTGTCTGTTCAGCTCCTCTGCCAACTTTTTAATTGGATTATTTGCCTTTTGTTTGTTGAGGTGCGTAAGCTCTTTATAGAATTTGGATGTCAACCCCTTATCAGATACGTCATTTATGAATATATTCTCCCATACTGTAGGATGTCTTTTTGTTCTATTGATGGTGTCCTTTGCTGTATAGAAGCTTTTTAGTTTGATATAGTTCCACTTGTTCATTTTTGCTTTTGTTTCCCTTGCCTGGGGTGATATGTTCATGAAACAGTTGCTCATGTTTATGTCCAAGAGATTTTTGCCTATGTATTTTTCTAAGAGTTTTATGGTTTCATGACTTACATTCAGGTCTTTGATCCATTTTGAGTTTACTTTTGTGTATGGTGTTAGACAATAATCCGGTTTCATTCTCTTATATGTAGCTGTCCAGATTTGCCAGCACGAGCTGTTGAAGAGGCTGTCATTTCCCCATTGTATATCCATGGCTGTTTTTTCATATATTAATTGACCTTATATGCTTGGGTTTATATCTGGGCTGTCTACTCTGTTCCATTGGTCTATTGGTCTGTTCTTGTGCCAGTACCAAATTGTCTTGATTACTGTGGCTTTGTAATAGAGCTTGAAGTTAGGGAGTGTAATTCCCCCCATTTTATTCTTCCTTCTCAGGATTGCTTTGGCTATTCAGGGTCTTTTGTGGTTCCATGACTTTTAGAACTATTTGCTCTAGTTCATTGAAGAATGCTGTTGGTATTTTGATAGGGATTGCGTTGAATCTGTAGATTGCTTTAGGCAGGATGGCCATTTAGACAATATTAATTCTTCTTATCCATGAGCACAGGATGAATTTCCATTTATTGGTATCTTATTTAATTTCTCTCATGAGTGTCTTGTAGTTTTCAGAGTATAAGTCTTTCACTACCTTGGTAAGGTTTATTCCTAGGTATTTTATTCTTTGGATGCAATTGTGAGTGGAATTGTTTTCCTGATGTCTCTTTCTGCTAGTTCACTGTTGGTGTATAGAAATGCAACAGATTTCTGTATATTAACTTTGTATCCCGCAACTTTACTGAATTCAGATATTAAATCTTGTAGTTTTGGAGTAGATTCTTTAGGGTTTTCTATTTAGTTAGTTTTTTGATTACCAATTCAATTTCCTTGCTGGTAATTGGTCTATTCAGATTTTCTGTTTCTTCCTGGCTCAGCCTTGGAAGGTTGTATTTTCTAGAATATTGTCCATTTCCTCTAGGTTATACAGTGTGTTACCATATAATTTTTCATAGTATTCTCTCATAATTCTTTGTATTTCTGTGGTGTCCATAGTGATTTTTCCTTTCTCATTTCTGATTCTGTTTATGTGTGTAGACTCTCTTTTTTTCTTGATAGGTCTGGCTAGGGGTTTATCTATTTTGTTTATTTTCTCAAAGAACCAACTCCTGCTTTCATTGATTCTTTCTATTGTTTTACTCAGTTCTGCTGTAATCTTATTATTTCTTTCCTTCTACTGATTTTGGGCCTCATGTATTCTTCCTTTTTTAGTTTCATTAATTGTGAGTTTAGACAGTTCATATGATATTGTTCTTCTTTCCTGAGGTATGCCTGTGTGGCAATATACTTCCATCCTTAGCACAGCCTTCATTGCATTCCACAGATTTTGCAGTGTTGAATTATTGTTGTTATTTGTCTCCATATATTGCTTGATCTCTGTTTTATTTGGTCATTTGTCCGTTGGTTATTTAGGAGCACGTTATTAAGCCTCCATGTGTTTGTGGGCTTTTTTGTTTTCTTTGAGTAATTTATTTCTAGTTTCATACCTTCGTGATCTGAGAAGCTGGTTGGTACAATTTCAATCTTTGTGAATTTACTGAGGTTCTTTTTGTGGCCTAATATATGATCTATTCTTGAAAATGTTCCATGTACACTTGAGAAGAATGTGTATCCTGTTGCTTTTGGATGGAGTGTTCTGTATATGTCCATTAGGTCCATCTGTTCTAATATGTTGTTCAGTGCCTCTGTCTCTTTACTTATTTTCTGTCTGGTTGATCTTTCCTTTGGAGTGAGTGGTGTGTTGAAGTCTCGTAAAATGAAAGCATTGCATTCTATTTCCCCCTTTAATTCTGTTAGTATTTGTTTCACATATGTAGGTGATCCTGTGTTGGGTGCTTAGATATTTATAATAGTTATATCCTCTTGTTGGACTGACCCCTTTATCATTATGTAATGTCCTTCTTTGTCTCTTGTTACTTTCTTTGTTTTGAAGTGTAATTTGTCTGATACAAGTAGTGCAACTCCTGCTTTTTTCTATTAGTTGCATGAAATATCTTTTTCCATCCCTTTACTTTCAGTCTGTGTATGTCTTTGGATTTGAAGTGTGTCTCTTGTAGGCAGCATATAGATGGGTCTTGTTTTTTTATCCATTCAGTGACTGTATGTTTTTTGATTGGTGCATTCAGACCATTTACATTTAGGGTGATTATCAATAGGTATGTGCTTATTGCCATTGCAGGCTTTAGATTCGTGGTTACCAAAGGTTCAAGGGTAATTCCCTTACTATCTAACAGTCTAATTTAACTCACTTTGTGTGCTATTACAAACACAACCTAAAGGTTCTTATTCTTCCCCCTCCATTCTTTATATGCTAGGTATCAAATTCTGTATTCTTTGTCTATCCCTTGATTGACTTTGGGGGAGTTGATTTGATTTTGCATCTACTTAGTAATCAATTGTTCTACATTGCTGTGATTTTATTTCTCCTGGTGACATCTATTTAGCCTTAGAAATACTTCCATCCATAGCAGTCCCTCCAAAATGCACTGTAGAGGTGGTTTGTGGGTGGTAAATTCTCTCTGCTTTTGCTTATCTGAAAATGGTTTAATCCCTCCTTCAAATTTAAATGATAACTTGCTGGGTAGAGTATTCTTTGTACGAGGTCCTTCTGCTTCATTGCATTAAATATATCGTGCCACTCCCTTCTGGCCTGTAAGGTTTGTGTTGAGAAATCTGATGATAGCCTGATGGGTTTTCTTTGTATGTGATCTTTTTTCTCTCTCTAGCTGCTTTTAAAAGTCTGTCTTTATCCTTGATCTTTGCCATTTTAATTATTATATGTCTTGACGTTGTCTTCTTTGGGTCCCTTGTGTTGGGAGATCTGTGGACCTCCATGGGTTGAGAGACTATCTCCTTCCCCAGATTGGGGAAGTTTTCAGCAATTACCTCCTCAATGACACTTTCTATCCCTTTTTCTCTCTTCTTCTTCTGGTACCCCTATAATGCAAATATTGTTCCATTTGGATTTTTCACACAATTCTCTCAATATTCTTTCAATCTTAGAGATCATTTCTTCTCTCTGTGCCACAGCTTCTTTGTATTCTTCTTCTCTAATTTCTGTTCCATTTACTGTCTCTTCTACTGCATCTAATCTGCTTTTAAATTCCTCCATTGTATGTTTCATTTCATATACGGAATTTCTTAATGATTGTATCTCCGTCTTAAATTCATTTGAGTTCTTGAATTTTTATCTGTACCTACATAAGCATGTTTATGATTTTTTTTTTTTGAGCTCTCATTCCGGTAGATTGGTGAGTTCAGTTTCATTTGGCCCTTTTTTCGAGGTTTGTGAGGTTTTGGTCTGAACCAGGTTCCTTTGACATTTCATAATTTTATGTGATGCCCTCTAGTGCCCAGAAGCTCTAGTCTCTGGAGCTTCTTAGCCCCTAGAGTGAGGTTATGGGACATAGGGGAGTGGCGCTGGTGCCTGGGGGGAGGAAAGAGCTGTTTCCTGATTCCTGGCTGTGGTGCCTGTCTCCAGTATCAGAGCCAATGGGCCGAGCACACAGGTGTAAGCCTCTGTGCTTGGTGTCTCTAGCTGTTGTAGCCAGGGCCTACCTCTGGCTGTCCTGATGCCAGCGGAGTGACTGTCGGTTTGTGAGCAGGTGCCAGCAGGCCAGGAGGAAGGCACAGCAGGCTGCATGTCACAGTGAGGGCCCTTGGAGCTGAGTAGGCAGCCTGGGGGATGGAGTGCCTGAAGCTCCTCAAGGTTCCCAACCTGCTGGGCAGAGTGTGCCCAGACAACCTTGTCCACCTATCACTTCTCCCACTTAGCAAGCTCATGCAAACCCCACCCCTTCAGCAGCCCTCTCACTGTTAGGAAGGCTGTTAGATCGCCTGCCTTTCCTTTGTCCCAGAGCAGCCCGATGTGGATCCCTGTCCTCCACATACGGCTGCAATCTCAGACTCTCAGGCACTCTGCCTATTGCACCTCCCCAATCCCAGCAGCCTCTAGAGCACCACACAATGTAGGTCTGTGGTCCAAAGCAGACCTACAGGGCTGTGTTTTCAGCAGTTCTAGGCTTCCACCCCCTCCCTGCTCTGTTTCTCTTCCTCCTGCTAGAGATCTGGGGTGGGGGAAGGGCTTGGGTCCCACCAGATCAAGGCTTTTGTATGTTCCCTTGTTTTGTGAGGTCTGCTCTGTTCATGAGGTCTGGATGTAGTCTGGTGCAGCCTTCTTTCCTGTTGCTGTTTTAGGGTTAGTTTTATTAAGTATATTTTCACACTACATGTGGTTTTGGAAGGAATTCTCTGTCTCACCTCTTATGCTGCCATCTTGAATCCTGATCAACCCTAGCATTCTTAAAGTCAACCAGTAGAGCTCTGGTTTCACATAATAGATTTCTAGAAGTAGTCATAGTGTTTCTTCAAAGGAAAAACTATAAATAAGAAGCTGTAGAACCTTCTCAGAGAGGTACACTTCTCTTGGTATGTTGCCCATCAACCTTAGCTAAGAAATCCTGCCAATTTTTCAAGAGACTGATTAGTCTATTTGTAAATGTAAGAGCATACACTTATTTGTATGTTAAGAAGCATAGGCAGTCCCACTGGGAGAGACCAGGCTGGGAACTGATAAGAGGATGCTATTTCATTTAAAAGCTGCCAGAGGCATGTTCGCATGACATTCTTGCCTCAGTAATTGTTCTAAATGCATGGGACCTGATTAGGGAAGAACTAGCTTCTGAGAGATGCTTGACTTCTGCATTTTCGGCTTGAAAACTGTATTCTGAGCTTGTTGGAATATTTTTGGAGGGTTTATTTTCCAAATTTTCTAACGGTGACAAGGCTAAAATTATAAACCATAGCAACTGCCACTACCACCACAACAAACGTGTTCTTGTGTCAGCACGAGGCACCTTATCAGCAAAAAGATTAATTACCAATGGGCATCTTGGTAATGATTGTTTTGACCTCAGGATAAGAAGAGTCTTATTCTCTGATTTTAACTTGAGACCATTCAAATAAAATTTAACATGATTCTTCTCCTCCTTGTTGAGGCACATATACCAATAATCATCCCCTCCCTTCTCTTGTGATATGCTCTTCTTCTTAAGTTTCTTTAAATAATGCACTTTTTTGAAACTTCTCAAAACCACTTTGCCAGCTTGTTCTTTATCTTGTTCAACTCAACTTCTTTCTTGTCCTAACAGTGGAGTTCTCATAAAGTTCAATCTGTTGCTCTCAGATTATTATCATGGCTACCATATGCTATGAGCTTTTTACAAGCCAGAGACTGTGCTGTTCAAATTACATGTGTTATTTCATTTAATATCCTCAAAATATCTATAAAAATCAACCAACTAAGCCTGTAGAAAGGGGAAAAGGGCCAAGAATATTCTAGATTCTTGGTTAACATCCAATCTTACTGGATAGAGAAAAGAGTAGGAGCCAAACAAAGAAATGGAAAAGTAGTGATCAGAAAGGAAGGTGGGAACCAGGAAGGGCAGTATTCTGGAAGCCAAGAGATGTTGATGTGATACATCCTATAAGACTACCCAATTTGTAGATCTCCATCCTCAATTTATTGTTCATGGTTTGTACCAAAGGTTCTGTGGGTGGTTTTGGGGGAGTCAAAGGCCCTCTGAAATGTAATGCAAGATTTCACATATGCACATGTGTACATTTTCTGGGGAATGGGTTCACAGATCCATTAAGAACCCATAGCAAAACAAAGGTATTTCTTCAGGCTCATGCCATCAGCTTTTTATCAGACATTTCCCATTGTCTCCTCAAACTCAATATGTCTAAAACTTCAGTTAACCTTTTCACTACCTCCCTGCAAACTAGTTACTCTTCTCACCCTTCCCCCACCCTTTGCTAGTGCCATTACTCTTCAAGCCATCTTTTGCTTTCCCCCATACATCCAGTACAACACCATTGCCTCTACAATTTATCCTTTCTCTGTTCTTACTTTGATCATGTTCTCTTGGGACCTTTCCTGCTAGTACCTGGATTACTGAGATTACCCTTAACCAGTGTCATTGCTTCCTAATCCTCTCTGTTTTACAACGATGCCAGATTTATTTTTTGAAAATTAACCTCATCCCATAGAGCGTGATATTTAAGAACAGTGTTTATGGGCAGTGCAATCAGACATATCCAGGTTACGATTATGATTTCTCCTTTCATTTGCTGTGTCACCCTAGTCACGTTGCTTAATATTTCTGATCCTTGTTTTACCCATTTGAAAATAGGGGTCATGCTAGTACTACCTCCTTGGCTTGTTGTGAAGACTTCATTGGGATAATTCATGTAAGGAGCTTAGCAGAGTCCTAGCACATTGTAAACTGTCAGGACACAGCTATTATTTCCTGCTGAGGAACATGAAATGTTTTCCTAGTGCTTACCTCACAGCACATAAAATCTCCTGTCTGATTTTTCAGGCCTGCCAGAAACTGGTCCCCACTGTTACATCTCCAACCTTACCTTACTTCCCAAAGGTGTATATAGCAAGGCTGTCTCCCTAAATGTACTCTCACAATGCGAACCTCACTCCATCTCAGATTTTTGATCATGCTGTTTCCTCATCCTAGAGTGTCTGACCCCATTCATTCAGCCTTCCTTGCAGCCCAGGCTCCTGTACCTTCCATGACAGTTGCAGTCCCCATGGTTCTTGTCATTTTCTAATCTCTCTTATCCTTTTGAATGGTCCATACTGCCCAATTAGTGCTTTATAATACACTGTTCTGCACAGTTTGTGCTTTTTACTCATGGGTTTGTAGTGTTGCAAATTATGAAGCTATTCATTTCCTTGTTTACTGCTTGTTCATTGCTCATTGCATGTCTGCATGTTTTTTTCTATTCTAGCAGGGCCCCCTGTGGACAGGGGTAGGGTCTTGTCATTATTCGTTGTTCCATGACTTGTAGCAGTTTCTAGTTACTATGTCATTATGTGGTATGTTTGTTGGATTATTTGGTTGTTTTCTCAAACTATCAACGTTTTCAGGCAGAAGATGTGTTGTTAAAAACTTGGTGCCATAACTTACTTTTTGTGAACTCAGGCATCTGGAGATTTGGAATCTAATGCCAAGATGGGTGGCTTGCGGAAAGCCACCTCCCTTCTCTGAACGTCTCATTTTCCTCATTCCTAGAAATATTTGGTTAAACCAGAGTGCTAGGCTAGGTGACCTCTCTAAATTCCCTGATCTCCTAGGACTCTGGGACTCTGATTAACTGAAAATTTGCTCCAAAGACCTTACCCAGCTTTATTCTCCGCCTTTACCCTGGCTTGCTCGGGCTTTGACAGAATGTGGCGTCTCAAACAAGGCTTACGTGCTGTCCTTAATTGAAACTGTTTGTCTCTCCTAGTGAGCAGACAAGCCTCAGTTTAGGAAACCACATCAGCAGATTTCATTCCAGGGTGGGGAACTGTTTCTGACAAGGAGCCCCACAAAGTATGTGTGCTTCAGAGAAAAGGGAAAACTGAGTAAACAAATACTCCCTTTGCTGAAGGAGGATGTGGGTTGAAAATCATATTATAGAGGAGGTATCCTGGAGTGTCCTGGGTAACCAGCCAAAAATTTGATCTCGTTTCTCTTAGCATGGGGTAACTCACCACGCCAACTGACATATTTCTCCAGTGACCTCTGCATCTGAAAATGTCCCCTAAAAGCACAGCTGTCTGTTCTCTGTGCTCCAAGCCTCACTCTTTGCCCTAACAGCGTGCAAGATGCCATTGTGCAGATGTTTCCTCAGCATTCCTTGACACAGGGCATATTACACTCCTTTACATTTCTGACATATGTAAGACTGAATCCTGTCCCAGAGCTCAGGAGTTGCTTTTGTATGGTGCTTGGGAAGCCTGGGCATTGTGTAGTGGCATCTTAATGCTGCCTGGCTACCATTTCTACCTGAGTACCTAGATCTGTGTTGACAATAAGTTGTAAGTTGCTTTCTCAGATACTCTAGTGAGCAGAGGGGAAAGAAGGAACATTGGCGTGAACCGGAGGGCTGCGTGCTGATGGGTGCTCCACGCACCGCTAGCTCCAAACCCTCATTAACTATGCAAGCTCATCAGGATTGTCACCTGGTGCTCTTCCATTTAGTGGGTGGTTGTGCACCACACTTCTTTCATTCTGTGTCAGAATTAGTGACATGATATTAACATTCACGGGCAGGCTAGTTTTCTAATGCTGGCCAGAGAATCAAAGTTGTTTTTTTTTTAATTTCCTGACTTCACCTATCCTTTCAGAAAACCAGAGAGTGTCATTAATACTTAATGCTGCATATAGTGTTTCCACCAATAATACTTTCCCCAGAGGTTAGTCCTCAGAGTACATAGGACAGGGTAATTAGGTCTATTGATCTTGGCTGCAGCCAGTGTTATCAGAATGGTGATCAACTTTATAACTAAGATGTGGATATTCATTTTAGCTAAGGAGCTACGACAGCTCTTGTTTCTTGAATAGTCTTTGCTTTAACAGAAGCATTCCTAAGTAGCTACTAGGAGGTCCTATGGAGCTGAAACCTCTCTTTTATAGGGCTGGTATTAGGGGCCAGAATGTATAGGTGCTGGCTGTGCCAAGAATGGGAAAACCTTAAACTTAAATAGATTTGGCCTATGGGCAAGTTTCATAATGTCAAAAACTCTGTCAAGCAGCTCCTACCCCTGCCATTTAAGTTGACAAATAAATTTTCTGAAAGAGTTTCTCAGGGTGAAATGTTCAGCATAGAACCCATCTCAGGAGACTATTCCTTCACTTCACTGAGCCTCAGAGTGGGGCAGGTAATAGCTCAGCTTGTAGCTGGAGATAAGTCTGAAGCAGGTGCTATTAGAACTTAGAAAGGCAGATAAACATCTACCCAGAGATGCAGACAGTCTGGGCATGGGACAGGACTGTTTCTTGGATTGTCTGGTGTATAAGTCCTAGAGACAAAGAATATGAGCTCGCAGGGAGCCAGGACATCTTGTGTTTACTGCATACAAGTCCCACCCGGAGCTATCTTCTCTTTGGTTTCCCTAATAGGGATTGTTTTAAGAAAATAGAGGCTCAAATATTCAGAGGCAGTGGTTCAGTTATTTGGCTGGTCAGACTGTGAGGGAGGATGGGGACTAAAATACCAGGCAGACACACACACGAAGTGGGCAAGAGTGTAGTTACAAGAGAAATGGTCTACCAAAACCTGAGTCAGGTCCCAGACAGCAAGATCAATTCAAAGTCAAGCTAGGAAGATCTGGTCTGAAGTCTCTTTATCTTCTTGACCGCCATGCCCACCCTGCACCCGCAGTTTGCCATAGGGCTTATGGAAATCATGGCCACTGTTCTCCTGACACATCTGTATATCTGTATACATAGCCTGAGTCAACTACACTGAGATCCAAATTCATTTGAGTTTAAATATTAACAGCAGTTTGTTCCTCAGATGGCTTTGGAATTTTAAAAAAGCAGATCCTTTTGGCTAGAATGATAAATAGTTTTGAGATTAAACCTATCTGCCAGGTATCAATCTCTTCACCAGAAGTATCTATTTTTATACGATGAAGTCCATTAGACACAGTCATACCTGTCTCGAGCTTGAAAAAAAGGCAATTGAAATATTTAGATTCAATGAAATTCAATAAATATTTCGATCCAATGAAAGTTCAATATGGTTTTATCCACATGACATGAATGTTTGTTGAAATTTTGGACGATTTCATTAGTTTAGATATGGCTTTGGGTCTTTACAATAGCTTATTGTAGCCCTTTTTTAATCCCCACAAAGGAGGACTGGGATCTTTCATCCCTGTTTCCAACAAAATCCCATTTTCTTATTTGGTTTTTAACTAAAAGTTTATGTAAGACATACATTTTAACTAGGTCTAGGTGCTTGTTGAAGGATTTCTTTTAAGGAGCCTCAACATTAAAGATATTATTTAAGCCTGAAACTCTCAAGACAAGTTTAAGCTAGCACCCTAAATTCTGTGATCAGTCAAGTGGGAATTGTCTGTGGATACCTGAGGGCAGATTTTGGCTTACCTGAGCAGCAATATTCATGTTTGTGACTTCATAATGGCTTGTTTTCAGAACTAAACCTTTTTCTCTCAATTTAACATATGTGCCTTGACCTATACCATATGTAAATGATGTTTGATGATAAAAGGGAGTGAGTCACACTTAAGCAGCAACATCAGTGCCCATTAGGCAGAATATAAATAACTGACTCTAGGTATGTAATAGAGGTTTTAAATGGTCCTGGGGGAGCTAAATTATATAGGAGAATTTCCTGTGTAATTATTCTGAAGCAAACAAACAACCCTCTAGCCAAACCCTCACTAATTTCAGTTAGGAGAGTTCTTATATCTCTTTAGCCAAATTGGTGAAACTCAACTTTGCACTCCCCTTACTCAAAACTTGTTTCTTTCTATCTCACTGGTTTTATCCTCCCCTACTCCTCCAAACCTCCCTTTCTCCTTTTCTTCCTTCCTTCCTTCCATTCTCCCTCTTTGTCTTTCTTCCTTTAGGAGTGAAGCTCTGTAATTTTAAGTATGTTAGCTTGAGATATGTAATTAGCTAGAGCTGGGTACCAAAGTACAGAGCTAACATTTTTAAATGACTCACAGAAAGAGTGATGATGTAAATTACCACCCAAAAGAGGTACTTTTGAGAATGAAAAGAAGTGCTAAAAATAATCAACAGGTTCGTTGATCTACATGGTACCAAGCATGAGACTGTAGCAGCCTCCCTATTCACAGAGATGACTAGGGTGTTAAGGTTTAAGAGGCTTCAGAAATCATCTAGCCTACTCCCTTTAGAAGAGGACAACTCTGAACCCACAATGACTGATTCTAGACCAGGGCTTTTGGCTCCCAGTCCAGGATTCTTTCAACTCCTCCCTCTGCCTCACACTCCAGCAAGATGGAAGGCATACTGCCCAGAGCTGCCTCCTTCTCACAGCTTTTGTTTTCCTGTCCTACAGATGGCTTTTAGATGTGAAATTTTTCAGATGTGAGAATGTCCATCTCTTCCTTCCACATCAGCGCCTCACAGCTAAACAAGTGCCCTGCTTCTGGTTGAACCACCACTGCAAACTCATTGTGGCCCTTCCCTCACTTTCTTTCTTTCTTTTTTTTTTACATTAAAAAAATTTTTATTTTGCTATTATTCATATACAATTACATGAGCAACATTATGGTTACTAGACTCCCCTTATTATCAAGTCCCCACCACATACCCCATTGCAGTCACTGTCCATCAGCGTAGTAGGATGTTACAGAATCACTACTTGACTTCTCTGTGTGATACTGTCTTCCCTGTATCCCCCCTGCCCACCCCCACCCCCGCTACATTATGTGTGCTAATTGTAGTAGCCCACTTTCCCCCTTGTCCCTCCCTTCCCACCCATCCTCCCCAGTCCCTTTCCCTTTGGTAACTGTTAGTCCCTTCTTGGGTTCTGTGAGTCTGCTGCTGTCTTGTTCCTTCAGTTTTTTTCTTTGTTCT
Organism: Phataginus tricuspis; assembly: GCA_029783875.1. NCBI lineage: Eukaryota > Metazoa > Chordata > Mammalia > Pholidota > Manidae > Phataginus > Phataginus tricuspis. The sequence continues at coordinate 112,145,164 of JAQQAC010016209.1, read as the reverse complement.
TATACTCCACATATGAGTGAAATCATTTGATACTTGTCTTTTTCGGCCTGGCTTATTTCACTGAGCATAATACCCTCCAGCTCCATCCATGTTGTTGCAAATGGTAGGATTTGTTTTTTTCTTATGGCTGCGTAATATTCCATTGTGTATATGTACCACTTCTTCTTTATCCATTCATCTACTGATGGACACCTAGGTTGCTTCCATTTCTTGGCTATTGTAAATAGTGCTGCAATAAACATAGGGGTGCATATGTCTTTTTCAAACTGGGCTGCTGCATTCTTGGGGTAAATTCCTAGGAGTGGGATTCCTGGGTCAAATGGTATTTCTATTTTGAGTTTTTTGAGGAACCTCCATACTGCTTTCCACAATGGTTGAACTAATTTGCATTCCCACCAGCAATGTAGGAGGGTTCCCCTCTCTCCACATCCTCGCCAACATTTGGTGTTGTTTGTGTTTTGGATGTTGGCCATCCTCACTGGTGTGAGGTGATATCTCATTGTGGTTTTAATCTGCATTTCTCTGATGACCAGCGATGTGGAGCATCTTTTCATGTGCCTGTTGGCCATCTGAATCTCTTCTTTAGAGAAGTGTCTGTTCAGCTCCTCTGCCCATTTTTTAATTGGATTATTTGCTTTTTGTTTGTTGAGGTGCGTGAGCTCTTTGTATATTTTGGATGTCAACCCCTTATCGGATATGTCATTTATGAATATATTCTCCCACACTGTACGATGCCTTTTTGTTCTACTAATGGTGTCCTTTGCTTTGCAGAAGCTTTTCAGCTTGATATAGTCCCCCTTGTTCAGTTTTGCTCCCTCACTTCCTTGTACTTTAGTTAGGCTAGAAAGGTCACAACACCTAGGCCAATTAGATATTTTGGGAACAGTTTAAATTAAAAAATATTCTTCTCTTAAAAATGGAATCAAATGAATCCTTAATTGATTTTGAGGCAGTCTTTTCAGACTAGCCATATTTGAGTCACCCTTAGCTAACCAAGAAGGTAAGGCAATGGAATTCAGTTTTTCCTGAGGTAATGCACTTCACTTGTGCATCTGGGTGAAAGGTGAGAATGAATAAAACTCTCAGCTGTGGCTGACATGTTTGAAACGGAACAGAATGTAGCTGAAGGAAATGTGCCAGAAATGGGATTCAGGTTATAAACATAATGCTCACTGTCTCCTCTTACTGTTCTCCTGTGTGTATTCTTTCACACACCAGATTCATTTGCCCTAATGATAGACAGGCAGTGGAGTGACAATTTCATTAGTGAAGAGGCTGGACTCCAGCAATATACTTTCATGTCAGCAGTTTCATTGCCAGTGGTAGAGATCACAGAGAAACTGTACAGATGAGCTTAAGGATACATGAAAACAAAGATATATAGAATAAACATACTGTCAGATCATAATGGAAATATGGATGGGACTGGAAATAGGGATGAAGGGCCCTTGACGCTGACATCAATACTTCACTTCCCTTTCATGCATAGCTCAATAATCATTTGTTGACCGAATAACCTTGCTGGATGCCACTATTGATTTGCTAAGCCAATATGACTCCGAGTAGGAGGAAGTTCTGTGGCCGGTAGTAACAGCATCAGCACTTGTCTTGCCAGGGACTGTAATGCAGATCACAAGGATCAACTTAAGGCTAGGAAGCTGGGAGGCTGCAATCTACTACCCCTGGAGTGGCCAGGGATGGAGTACAAGGGCGTTTCCAGCTCCTTCTCACTATCTTCCCTCCTTTTTTCCTTCCTGGTTCGTACTTTCTACTTACTGCGTCGCGCACACTGGGACTTTCTCCTCTTCCATCCAAATAAACCTCTGGGTATCCAGGCAAGCTAGCCATTTGGCATCACCAGTTATAAAGTTTAACAAATGACTAAAGAGGAGCTCCACATAAACTTCATGGTAAGTCAACTTCCTGTAACGTTTGGTAATATAGTTGTATACAATTGGGTAAGTATAGCCATGCACTGGTCAGTTATTTCAAGTCATTTATGCCCTTCTGGGTCCTTCCACTACCTTATCTCTCCTCATATTCTTCTTGCCCGCCATGTATAGTTGATGTTTCTCTACTTGGCCCTCATTTTAGTTCACTTTCTAGCCTTACTCGTAGATACTTACACTTTTTCTCCATCATCTGTCTCTTCTCTACATCACTGACCTTGTTTAAATTAAGGGAACAAGGATGTAAATAGGAAAAAAGAGAATAACCTGGATGAGTTAAAAACCAACTTTTCTAATGCATTCAGAACCTAGCTCTATCTAGACACATGTCCTATATTTGTACTTCCAAATAGTTGAAACCAAGAACTATCTTTTTTATTGTGTATGAAGTTTTATTTTGTGCATTATGTTTCTTCGGTGTGGGAGGATATGTAGGAATATAGTCAAAACTGTAGGTGGTGATATTATAAATTTGCAAAGTTAGACAGGTATTTGGTTATTTTCTCATTTTCAAATACTTAATACATGGCGGGCACTTTAAATACAGTATCTCTTTTAATTCTCTCAACCATCCTATGAAGATGTGGAGCCTTGCGTGTAGTCTCATACCTAGTAAGTGGTGAAACTGGAATTGGAATGCAGATTTGTCTGACTCCAAAGCCCCAGTCTCTTTCCATTATATCACTGCTTCCAAACATAAATGATTCTGGGTTTTTCTGCTTCCTGATATTATAGCACATAAGGACCAGGCATATTTCCCCACTGGCTTCAGTGTTCTTATATTCAATTTCTCTATATTCCAAAGTGTGTAGAGTAATTTTTCTATTTACAAAGCATTCTAAACGTTGATTTGTAATTTAGGATTGGATGACCCTTCCCCCATTTTCTTTCCCCAACACATATGGATTACTTTCAAAAATCAAACTGTCATTTGAGACTAACAAGGAAAGACAGAGTGTGTTAAATTTTTCCTTGTCTTGAGGGCATGGTTTTCATTAAGCTCTCTACTTTTCTAGTAGGGAACAACCCTGTGGGCCAAGGCCTATGTTTAATTTTGTATTATGTGGACACGGTCTCCTCCATATTTATTCTCAGGGTCCTTTCATGATTCCTTGACGATAATATGACCAAGTCATGTCAGTGGCATTGTAGTGTCTTGGCCTTCAGCATTTGGCCAGTATTTTTAACAATGTTGCTTTTTTTAAATTAAAATATCACTGATATATGTATACAGTCTGATGAAGGTTTCACATGAGCAACATTGTGGTCACAGCATTCACCCATGTTATCAAGTCTTCTGCCCACACTCCATTGCAGTCACTGTCCATCAGCATAACAAGATGCCACAGAGTCACTTATTGTCTTCTCTGTGCTACACTGTCTTCCCCATGATCTCCCACACACCATGTGTGCCAATCATAATGCCCCTCAATCCCCTTCTCCCTCCATCCCCACCCATCCTCTCCCACCCCTCCCCTTTGGTAACCACTAGTTCCTTCTTGGACTCTGTGAGCCTGTGGCTGTTTTGTTCCTTCAGTTTTGCTTCATTGTTATACTCCACAACTGAGGGAAATCATTTGGCACTTGTCTTTCTCCATCTGCCTTATTTTACTGAGCATAATATCCGCCAGCTTCATCCATGTTGTTGCAAATGGTAGGATTTGTTTCTTTCTTATGGCTGAATAGTATTCCGTTGTGTATATGTACCACTTCTCCTTTATCCATTCATATACTGATAGATACTTAGGTTGCCTGCATATCTTAGCTACTGTAAATAGTGCTGCGATCAACATAGTGATGCATATGTCTTTTTGAAATGGGATTTTGTTTTCTTTGGGTAAATTCCTAGGGGTGGATTACTGGGTCAAATGGTATTTCTATTTTGAATTTTTTGAGGAACCTCCATATTGCTTTCCACAATGGCTGAACTAATTTACATCCCCACCAACAGTATAGGAGGGTACCCCTTTCTCCGCATCCTTGCCAGCATTTGTTGTTCCTTGTCTTTGGATGATGGCCATCCTTACGGGTGTGAGATTATATCTCACTGTGGTTTTAATTTGCATTTCCCTGCTAATTAGCAATGTGCAGCATCTTTTCCTGTGCCTCTTGGCCATCTGAATTTCTTCATTGAAGAAGTGTCAGTTCAGATCCTCTGCCCATTTTTTAATCAGGTTATTTGCTTTTTGGGTGTTGAGGCATGTGAGTTCTTTATATATTTTGGATGTTAACCCCTTGTCGGATCATTTACGAATATACTCTCCCATACTGTAGGATGCCTTTTTGTTCTATTGATGGTGTCCTTTGCTGTACAGAAGCTTTTTAGTTTGATGTAGTCCCATTTGTTCATTTTCTTTTGTTTCCCTTGCCCAAAGTGATGTGTGCAGGAAAAGTGGCTCATGTTTATATTCAACAGATTTTTGCCTATGTTTTCTTCTAAGAGTTTTATAGTTTCATGACTTACATTGAGGTCCTCGATCCATTTTAAGTTTACTTTTGTGTATGGATTTGGACAATAATCCAGTTTCATTCTCTTACATGTAGCTGTCCAGTTTTGCCAACATCAGTTGTTGAAGAGGCTGTCATTTCCCAATTATATATGCATGGCTCCTTTATCATATATTAATTGACCATATATGCTTGGGTTTATATCTGGGCTCTCTAGTCTGTTCCATTGGTCTATGGGTCTGTTCTTGTGCCAGTACCAAATTGTCTTGATTACTGTGGCTTTGTAGTAGAGCTTGAAGTTGGGAAGCGAGATCCCCCCTGCTTTATTCTTCCTTCTCAGCATTGCTTTGGCTATTTGGGGTCTTTTGTGGTTCCATGTGAATTTTAGAACTGTTTGTTCTAGTTCATTGAAGAATGCCATTGGTATTTTGATAGGGGTTGCATAGGATCTGTAGATTGTTTTAGGCCATTTTGACAATATTAATTGTTTCTATCCATGAGCATGGGATGTAGTTCTATTTATTGGTGTGTTCTTTAATTTCTCTCATGAGTGTCTTATAGCTTTCAGGGTATAGTTCTTTCACCTCCTTGGTTTGGTTTATTCCTAGGTATTTTATTCTTTTTGATGCAATTGTAAATGGAATGTTTTCCTGAGTTCTCTTTCCGCTAGTTCATCATTAGTATATAGAAATGCAACAGATTTCTGTGTATTAATTTTGTATCCTGCAACTTTGCTGAGTTCAGTTATTATATCTAGTAGTTTTGGAGTGGATTCTTTAGGGCTTTTTTATGTACAATATCATGTCATCTACAAACAGGGACAGTTTGACTTCTTCCTTAACAATCTGGGTGCCTTTTATTTCTTTGTGTTGTCTGATTGCCGTGGCTAGGACCTCCAGTACTGTGTTGAATAAAGGTGGGGAGAGTGGGCATCCTTGTCTTTTTCCTGATATTAAAGGAAAAGCTTTCAACTTTTTGCTCTTAATTATGATGTTGGCTGTGGTTTGTCTTATATGGCCTTTATTATGTTGAGGTACTTGCCCTCTATACCCATTTTGTTGAGAGAATTTATCATGAATGGGTTTTGAATTTTTTCAAATGCTTTCTAAGGATCTATGGAGATGATAATGTAGTTTTTGTCTTTTTTGTTGATGTGGGGATGATGTTGATGGATTTTCGAATATTGTACCATCCTTGAAACCCTGGAATAAATCCCATCTGATCATGACGTATGATCTTTTTGATGTAATTTTTAATTAAGTTTAGTAATATTTTGTTGAGTATTTTTGCATCTATGTTCATCATGGATGATTGTCCATAATTTTCTTTTATTTATGGTGTCTTTGCCTGGTTTTAGTATTAGATTGATGCTGGCCTCATAGAATGAGTTTGGAAGTATTCCCACTTCTATTCTTTGGAAAACTTTAAGGAGGATGGGTATTAGGTCTTCACTAAATGTTTGATAAAATTCAGCGGTGAAGCCCTCTGGTCCAGGGGTTTTGTTCTTAGGTAGTTTTTGGATTACCAATTCAACTCCATTGCTGGCAATTGGTCTTTTCAGATTTTCCGTTTCTTCCTGGGTTAGTCTTGAAAGGTTGTATTTTTCTAGAATGTTGTCCATTTGTTGTAGGTTATCCAGTTTGTTAGCATATAACGTTTCACAGTATTCTCTAATAATTCTTTGTATTTCTGTGGTATCCATAGTGATTTTTTCTTTCTCATTTATGATTCTGTTTATGTTTGAAGACTCTCTTTTTTTCTTGATAAGTCTGGCTAGGAGTTTATCTATTTTGTTTATGTTCTTGAAGAACCAGCTCCTGGTTTCATTGATTCTTTCTATTTTTTTATTCTTCTCAAGTTTATTTATTTCTGCTCTGATCTTTATTATGTCCCTCATTCTACAGACTTTGGGCCTCATTTGTTTTTCTTTTTCTACTTTCATTAACTGTGAGTTTAGACTGTTCATTTGGAATTGTTTTTCTTTCTTAAGGTAAGCCTGTATTGCAATATAATTCCCTCTTAGCATGGCCTTCACGCATCCCACAGATTTTGCGTGTTGAGTTATTGTTGTCATTTGTCTCCATATATTGCTTGATCTCTATTTTTATTGGGTCATTGATACATTTATTATTTAGGAACATGTTGTTAAGCCTCCATGTATTTGTGGGCTTTTTTTCTTTATATAATTATTTATTTATAGTTTCATAGCATTGTGGTCTGAGAAGCTTGTTGGTACAATTTCAATTGAATTTACTGAGGCTCTTTTTGTGGCCTAGTATATGATCTATTCTTGAAAATGTTCCATGTGCACTTGAGAAGAATGTGTATCCTGTTGCTTTTGGATGGAGTGTTCTGTAGTTGTCTCTTACGTTCTGTTCTAATACGTCTTTCAGTGTCTCTGTGTCCTTCCTTATTTTCTGTTTGGTTGATCTGTCCTTTGGAGTGAGTTGTGTGTTGAAGTCTCCCAAAATGAATGCATTGCATTCTATTTCCCCCTTTAATTCTGTTAGTATTCGTTTCACATATGTAGGTGATCCTGTGTTGGGTGCATAGGTATTTACAATGGTTATGGCCTTTTGTTGGACTGACCCCTTTATCATTATATAATGTTCTTCTTTGTCTATTGTTACTTTCTTTGTTTTGAAGTCTATTTTATCTGATACAAGTACTGCAGCTCCTGCATTTTTTCTCCCTATTATTTGCATGAAATATCTTTTTCCATCCCTTTACTTTCAGTCTGTATATATCTTTGGGTTTGATGTGAATCTCTTTTAGGCAGCATATAGATGGGTCTGGTTTTTTAATCCATTCCGTGACTCTGTGTCTTTTGATTGGTGCATTCAGTCCATTTATATTTTGGATGATTATGGATAGATATGTATTTACTGCTATTTCAGGTTTAGATTTTTTTATATAATTTATTTTGGTATCGTTAATCTACAATTACATGTGCAATATTATGGTTATTAAACTACCCCCTTTATCAGGTCCCCCCCACCAACCCCATTACAGTCACTGTCCATCAGCATAGTGAGATGCTATAGAATCACTACTTGTCTTCTCTGAGTTGTACAGCCCTCCCCGTGCAGGCTTCAGATTCTTGATAACCAAAGATTCAAGGGTAGCTTCTTTACTATCTAAAAGTCTAACTTAACTCACTTAGTATGCTATTTAAAATACAATATAAAGGTTCTTTTTTTTTTGTCCCTTCCTTTTCTTCCTCCTCCATTCTTTATATATTAGGTATCATATTCTCTAATCTTTGTGTATCCCTTGACTGACTTTGGGGGTAGTTGATTTAATTTTGCATTTTCTTAGTAATTAATTCATTTACTTCCTTTACTGTGGTGTCATTTTCTCTGGTTGCAGTTATTTAGTCTTAGGAATACTTCCATTTATAGTGGTCCCTCCAAAATACACTAGAGAGATGGTTTGTGGGAGGTATATTCTCTCAGCATTTGCTTATCTGGAAATTGTTTAATCCCTCCTTCAAATTTAAATGATAATCTTGCCAGATAAAGTATTCTTGGTTCGCAGCCTTTCTGTTTCATTGCATTGAATATATCATTCTGGCCTGTAATGTTTCTGCTTAGAATTCTTATGATAGCCTGATGGATTTTCCTTTGTATGTGATCTTATTTCTCTCTGTTACTGCTTTTAACACTCTGTCCTTATCCTTGATCTTTGACATTTTAATTATTATATGTCTTGGTGTTGTTTTCCTTGTGTCCCTTGTTGGGAGATCTGTGCACCTCCATGGCCTGAGACACTATCTTCTTCCCCAAACTGGGGAAGTTTTCAGCAATTATTTCTTCAAAGAGTCTTTCCATCCCTTTTTCTCTTTTCTTCTTTTGGTACCCCTATAATGTGAATATTGTTCTGTTTGAATAAGTCACATCATTTTCTTAATATTCTTTCATTCCTAGAGATCCTTTTTCTCTCTGTGCCTCAGCTTCTTTGTATTCCTGTTGTGTAATTTCTATTTCATTTACCATCTCCTCTGCCTCATCTAATTTGCTTTAGAATCCCTCCATTGTATGTTTCACTTCAGATACTTAATTTTTCAAAGTTTCCATCTCTTTCTTGAAATCCTCTCTGAGGTCTTGAATATTTTCTGTATCTCCCTGAGCATATTTATGATTTTTATTTTGAAATCTTTATCAGGAAGATTGGTGATTTCATTTTCACTTAGCCCTCTTTCTGGTGTTTGTGTGATTTTGGTTTGTACCAGGTTCTTTTGCCATTTCATATTTGTAATGATTAGTATGAAATAATAACTTTGTGTAGGTGGCACCTTGTAGTGCCCAGAAGCTCTACTCTCTGGAGCTGCCCAGCACCTGGAGCAATGGCCGGGGTCACAGGTAAGTCACACCAGTGTCTGCTAGGAGGAAAGAGCTCTTTCCTGCTTCCCAGCTGCATTGCCTGCCTCCAGTTCCAGGGCCAGTGGGCTGAGCATGCAGAGAGGAGCCTCTGCTTTATGCTCCTGTAGCTGCCATAGTCAGGGTCACCCTCTGGCTGGCCTAGCACAATGGGGTAGGGGACAGCAGTTTTGTGAACCGATGCCAGTGGGGAAGAAAGAGCAGCAGGCTGCATATCATAGTTGGGTGCCTCAGTGCATGTTGCCAGCCAGTGTGATGGAGGGCCTGAAGCTTATGAAAGTTCCCAGTCTGCTGGGCTGAATGCGACAGGACGATTTTGTCCACCTGTCCTTTCTCCTGAGCAGCAAGCTCTTCATAATCTTTGCCCCTTTAGCAGCCCTCTTGCTGTTGGGAAGTCCTTAAAAGTGCCCACCTTTGTCTTGTTCCAGAGTGACCGGTTGTGGGTTCTCCACTAGTGGCTGGAACCTCTGTCTCTCCAAGTATTCTGCGTGTGTTTGCTTTCCAGCCCCACTAATCTCCAGAGCACCATGTAATGTAGGTTCATGCTCCCAGTGCAGATCTCCAGGGTTGTGTGTTCAGCTGTCCTAGGCTTCTACCCCCGTCTGCTCCATTTCTCTTCTTCTCACTGTTTTGCTGGGATGGGGGGAGGGCTTGGGTTCCACCGAATTGCAGCTTTGCTACTTTACCCTTTTCTGTGAGGTCTTGTCTTTTCCCCAGATGTAGGCAGTCTGTTAGTTTTCTTTCCTGTTGCTCTTTCAGGATTAGTTGTATTTGCTGTATGTTCATATTATATGTGGTTTTGGGAGGAGGTTTCTGTCTCACTTCTTATGATGCCATCTTTAAGCCTTATCAACAAAGTTGCTTTCTGTCTGTTCTGCACTAAGCATCAGATATTCATGCTTCAGCTGTACAGTCATTCACTTTCTTTAATTCCAAAGGATTAAGTTGTATCTTTGCCACATACAACCAGGTATTAAACATAGTGTTCCCTCTTCTCAGTATATACTTCTTGTATATATGTCTTGCATCCAGCTCTAAATTTGGCCTATATGTTGACCTTGTATTTCACTGTCCCCAAGACGTAGACTGCCTCGGCTTTCTTTCACTGGTTCATTTCCTTTCTTGGGGTATTCTGGGTGAAGGAATTCCAGGCACGCTGCCCACCTTTATTTTCTTCCTAGTGTGAGATGGGATGGGGGACAATTGGAGGGGTGAAGAATGGACCAAGATAAAGAAAGCCCTGTAGATGGCCCAGCTTGTGATACTACAACTTTCTATGCCTTTTTGATTTCTGTCTTCTTTATCTTTCCCTTTGATTTGAAAAAATAAATAATAGATCTGATAATTCAAATAAAGGCTACAGCGTAAATTCTATTATCATATACTCAGCACAACTCTAGGGCCAATTTTAACCCAGATGTACTTGCTTCTGTATAATCTGGTGAATAAACAATCTCTATGAAATACTGATGATGGAACTTGCCTCCTGATACTTTACTGATACTTTAATCAGGAACTATTTTAAGTGGGCACTATTTGGTATCTAATGGTAATATACCATCTCCGCATGACTAAGCCTATTAGATTTTTGTAAATAAAGCAGGATGTTTCCTAGGGTCTGTAGTTTTAAAAAATGTAGTATGAAGAAAAATGGCAAATGCAGGATGGTAAAGGTTTATAACAGACTTTTTTTAAATTGTCAGTGTTTATAAATCATTTTTAAAGGAATATTAAGTTGTAAGGTTAGGAGAAAGTTAAAATTCTAGTTCATAGACATGCAAGGGATCTTCGCACAGGTCTGTTTTTCATGTTAAGAGAACAACCTAATTGGAGGTTTGTGGTCCAAGATAACAGCATAGGAAGATGCTGAACTCACCTCTTTCCACAGACACACCAAATCTACAGTTACATAAGGAATAATACCCACTGAAAAAGAACTAAAAACTAGCTGACTGGCTCCTTCCATAACAAGGGATAAAAGGACCATATCAAGTTGAGTAGGAGAGGCAGAGATGCAGTCTTGCCAAAAACTCGAACCCCACACAGTGACACATAATAAGGATGGATTTCATGGGTCTGGAGCTTCTCCCTAAGGAGCAAGGGATTTGCATCCCACATCAGGCGTTCCAGCCCTTAGGATGTGCACTGGAGAGATGAGGCCCCCAAAATGTCTGGCTTTGGAAAACAATGGGGCTATGTCCAGGGAACTCAGGGGGCTGTCAGGTATTCCTTTTGAGGCCCTCATGCATTGGTTCACTCATCCTGTGACCCAGTGCAAAGGAAGCATTTTGAGAGGTAACCGGATTATACTGAAGGAGATTCATTTGCTAATCTTGCAGTATCTGCTGGAGGGGCAGGGATAAGTTGGGACTTCCTTTGGGGACAGAGGCACTGGCAAGCACCATTTCTCCAGTCTCCCTCTACCTTGTTAGTGCAGTGGAGGGGGAGTGCACAGCCTCACTAAAGCCACCGGCATGCCCCACCCCTTTACTCTTCTCTGACATCAGCATTGCTAAAACTGCAGGTGTGCCCCATCCTCAACACTCTCCAGCAGCCTTGCTAAAGCCAATGGGTGAGCACAGCCCATGCAGGGGATGCCTCTTGATTACCTGGGTCTGGTGACTAGAAGGACTTGCATTCCTGGGCCCCACAAGACTATTACAATAGGAAAGACAGTTCAGGGCAGGCTACTACAATCAGAGCATGGCACAGACTCGTGACAGAAACACATCCCCAGCCTGCCTGTGAAAAGGCCCAGTTACTTGTCCTAGAGCTTCAACCTTAGAGGTAGGCTTCAGGTTTGCCACATATCTAGAGGCTACAGAGGCACTCTCAGGGAATGAAATGAGTTCATCAGCACTAAACTGGCCTTACAAGAAATATTAAGGGGACTTTGTTAAGTAGAAAAAGAAAGGCACTAAGTAATAACAAGGCAATATGTGAAAGTAAAAATCTCATTGCTAAAGGCAAATACATTGTAAAGGTAATGAATGAACCACTTATAAAGCTAGTGTGAAGGTTAAAAACAAAAATAGTAAAAATAATCATAATTACAATAATTAGTTGATGGTTGCACAAAATAAAAAGATGTAAAATCTGACACCAAAAACATAAGGCATGGGGGGAGAAAAATTTATAGAGGTTTTGGAATGTGTTCAAATTAGACTTAAAATGGACTACTATATGTATGTATATATATATAGGCTGTTTTATGTGAACTTCATGGTAACCACAATGCAAAAACCTATAGTAGATACACAAAAGATTTTGAGAAGGGACACTAAACACATCACTAAAGAAAGCAAACAAACAGCAAGCGAGAGAGCAAGAGAAGAAAGGAACAAAGAACTATGAAAACAGCCAGAAAACAATGAACAAAATGGCAATAAGTACATACTTAACCATAATTACTTTATAAATGGACTAAATTCTCCAATCAAAAGACATAAAAGCTGAGTGGACAAAAGATCAGGACTCGTCTCTATGTTGCCTACAAGGGACTCATGTCAGATCTAAGGACACACAGAGACTGAAAGTGAAGGAATGGAAAAAGGAAAATGAAAATGAAAACTGGTGTAGCTATACTTCTATCAGACAAAATAGACTTTAAAACAAAAGCTGTAATAAAAGACAAAGGAGGGCACTATATAATGATAAAGGGGTCCATCCATCAAGAGGATATAACATTTGTAAATATTTATGTATCCAACATAGGATCACCTAAATATATAAAACAAACACTAACAGACCTAGAGGGAGAAGTTGATAGCAATACAATAATAGTAGGGAATTTTAATAGCCCACTTGAATCCAGACAGAAAATGTAAGGAGATATTGGATTAAATGACAGTTAATCAGACATACTTAATAGATGTACAGAGAGTAGTCTATCCAAAATCAGCAGAATACACATTCTTCTCAAGTGTACTTGGAACATTCTCTAGGATGGATCATATGTTAGGCCACAAAACGAGTCTCATTGAATTTAAGAAGACTGAAATCATATCAAGCATCTTTTCTAACAACAATGCTATGAAACTAGAAATCAATTACAAAACAAAAACTGGAAAAATCACAAGTGGTGGAGATTAAACTACATGCTACATAAAACCAATGGGTCAATGAAGAAACCAAAGGGGAAAAAAAATACCATGAGACAAATAAAAATAGAAATACAACAACCCAAAATCTACGGGGTGCAGCAAAAGCAGTTATAAGTGACGTTCATAGTGATACAGGTCTATCCCAAGAAACAAGAAAAATCTCAATCTAACTTTACACCTAAAAAAACTGTAAAAAGAGGAACAAAGAAAACTCAGTATAAAGAAGGATGTGATAATGATCAGAGCAGATATAAGTGAAATAGAGACCAAAAAAAAAAATTAGAAAAGATCAATGAAACTGAAAGCTGATTCTTTGAAAAGAGACAAAACTGACAAACCTTTAGCTAGACACACCAAGAAGAAAAGCGAGGAGGCTCAAATAAATAAAATCAGAAATGAAAGAGAAGTTACATCTGATTCCATAGAAATGTAAAGGATCATAAGAGACTAGTACTATGAACAATGATATGCCATTAAATTGGACAGCCTAGAAGAAATGGATAAATTCCAAGAAATTTATCATTTTCTAGACTGAATCATGAAGAAATAGAAAATCTGAATAGACTGATTACTAGTAAAGAGATTGAATCAGTAATCAAAAACCTTCCAACAAACAAAAGTCCAGGACAAGATATCTTCCCTGGTGACTTTTACCAAAAATTCAAAGATTTAATACCTATCCTTCTCAAACTCTTCCAAAAAATTGAAGAGGACAGAATGCTTCCAAACTCATTTTACAAGGCCAGTATTACCCTGATACTAAAACAAAACAAGGACACCACAAGAAAAGAGAATTATAAGCCAATGTCTCTTAAGAACATAGATGTAAAAATCCTCAACAAAATAGTAGCAGGCTGAATTCATCAGTACATTATGAGGATCATATACCATGATTAAGAAGGATTTATTCCAGGGATACAAGGATGGCTCAAAATCTGTAAATTAATCAGTGCGATAAACCACATAACAGAGTTAAGGATAAAAATCATTATGATCATCTCCATAGATACAGAAAAAGCATTTGACAAAAATTCAACATCTACATGTGATAAAAACTCTCAATAAAGTGGGGGATAGATAGAATATACTTCAACATAATAAAAGCCATATATAACAAGCCCACAGCTAACATGATACTCAATGGCAAAAGCTGAAAAATATTCTTTGTCAGGAACAAGACAAAGATGACCAATCTTGCCATGTTTATTCAACATAATATTGAATATTCAACATAATCTACCCAGACCAGTTAGGCAAGAAAACAAAATAAATGGTATTCAAATTGGAAAGGAAGAAAAAGACTCCACCAAAAAAATTGTTGGAACTAATAAATAAATTCAGTAAAGTTTCAGGATACAAAATCGGTATACAGAAATCTGTTGTGTTTGTATGCACTAATAAAGAACTATCAATAAGAGAAAGTAAGAATATAATCCCATTTATAATTGCATCAAAAAGAATAAAATGCCTAGAAACAAATTTAACCAAGAAGATGAAAGACTAAAAGCTACAAGACGTTAATGGAAGAAACTGCAGAAGGCACAAAATATGGAAAGATAGTCCATGCTAATGGATTTTAAGAATTAGTATTGTTAAAATGTCCATCCTATTCAAAGCAATCTACAGATTCAATGCAACCCCTATCAAAATTCCAATGGAATTTTTCACAGATCTAGATCAAATAATTCTAAAAATTTTATGGACCCTCAAAAGCATAGCCAAAGCAATCTTGAGAAAGAACAAAGCTGGAGGTACCCCATGCCCTGATTTAAAACTATACTACAAAACTGCAGTAATCAAAACAGTATGGTATTGGATCAAAACAGACATACAGATCAATGGAACAGAACAGAGAGCCCAGAAACAAACCATACATATATGGTCAATTCATTTACAGCCAAGGAGCCAAGAATATACAATGGAGAAAAAGACGGTCTCTTCAATAAACGGTGTTAGAAAAACTGGACAGCCACATGCAAAAGAATTAAACTATGCCCTTATCTTACACCATATACATAAATTAACACAGAATGGATTAAGGGCTTGAATGTAAGACCCAATACCATAAAATTCCTCCAAGACAACACAGGCTGTAAGCTCCTTGACATCAGGTCTTGACATTGAATTTTTGCATCTGACTCCAAAAGCAAAAATAAATAACTGGGACTACATCAAACTGAAAAACTTCTGCACAGCAAAGGAAACCATCAACAAAATGAGAAGGCAATTACTGAATGGGAGAAAATATTTGTAAGTCATACATCTGGTAAGGGGGTCAATATCCAAAATATACAAAGAGCTCAGATAGCTCACTACCCAAAATAGAATCTGATTAAAAAATGGGCAGAGGATCTATGTAGACATTTTTCCAAAGAAGACAGACAGGTGGCCAAGAGGCACATGAAAAGATGTTTAACAATCCTAATTATCAGGGAAATGCAAATGAAAACCATGAGACATCACCTCACACCTGTTAGAATGGTATTATCAAAGACACAAGAAATAACAAGTGTTGGCAAGGATGTGGAGAAAAGGGAACCCTTTTAGCACTATTGGTGAAAATATAAATAGGTGAAGTCACTATGGAACACAGTATGGATATTCCTCAAAAAATTAAAAATAGAACTACCATATGATCCAGCAATTCCACTTCTAGGTACAGTATTTATCTAAAGAAAATGAAAACAACCATTGTGGAAAGCAGTTTGGAGGTTCCTCAAAAAACTAAAGATAGAAATACCATTTGACCCAGGAATTCCACTCCTAGGAATTTACCCTAAGAATGCAGGAGCCCAGTTTGAAAAAGACAGATGCACCCCTATGTTTATTGCAGCACTATTTACAATAGCCAAGAAATGGAAGCAACCTAAGTGCCCATAAGTAGATGAATGGATTAAGAAGATGTGGTGCATATACACAATGGACTATTATTCGGCCATAAGAAGAAAACAAATCCTACCATTTGCAACAACGTGGATGGAGCTAGAGGGTATTACGCTCAGTGAAATAAGCCAGGCGGAGAAAGACAAGTATCAAATGATTTCACTCATCTGTGGAGCATAAGAACAAAGCAAAAACTGAAGGAACAAAACAGCAGCAGAATCACAGAACCCAAGAATGGACTAACAGTTACCAAAGGGAAAGGGACTGGGGAAGATGGGGCAGGGGGGGACATAGGGAAGGCAGTATAACACAGAGAAGACAAGTGGTGATTCTATAGCATCTCACTATGCTGATGGACAGTGACTGTAATGGGGTATGTGGTGGGGACTTGATAATGGGGGGAATGTAGTAACCACAGTGTTGCTCATGTAAGTGTATATTAATTATACCAAAATAAAAAATAAATAAATAAAAGAAAATGAAAACACTAATTCAAAAAGATATATGAACACCTATTGAAGCATTATTTCATTGAAGCATTACAATAGCCAAGATATGGAAACAACCTGTATCCATTGTTAGTTGTATGGATAAAGAAGTGGTACATATATAATGGATACTACTTGACCATAAAAAAGAAGGAACTCTTGCCACTTGCAACAATATGGACAGACCTTGAGGGCATTATGCTAAGTGAAATAAGTCAGACAGAGAAAGACAAATACTATATGATTTCACTTATATGTGAAATCTGAAAAACAAAACAAAAATCAGAGGTACAGAGAACAGATTGGTGGTTATCAAAACACTGGGGCTCTGGGGGAGCAAAAAGGGTAAAGGGGATCAATTGTATGGTGACATGGAGTTATGTAGTGATCACTTTGTAGTATATACAGATATCAACTTATTATGTTGTAAACCTGAAACTGGTATGTTATATACCTATTTTACTTCAATAAAAATATTAAAGTAAATCTGAAATCAGAATTAAGGGGGGAAATAAGTTGGCCAGGAAAATAGATAGGTTCAGTATTTCGGCCTTAGTTCATTTGAGGTGCTGCTGAGACACCCAGGAGACTTGTCCTGGAGCTCTTAGAAAGGTCAGGGCAGGAGGCAGGAGAATCCTTAGAAGAGAGCAGAGTTGATACCCAAGGATGGGATGAGCTGGTTTAGATGTTTTGGAACTAGTTAAAAATACAGATTTCTTGGTCCTGCCCTTGGAGGTTCTTGGATGGGGCCTGCTGTTGTTTCCCTTTTATTTAACAAGCTCCCCAGGCCATTCTGATTTGCAGCCAGTTTAGTTCACAGGCTCATCCATCAACCAGGGCTTGGCTGTTGCTTTGTTGGGTCCAAAGGGGATCATATAATGTGAAAAAGATTCTTGTCCTGTCCTTTCAAAAGAGGGTAGTTTCCAAAGCAAAACAAGCTTTAGAGATATAGAGATATATTTTAAGAAAATATTTATGACCACTTCAGAGACAGTGGAGCCATTTCCATTGCACTTCAGGGTTTGATTTGTGTATTTAAAGGAAAGAAAATCATTTTTGTAGATTTAACCCAGATATTGATAGATAATTTTTGCATATTTTCTAAAGGAGTAATAGTTTAGAAAAAACAAGAAACAAGGCAAATTTTATTATGTTAAATAAGTAGAATGTTCTTAGTAACTCTTTGTGGCTTCCATGCAAAAAAAAAAAGTTTTATTTAAAAAAATAGAGCCCTATTGGTATGGAAATTGTATCCATACGTCAGGAATCATTTGTCTTTGGGTAGTAATATAGGTAAATGATAGATACAAATTAACCTGAATCAGATATAGATGCCAGGCCATATTTGAGGTTGACTTTTGGATATTTTCCTCTGAGGGTTATCTCTAGATCTATGTGTAAGCCCAGGGCACTACACACTTCCTGAATCAGATCTACTTCTCATTTGAGACAAATGGGTTATCAAGGATTTTTCCTATTTGACTCTGTGTTGGGAGAAGAGGGTACCATTGCTTTTGAGGTACATTTAAGACCAGTCCAGTCAAACTGAAGGATGGAGGGAGAAGTGGCCATTATAGGCTCCAAGGAGTTATAAAGGGTCTGTGGACCAGACAACCTAGAAGTTCAGAAGGGGACCACTTTGAACCATGTTAGGGAACTTGGAAGTTGGTGTAAATTCTTGGTTATAGAATTAAAACAAATTATATCTCTAGTTATCAACTTAGTCCAGTATTTTGTTTTGGCTGAGCCCTATTGGAGTCATATTTTACTTTGTGAATTTCTTCTGTTGTGACTTTTCACCTTTTACACATGTCCGAGTCTTCTTCTCATTCTATTCTACTGCTAATCTAGACAGATGTTTCCCTGTGGAGTTGGACATGTTCCCTATTCTCTGGCAGGAGTTATCATTAGATGGGAAACTTGGGAAGATTTCTGAATGATTGATCAGTAACTAGTGTATAATGTATAGATTGTTTATATTGATAAAGTGTTATTGTGGTATATTTGGGGTGCCGTTTTCAGAACCTTTTTTGTATGTGTTATCTGCTTCTCACAATATTTCTGTGAGATAGAGACGGTAGGGTAAGTTTAGTGTCACCACTTTATGGACTATAAACCAAGACTGGAATAATCTTGGTCCAGGGTCCTTGCCATTTAGCATTCCTGTAGTATCAGGTAGAGGAGGAGTGATAGATGAGAGAATGTATGTGTGTGGGCTTTGAAACTGTTGTGCAAATCTTCAGGCAGGGAATCATCATCATTATTAGTTTTCCTTAGAGGGAAAATTATTAAGCAGAATCTTAAGAACCACACAGTTCATACAAGACTGTTTTCAGTCCGGACAAAGTCACAGACTTAACTCTTAATATACTATGTTGTTCTGAATATAACTCCTCCTTCCAAAATGCTATTAACTTTTCATGAATTGATGAGGGTGTGTGTGTGAGTGCATATACAGACTAGAGTTTCTTGACTCTTCTCTTGGTGACAAATGGCTTTTGCACTTAGCGATGTGCTCATTTTATATAGCACATATAAGATGCAGAATGCATGATCATGTGGAATGCTGCTTGTGTGCAGACCTTCAGCAAGTGAATTATTCATCTGCATGTTCTATTTGTATTGACTCTCACATTGGGGAAAGGCTTATAACGCTTGAGATTTATGATTATGAGTGTTAGAGTTTATAATTAAGTGTGTTGGATGGCCAGCAGAAGCGGAGATGTCAGCAGGTGCTTTTTTTTTTCTCTAGGCCCATTTTCTGTTTCTTAGTTGCATTCTCACTATCTTTAAACACACACATACACACATGCACGCACACACATGCACACCCACCCACCCCTAGATGATTAATTCAGTCATGTGCAATTAAACTTATAATGCAGACTTCATGGAGGCAACACATAAAAAACAAAAGCTTAAGAGACCTATTAGTGAAGTTCATCTGAGTGCCTGAGGTATCAAGAATCTTTACAGCCTTGACAAAATGTATCTCTAAGTGTTCTTTGTTTAACTGAGATGTACTAATACACGTTGTATTGTATTTTAGTGTTCTTGTCCTTTTAATTAAAATCTCTTGAAATGAAAGTTTAAGGAGATGCCTGAGATTTAGTTGAAGTACCAAAGATTAGTATTTGTTAATGTAATGCCAGCGTTTGCCATGGCTTTTTTTAAACAATACGCTTGCTATTTCTTTCCCTAGAGAGACAGAAAGAAGTGTTTTTTTCCTTCTTCATTTTATAAAGTTGTCCTAGAATTTATATGGACTTCGTGGATTCCTAAGCAGAAAGATGCATGTATAAACACATGTTATCAAGCCTATCTTGATGAAAAATTAGACCTGTAAACTTCCACTTTCAAAAGTAGGAAAGGAAGCAAGCAGCAGCTCCATTGCTTAGAATGCTCTCAACTGAACCTGACAAAAAGGAGAAAATGTATTTCAAAGGGCATCTGTGCACGGGCTAATTAAAGAGTGGGACCACCTATCTGTCTCATTTCTATGGGTGCTTCAGATGAAAAGCTCTTGGTGGCGGACATTTCTCTTTGAATAAAAAGAAACCCCCTTGGTGAACTCTATTGCCACAATCTTTTCCTTGTGATGGATTCCTTACAGGAAAGTTGCAGAATGCATCGATCAGTTCTGTCTTTCCTACTAGCTTTGATTACTAGTTCTCAGATCTCCTAGTTCATTCACTGGGGACATTCTTGTTTATTCAGTTAGTTGCTTGTAAGGGAAGATGTCATACATGAGTAGACTTCAAACGAAAGCAGTGCTGGCATCATTGTGGCTTAGACTATTTGAAATGGGCACATAGATGTGCTTAAACAAAACACTTACCTCTCCCGTTAAATGCCCATTTAATACTTCCCTCGGGAAGAAGGTAGCCTTCAATTCGATTTGGAGTGCTCCTCTTAGACATTAGTGGTCTTCTTCAAGGATGCTTTTTAATTTAGCTAAATTCCAAGCAGACTGTTAGCCCTGTTTTGTTATCAAAGTGGACCTTTTTTCTATTCACAGCTCTAATGGCTCTCTCTAGATAGTCTTACCAGAATGCACCTAGGAAATTTTCTGCTTCTGATTTTTGACTCTACAGCCCACACAATGATTTGCAAAACCATTAGCATGTTCCTTTTTCTTTTGTTTTCTTTTGTTTCTTTTGTTTTAAAAAAATAAATGACCACCAAAAGAGGTTTCAGAACAAAATGAACTCACAAGGGCTCAGTTGACAGTACTCATCAACTAACTGCTTATGTCCAGACTCCATAATAACCATATTTCAGAGTTGTACATGCTTGATTGTTACAGTAAAGTTGATGAAATCAGATTGGGGTGGGGGGAGTTTGGAATTCTTCACTCAACTGTGCAGAAATTGGAGTGCTCTGATTCATACTCTCTAATATCTGGGCTGGGCTGGTATTTATAAAATATTGCCTGTTTTCTGTGGTGACGAAATGAATATTTCTGCAATACATTCAGTAAAGTTTTTTGGCTCTGGGAAATGCTCAGATGGTGGAGGAAGTTAGGTGAAGCCAAAGTAGCCTTTCAGTCACATGAGAACACTATTGTTTTTATTTGTTCCAAATAATGAATTTCACCCCCCCCCCTTTTTTTTTTTTTGCACTACCTCAGTTTCTACAAGGCAATCAATCTTTGGAAGGCCAAAGAAAGAAGGGCTTCGAGGTACTACAGGTCAAAGAAAGTGCAAGATCATTCAGCCATCTGTTCAGAAGGATGCTGCCATTGTAGGGTGGCTCACACCACATGAGTCAGAAATCAGAGGCTTGTCTGCAAAGTCGTTCATGTTCCTTTGTGTTGACACACTGACTCATCAGGGCACCTTGAAAGCGCTGACCTATCCTTCTAGATACAGGGCTAGATAAAGTGCTATTGGAAGACTGCCTTTCATTCTTAGTGTCAGACTTTTGACCTTTCAGGCTCCAGAGAGATTATAACTACGTGAAGGGTGTAGCATACATTCCCAAAGGGGTGGGATGGGAGTCATAGTTTTATCATAGGAGACCATGCTGGCTGTCCATGGAGTGAGGGAGATGGTATCAAGGAGAGCTCTGGGGTGAGGGAGTGCCTAAACTGAAGCATTTAGAGTCAGTGAGGCTTTGGCATGTAAAGAACAGACAGGGAATTCTGAAAAAGGAATTCCAGGCATAGGAAGTAAAGAGCATGTGCATAAGCCATGGGGCACCATATAACTGGCTTACAAAGAGGAATGCGATACAAGCCCTGCTCTTGTGAAGCTTACAGTCAGTAGGAGTATTCTGATTGGCCTTCCCAGTCACGAAGATGACTTTGTCCTGATGTACTGAATTTCAAGCTTTGTGCCCAGGGCTTCAGGGATGTGCCACCTGTGCAGTCACGCAGGGCCGTGTAGTCAGAAGGGCCCAGTGCTTGATTTAATGCTGTGCTGTTGCTCACTTGAAATTCTTAGTAATTTTTTAACAAGAGATCCCACATTTTAATTTTGTACAGGGCCTTACAAATTATGAGGACAGTTCTGCTTGTATCCCATAGTAATTTAACAAGTGTTGGCCTGAGGTGAACAAAATGACCAGCACCCTTTTCTGTACCCTTTTGTCTTCTGCATGTCCCCTCCACCTGGTTCCATCCCAGTGTGGGAAGCTTCAGAGAAACTCATTCCTACTCAAGTTGAGAGGACTTAATGGCTTCCTGTCCAAGGATTCTCTGCCTTCTACAAAAAGCAGGAAAAGGGTAGTGTTCAAAGAAATGCATTTTCAGAGTAGATTTTTGTTTTCCTAAAACAATGTATGATAGTTATAGCCACAGCAGCAACAAAAGCAACATTTGAACTGTGCTGTTTACGGAACTCATTCTTGCATATTATTCCATGCACAGGCAGGCTGATGGTTTCTGTGTTCTCTTCGTACTAGGTAAATAAACAAATAGAATGGATCCACTAAGCCCCCCAAAACAAGGGTGTTCATCCTGAATCCTGTGGAGGTCAAATGCCTGTGCTCGATATCTAGCGATCTTGGCTGGAGGGTGAGCCCGGCTCCTTTCTGCCTTGCCAGCATCAGTTAAGGTGGAAAATATTTTATCAATTTAAAATTGGATATGACATTATATAAGGGAGGAAATTTTGGGGACCAAAGCCCACAAAAGAGGGAGGTTCTTTTAGGTTGAGGGCCTTGTTCATCATGTAGACACCTACCACTTGGGCCAACTGGCCTGAAGATGCACAGACCAGGCTCTTCTCTCCCACGACACCATCGTTGTACCTAATCTGCCTGACCAGCACCTCTTAATTATTTACAATTGGATCTTTCAGAGAAGGAAAGCTGGTTTGATCTGTTATTTTACCTATATAAACCTAAAAGGAAGTATAAAATCTTAATGTGTTATTGAGCTCCACTTGAATTTAAGTGACCTTTTCTTCATTGTGCTAAAGAAGCATTATAAAAAGGGATGTATGGATATTTTGACAAACTCACTCTATTGAAAAAAGATTTGTCACCTTCAGACATCAGGAAACTTTTTTTTTTCTTTCAGGAAAAGAGTATTTTTTCTTAATAGCTTTTGGAGGATTGAGAGAAACCTTAAGAATAGGACCAAGTAAAATCAAAACCACAATGAGATATTGCCTCACACCACTTAGGATGGCCACCATCCAAAAGACAACAAACAAATGTTGGTGAGGATGCAGAGAAAATGGAACCCTCCTACACTGTTGGTAGGAATGTAAATTGATGCAGCCACTGTGGAAAGCAGTATGGAGGTTTCTCAAAAAACTAAAAGTGAAAATATCATTTGACCCAGCAATTCCATTCCTAGGAATTTACCCAAAGAAAACAAAATCCCTGATTCGAAAAGATATATGCACCCCTATGTTTATTACTGCACAATTTTCAATAGCCAAGACACAGAAGCAACCTAAGTGCCCATCAATAGATGAATGGCTAAAGAAGAAGTGGTACATATACACAATGGAATATTATTCAGCATAAAAAGAAAAGAAATCCTGCTATTTACAACAACATAGATGGATCTAGAGGGTATTAAGCTCAGTGAAATAAGCCAGGTAGAGAAAGACAAAACCATATGATTTAACTTACTTGTGAAATATAAAAACAAAGCAAAACAGAAGGAACAAAACAGCATTATACTCAGAGACAATGAGAAGTGATTAGTGGTTACAGAGGGAGAGGGGTGGTGTGGGGAGGGGGAGGGGAATAACGGGGCACAAAAATTCTCAGTCACAATATAAGTTGATCATGGTGATGGTAGGACAGCATGAAGAATATAGCCACTGATTGTGTAACATCTTCCTATATTGACAGATAGTAACCACACTAGGTGGATTGAGGATTTAATAATATGGGTAACTGTTGAGCCACTATGTTGTGCATTTGAAACCAATATAAGATTGTATATCAATGATACTAAAATAAAAAAAACAAATAGGAGCAATTAGAGTTAATAATCATTTGTTCACTTTAGACACAAAAGCTGAAACACTTGTTCCCTAGCCTTTAACAAGACTCAGGGAAGTGGGGATGGTAATCAGAGAAAATACCAGGGGCAGGAAATAGGAGGAAGCTTAGCTTTGTGAGCACAACACCAGGTTCAAGAAAGTGTGGCAGCAGGTAATGAATATGGTAGAGGTCTACTCATTTAGTCCCCTCTAGGTTTTCTATATGCTGGGCATTGTGCTCTGTTCTATGGAATAAAGATGAATATAAAATAAGGTCTTTGCTCTTGAGCTCAAAGTCTAGGTGGAGATGTGCCCAAATGCAACACCTCATTGCACCTGAGCCCATCTGACTCTGGTTACCCACCTTGATTTCTAATCCAAGGCTCAGGGGCAGGACCCTAAGGAACAAAACTAGATTTCTAGCCGGAAAGCCAAGAAAGGAACTCAGGCAAGATAGAACGTCCAGATGGGTACAAGATTGCTCAATTTGACCAAGATCAAATTATATAAATCACAAGGAGTTACTAAGCAGCCAGTTATTACAGCCAGGGTGAAAAGTCTGAACAGGACTATAGGTCCATGGAGACTGGGTGCAGAACACCAGGCTCCCTAGGAGCTGCCTGGGCTTTGTGGATTATCCTGAGCCTAAGCAAGGCTGGGCCATTAGGAGGCACCATCCAGAGTAACTCAGAAAATAGTGATGATGAAACTGAGTTAACTTTGAAGGCAAAGCTAAAAGGTGTTGTGATTTCTAGAAGTCTGTAAAAAGAAAAGGTTATCTCTAACAGCTTATAAATTATGCCACATAAGCTGTTGGTTAGTTTGGGAAAATGTGTCCTCAAAAATCCTGATTTGTGTGGTGACTCCCCAGGTACCTAAGGCACTGGATGTTAGAGAAACCTCATCTAATTAAGCACTGAACTCATCTATAGGAATAGAGAATGTTCCAGACTTTGAGAAGCTGCCTTTCAAGTAGTTTCTGTTTTGAGTCTCAGATAACATATACTCAATTCCTAATTACTGTGCTTTAAAACCATAGTCTTAAAACCATTTGTCTTCTCCCACTTCACCCTTTTCTTGGTATTGATGTAGCTAAGGTCTAACTTGCCAATACATTTCTCATAAGGTACATTTAGAGATTTGTCATACATGGTGGAAAGTCACTTTTTTAAACTAAGGTACTTTAAACACTCTATCAGCTTAGGGGTTGAAGTTGTACTTATACATCAGCATGTGGAAATGAAATTTGGTTAATGTGTGTTAAGAAATAGCTTCCTGTTGGTTCTGAGTTTAAAAGAGAAAAATCTAAATTACTGAAATATTAAACTATGAAAAATGGCTCTAGTCCCTGCCCATGAGGACTTTTGTTCCATGCGCTGCACTTGAGTTCATGTCTATATTGATGATGATTGTTTATTTGAGATGCTTACAACAGGGCTGGCCCACCATTTTAATATCGTTGCAATCCAGGGAAGTAGAACAGTAATCTACCACGTTATGTGCCTTTCAAAAGTTCAAGATAATTTATAATACTTGTAATATAACCCTTTAAAAACAGATTTTAAGTCCCTGATTATTTAGATACACAGTATAGTAAACTTGTTTCACTGGTTTTTCCTTTTTGAAGATTTGAATGAAAATTTATACTTGACTGGATAGTTTCCATGACTATCTTATCGGACCTAAGCCAGGTTGTTCAGAATAGAAGCTGGTAATTTTCTCTTGTCTCACCCCACCTTGACCAGGCATTGCAACATGAATTTGGAATTGGGACCATGTATGACCCTTATCCATTTATGTAATATTTAATCCTAGGAAAGCATAAGCAGACTCTCTGCCTTTGTAGTTTTTCACAGCTATGACCACTTCATGTGAATTAGCACAAGGGGAAGACATGGTCCCTGACAGGTGGTTAAAGGATAGTCTTTCCAAAGGACATTGTTCCTGAAGAATATAACAGCTTTTTTAATGTTCCTTGCTTCTTTTGATTATGTCAGTTTTCTGTTTGGAATGGTCATATGTGTCTTAACTACTTTGGAGAGAAGACTGGAGATACATTAACTAAGAGCACTGAACCTTTTATTTCACCAGGACTTATGGTTAAAGTTAAATATATCCATCATAATAGCTAAGAATTCAAAAGCAGTAGAATATGTCATCACCATAGAAATTTTAAGCAGCTCTAAGGCCTAGGTTATCTTACCCAGAGCCCTAACCTCCCACACCTGAGCTGCTATTAGAGCGACTCAGCCCCTGCTACTCCTACTCCTGCCACTAGGAACCAGCTACATCGCCTTCTCCTCTGTGCCCATGTTTACTTAATTTCTTTCCTTCTGCTTAGTTCTAGTTTCTGCCTAGTGGTTTGGGATTCTCATTAAACCGTTAAATTTTTTGAAATGGTCCATACATCAGATTCTTTCCAGTTGGCATATTGTACGCTGAAGCCACCATTTCGTTAACTGCTGATACAGACCTTCAGTATGCTAAACAAATACTTATTTAATGCCCTGCTCTGTGTCAAGCTCTGGGGTAAATACTGAGACACAAAGATGAGAGACGTAGTCCCCACCATGTAAGGGTTCACAGTGTAGCTGGGAAAACAAATGGATCAATAGATATTTTCAATATATTGCAATAGACTCAGGTGGAGGTATATGCAAGTATGCTATCAGAGCTGATGCAGATGCATCGTTTCTGCCTCTTAGAATCTGTTGTGCTTGCTACTTACTAAACGGATGTTTCAACCTTCCTTAAACTAGACTGTGAAGCCCTTAACATCTTCAGCCACTTTGTAGCCAACCTTTTATCACAGGGACGAGCATTTAGAGTGGAGATGAGAGGGACATTTAGGCTCTGGGATGCCTGAGGCCATGGAGGCAGGTTTCCAAGGTAGTTGTAACTCAAGGTATTTACTTGGGGTCTTTGTCTTCCACACGGTGGAGAAGGAACAGACAATGAGTGGAATCAGGACTAGAAAAAAGAACGGCGGAAAGCTAGAGAAGTGCTGGGAGGTGGGAGTGCAGAAAATAAAGAGGCACATATGGTGCGCTTCTCCCCCACCCCCATCTATGTGCCTTTGAGGCTAAAAAGGTGATTGACCCTGGTGTAGACTCCGTATATTTCTAGTAAGCTATATTTAGCTGTCTACTCCTTCAATGCCTTCTTAGCAACTTTCACACAAACGAGGCCTCCTTTGTGCTTAGGGACATTCTCAAGCACTTACGTTTTTTCCCTGGAATTCACAGGCCTGGCTCTGT
The DNA here is from genome assembly GCA_029783875.1 of Phataginus tricuspis. Taxonomy (NCBI): domain Eukaryota; kingdom Metazoa; phylum Chordata; class Mammalia; order Pholidota; family Manidae; genus Phataginus; species Phataginus tricuspis. The sequence continues at coordinate 112,118,212 of JAQQAC010016209.1, read as the reverse complement.
TCTGTATTTTATTGCTTTCAGCTTACTTCCTGTTCTCTTGATTAGAAACTAAAGCCTCTGTAGAAATGATATGAAGTTAAAAATGGAGCAGACACCAAGCATTACTTACTGGTGGCCACACCTTGGCCAGGTGAAGGGAATCTAGGGCAGTTGGGATAAAAATACTAAATGGAACCAGCTTTCTGCACATGTCTTGTTCAAAAGGAAAAAAGGTATTTTTGAGGCTTTGCTTCTTCAAATTTTCTGTGGAGTCATTTAGGTAAGTTTAGGGCGTAATTTTAGTTTTTCATGCCGCTGTCTCCTGTGCAGATGGAGGAGAAGCATCCTGGATTAGCTCGGTTTAAACGATGCTAAAAGGTATACATTTGCAGGCACTATCAGGGGGGTGACTGAAAATGATCACCCCTGACAGCAGGAGATGGACCCATTCTTTCTTTTCACCTCCTGGGGGTTGAAAGACTCTCAACTTTATTAACAAGAACTTGCAGGGACAAGCCAGCTAAGCTTATTTAGTTCCAAATGAACACTTTAATTCATCAAAAGCTTCCAGGGAGCCTCTGAAGGTTTATGGGAGACATGCCACACAAAAGCCTCTCTGAGGTCCAAGGCAGTGATCCAGTTCTGAAGCTAGAGACTGTTGGTTTCCTACACAAATATATAGGCTGTTGGTCTTGTGAGCAGACTGCTGTTGTGGCCTGGGGGGTAGTATGTAAGATTGGAGCCCATAAAGGATGTACCCAGGGTGCAGAGTTAGGAGACTTTGGGTTTGGTAACTTAGGAAAAAATAGGAGGAAAATCTGTTTGGATGTAAGACTTGGCGTATGTTTACTGAGAGCATCAAATCTTTTATTTCACAAGAAGATATGGTTTAAGTTAAATATATGCATCATGGCAGCTAAGAACTCAAAAGCAATAGAATATGCCATCACAATAGAAATTCACATGTTGAATGGTTTTGGATTCTCATTAAGCCCTTAAATTTCTTCATAGGAATTATGGGCGTATGCCCATTCATGTTAATTGTAGTTTTTCTTTATATATATTTTCATGTGCACTTTTAATATTGTAGCAGGGTGTTCAGTTTTGGGACTTAATTATACTCTTTTAAAAACTCCCCAATTTATAATGGGTACAGTGTTTTAATTAAAACGCTTTTTCACCAAGTCATAGTGATAAATTTCTTGGAGAGGCAAATAATCACCTTGTAACGTCAGCTTACTTTGATGCCAACAGTTGGCTGTTTTGTCTTTTGGTACTAACTCAGGATAATCATAAACCGAAAGATTATCATTATCATTTTATTATATTACTCTACTTAAAGAGAATAGATCAAAAGGAAGATTGTGTTTGGCAGCCCTCTGCATAATAGCCTTTTGTTCCGAGGAAACACGGCTCCCTCCCCTAGTGTGTATAGAACAACCCGGGACACTTCTGGCAGCTGGCCATGGAGTCCATCCTGGCTTTGGCAAGAACAGATGGTTTTGGGGTCTGTTGTTCACATTTGATTTCCATGTTACAAATTTTGAATGAAGTCTTTACTGAACCCTTTGTCCTGCAGCCTGTAGCTCCTCACATCAGGGGGCAGTTAGGCGCCGCTTCTGACATGCCAATATGACACCCGAGGACTGCCATGTATTGCTGTCCTGGATTCCCCCTGCCTCTGGCCCTCTACTGGATGGAAGCAGTAAGCGTGGGTTTACTGCCCTCTGGTGTCTAGCTCAGAGAGGTGCCGAAGAGCCTGAGCTCTGAACTCCAGGAACCCCGGGGAGACAAATGCTTGAGCTCTGCCTGGCACCTGGGAGCAGCCGTGGAGGTGCCCGTTGGAGGCCAGACCCTATCAGAACCTGCGAGTGCTGTGCGGTAGACTTTCAGCTGGGAAGGACTTTGAGCTCACCCACTTCCCACCTTCATGGTCTCAGTCCACACACATTTATTGAGCATCTACTATGCTTTTAATTTTTAATTCAGCAGATACTTATTAGTACCTACTGTGTGCTGGGCACTGTGCTCTGTAGGTAGGGATATAGCAGTGAAAAAGATGCAGTGACAAAGAGAAGTCCCTGCCTTACCAGAGCTTAAATTCTATTGGTGGGGCAGGACGTAGAGGGCAAGGAGAAAAGCCAATGAGGACATAAACACGGCAGTTTAAAATCTGTGCTAAGTGCTGTGGAGGGAAAGTAAAGCAAGGTAGGGTTAAGGAGGGCTGCGCATAGTGGTGGTATTTTAGACAGGGTGGCCAGGAAAACTTCTCCAGAGGGAGTATTTGAAAGGAGAGCTGAATGCAGTGAGGAACGAGTCACTGGGGACAGCCTTAGGGAGCTGAGGCCAGAGAGAGGGAGAGACGGGCCTACAGACTTGCAGCTTTGGAATGCCTGTTCCCCAACAACAAAGCCAATGTTCTTACCTCGGAGCTGCATCCATCCAGGTCAAATAACAGACAAAATAATTATTGAGCTCCGTCTCTGTTCCACATAGACAACTAGACCCTGGCTTAGAAGGAGGCACAAACATGAATTAAGGTTGCTGTTAAGAGGCTTAAGGTCTAAATGTTTGTGTCTGACAGGGTATCTTTTGCATAGAAAAGGCAGCAGTCACCTGCGTGAATGGCACCCTCGGTGCTGATAGACATTGTAATCCTGTGGTGTCTGGGGCTAGCCTGCTGAGTGCTGGGTGGCCTGTGTGACTTAGAGGATGGGTTTCCAAGGTTGCTGCAACATGGGGTCACTTGCTGTTTCTCCCCACCCCGCCCCAGCAGAATGGCTCTCCCGGACTCTGGGTTGGGAGGGAGGGGCTGCCTTGGCTTGCTTTGAAAGGAGCCCCGTCAGGAAGACTCTGTAGAGGGCAGGTTGCTATTCTTCACAGAGTGGTGGGGTGATGCTGCAAGGTCATCAGATTCAGAGATGGGTCAAAGCACTAATGAACTGGAACCCTCATCCACACGGCAGTCCAATCACTTAGGATAGATGCTGGAGACGCTGCTTTTGTTGAGAGCCCGCCCCACGCACACTTTCTGTCCTGCCCTGGGCCCTCCCTGGCTTTACATCTCAGCTCCCATTCCTTTCGTGGGGCTACTTACACTGTGTTTTGGCTGAGGATCTCTCTTCAGAAGAAACAGCCTCCTGTTCTCATTTCTTTTTACATAATGGTTCAAAGATTGGATGGTAGGGTTTCTCTAGTAGACCTTTAAGACCTGATTTTCATCTCTCTAAAATCTGTTGTCATCATGTGTAGATACCTGACAGCCTAATTATGGACGTGCCACCAGTAAGCATGTGGTAGGGAGATAGTAGGTGACTGGTTTAGACTTTATGTACCTCTGATTTTTCTACTACCAAGGGGGAATTTTTATTTATTTATTTAATTTTCTGTTGACCTATTAGTTTCAGGTGTACAACATAGTGATTTGATGATTATATATGTTATGAAATATTCGCTGTAAGTGTAGTCACCACCTATTACCATACAAAGTTATTCCAGTATCATTGGCTATATTGGGAAAATTTTTTAATGAGAACTTTTGGAGTCTTTAGCAGAAAATTCTAGCAGAAAACATGTCCTTTCAAAAGGGAAGTATATTTCATCTCCTACAGTAACATATCCTCTTCTGCCCCCCGCCCCCCCAGCTCAGAGAATGACACAGGTGACAATCAAAAAAGGAGAGTTTGAAATGAAATACGATGAGTATAATCTGAGGTCAGCTTTTAGTACAGCCTGAGTGAGTGTAATCAATCTCCTGAGGAATGATCGCCTCCTCTTTCAAGAGAGAGAAATGTTCCATGTGGCTGGTAGGAGGGGAAGAAATTCTGTCTTCGCCTCTGGTGCTTGCTGATATGCAGGACCTCTTTGCTACATGTACATCTTTCTTAGGGCTTTCAAATTCATTCTTATTGTCTCTCCCCCTCTTCTTCTTCCTCTTTCTCTTTCCTTCTCATACGTCAGCCAGTACATCTTTTTCGGCTGATCTCTATTTCTTCTATGTCACCCAGCCAACTGACTCCTCATTTATCAGTTAGCAACTAATTGTGCACTGATTACCCCAGCCTTCTGCAGCTCCGGCTGGGGAGGAACCTGCACACAGTGACCTCATTTCATTGTATCTCATGCATCAGCACTGTTTTGGAAATACATGAGCACCTTGGAGAGCTTCAACAGAAACACTAGTTAAGCAGGAGTTCCCCAAGGTTTTAGCTGACTGAGAATTTTTCCCTTTTGGAAATTCTTCACTAAATGCTCTCTGCTCTCTTTTACCACTTTATTTGGTAAAGTTGAAGGATAGCAGAAAGATCCATTTGTGCTGATTTTAAAATGATAATAGCTTATATTTGCACAGTACCTTAAAGGCATTTTCGCCTTCGTCTCTTTTTTTTCTCCTGTGACAACCCAGTGGCGGATAAGGGACCATCCCTGTTTGGTGGTGAGGCAGGAAGATAGGTGAAGGAACTGCGGATTCAGAATCAGAAAACCTGGTCTCGGCTGACCATTCACAGAGGTGACAGCTGTCCCCTCAAGACTCTGGAAGTAGCTTGTTCTGTAATAATTAAACTTTAAACAAGATGCAATAGATCAAACCAGAGAGATGTCACTGGAAGGTATTAACATCATTAAAGAAGTGATATGTGAACGAGCACAGAGGCTGGAGAGAGTAACTGGGGCCATTCTGCAGAGCCTGTCCAGCTGGAAGGGCATGGGTGTCTGAGGGCCAGGTCCTGGGGCTGGTTTATCATCATCATGGAGATGATTCATTAGATTATAAGACCTGGTTCCACTGAACATTTACATGAAGTAACTAACTCACCTGGTAATGATTCCAGGCTCACCAACCAACCTTCTGGTTATAATTCATCTTTCCATGTAGCTTGTCAATGGAGAATGTGTCCAGAGATGTAAGAATCCAGTCTCCTTAGCAGTAACAATCCATATCACAAATGAATACTTAAACATTCTGGTTGCATATGCCAGTTTCTTGAGAGCTTTCTTAGCCCAAGTCAGATGAACACTAGGACACTGACAAAATGAAATTGCTGGAGGAGCACAGCTGAGGACCATCTTTTGGATCATAGTAAATTTGTCAAAGTGAAGCCTCCACCGTGAAGCCTAGTGGTAGCTGCCTGTCCAGCTGGCCTTCCCTGCTGGTTTCCTTCATTATGGCCATGCACACGTTCTCTTGAATGTCTAATGACTTTTGTATTCATAGGCTGTGTAACCTTGGGTAAGTCATGTCTCCTCTCTGGGCCTCAGTGCCTGCCCCTTAAGAGTGCTATGGAAACTATATAAATATAAGGTGGTAGTAGTAAGATAAGGAGGAAGGAAAAAACAGGTCTAAGGCTTAGCATCAGAAGTAGTTTGCCTAACATCAGACATCTACCTGACGGCAGTCTGAAGTCACATGGGACCCTCATGAATCCTTTTCTACCAATGGAGGTGCAAAGGAACGAGAAGTGGCCATAGCATAAGGTGAGGCTAGGAAGGCAAAAACAGAAAAGTCTTGAGTAGGCGAAGAGGGTGTGGCCCTTTTATCAGAGGTGAAACAGTGAAGCTGAGTCCCACCTGAGAAGAGGGGATTGGTCACAGAGCATCAGAGAATTCGTAATAGTGAGAAAGTGCCTACTCCCCCAGATGAATCCCTTGCTCCCCTCTCCAAGGATCTGAACGGTCCCCTGAACTCAAGGTTTGCTGTGGCATACCTTCTAAGTCTTTGCTTAGAGCACAAGAGCAGAGCTTTTCCCCTAAATTTCCACCATGCCCTCCCTGTGGTTGCTAGATCGCTTTACCTGGGGTGCTAACTGGCATTTGCCTTGGACCACTGCAGATACTCCCATACCTTTATACATATTTCTCACAAAAACTCTTTGAGGGCAGAGACATATTCATCTTTGATCTCCAGGGGCTAACACAGTGTCTGGCAAAATGGTAATGAAGGTCTAAATCACTGACTTAACTGAATGAAAGTCTCTTTGTAGGTAGATCTGTCCTGTCTTCTTCATTCCAAGCTCTGATGATGATAAGAGCAAACCCAGAGTGGCCAAGGGTATTGGAACTGAATCACAGGATGTGCAGATAGATCATCCATTTCCACCTCCACATCTTACAGGTGGGGGCCCAGGAGCCCAGAAGATTGAAGCCACTTCTTGAGGCCATATGGTTAGTGACAAAGGTGGGACCAGAAGCCAGATCAGCTGATTTAGGACAGGACAGAACAGAACTGAATAGAACAGGGTTACTGGGCACAGGACAGATCTAATCTCCACTTGGCAGCAGCCTTGGTCCTTTAGGAACCTACCACTCTCTGTTTAGTCTACCCTGTTCAGACTTATTTGTGCTGGAGGGAACGGTTAATGGGGTTCTAGGGGTTCTTAGCTACTTGTTCGGTGATCTTGCCTAGAACCAAAGCCCGATTGCTTGAAGAAGTAAAGGCCATGCACAACATGGCTAGGAAAAAAATCCTAGAAGTTAATCATGTTTTCATACAGTCACGGACTTTAGCATGGAACCCTCAGAACCTAGCTAGAATCTAGGAGTGTTTTTGTTAGATGGCTATTGCTAATGAGTGAGAAAAAAATGTATACTTTCCAATGTCAGGTTAATGATACGCATTTGTGTCAGACACCTCATTCCTTTGACTATGGTAAATGTTAGAGGCTCCAATTTAGTCTCCCTGGATGTAATTTTATGAGGCTCAGGTAGTGTCGTGGGCCATGGATTTGAATGGCCCTTTTAAGTTCTTTTAGACTATAGGAAATCCTGTAGAAATAGAATTCTGCTGAGAGCCCACTGTTTTGTGATTATTTTCTATTGCTATAAACAGTATTAAGTATCAAATTATTGTCCCTCAAACTTGAGAAAAGAGTTAAATAATCACTACAGGTTGACAGCTATGGTAATTCTTTTGTTTTTATCCACCGACCCGATGGACTATGTGTACAGTTATAAGTTTTTTGACTTTGAACTTTTTATTAGTGATGATAGATGCTTGATTGTGTTTAAAAATACTATCGACTTTTCACACATACTTTATAAAATATGTATTCTTTATTTTGACAGGATTATGTTTAAAGTAGCCTTTTGATGAGAGACATTTATGTTTTCTAGGTCTTTTGTCCCTGGTGATGTGCTGTAACTTTTTATAAATCAAAGGGTTTATTGATCTATAGATTTCATATTATACTGGGCATGAATAGCTATTGCTTTATTACTCGAGAAACTGACTTCCATATAGTCAGGGTGAAACATATTGATTTTCATGGACTATAGTGTTCTTTGCAGAAAGAACATGTTGAATTTTAATTTCCTGAGAATGTCAACTTGCCTTGCCTCTCAAGAAATTAATCTGGGCTAGTGTTTACTGATGTGATATCAGTCTCACATACTTGATCAGACATCATGTCATTTTATTATGTCGATATCTTTCAGAGGCATTGCCAGTCCTTGGAATCAGAATCCCATCTTTCCTTTTGATGGTGTACACTTAGCACCAGTAAGTAAGCAACCAGTAAATGCAAAAACCTGTACCCGACACATAATAGAGGTTTACTTTTAGAAATTGTTTATTGAGATCTTACTAATGCCTGGTATAGTACCAAGCTATATATATCTATATTTATATTGATCTGTATCTCATTTAGTTCTCAAAATAATTCGTCAGGATAGATAGTATCATTTCCCTTTCATAGGTGAGAAACTGAGGCTCAGAGAGGTTGCATAATTTGCCCATAGTCATGCAGCCTGTAACCCATAAAAAGTGGTAGAGCTATGATTTGGACCTAGTTTACATGACTCTGGAGTCAACTTAGCTATAACGTTTCCCACAAACAGGCTGGAACTGGCTTTGAGATCCTCAGACCTATCCTGTCTCTGACAAACAGCAAAGTAAGACCCCATCCCCACCCCTAGCTCCCCTAACCAAAGGGGGAAGAGAGACTCATCCCTGGTGAGCAAGTCTGTGCTCATGCAGTGCTGTCAGTGGCTGTCTACATCCACAAGTAAAGGCCCTGAAGGAAGTTTCTTCCAAGGAGGTTCTCATACAGGTTTATTCGAAGACCTGAATTTTAAATGGAGCCACCTCAGCGTATCCTGATTTACTGTTTCCTAAAGGGAAAAACCTTGTGGTTACTTAAAAAACAAAATAAAAACCAAAACCCTTTATTCAAAAAAGGAGTAGTTGTCCTGAAAAGGCAAGTCCACAGAGTCAGAAAGTACATTGGTGGTTGCCAGGGCCGGGAGAGGGGAGGGGAGACTAGGGAGGGACTGCTCCTGTGTACAGGGGTTCTTTTGGGGGTGATGAAAACGTTCTGGGATCAGCCAGTGGTGATGGTTGCGCATCTTTGTGAATATACGACAAGCCACCAAATCATATACTTCAAAGAGGTGAATTTTATGGAATGTGAATTACAGCTCAATTTTTTTTAAAAAAGAGAAATGGAGCATCTGCTTAGAGCATCCATGTCCTTGGGGGTTTGCAATGCCATTTGTGGCCTCTGACTTTGGACCAAACAGCAGTGGGTGACTTTGAAATGAGCCCTGCCCAGGGGTTGGTCAGCACGGGCTCCTAGTTGCCAGTGGAGATTTTTAACTCCCTGGTTACCAATTTCCTATGAAAGCCGTGGAAACAGTTTGGGACCCTGCCTCTCTGCAGGATACTCAGGTAAAGGCTGTTTTTTTTTTTTCTTCAGAAGAAATGTGAATGAAGTATAACTTCCCCAAATAACTTGATTTATCTTGAAGTGCAGCAATTTGCTACACGTGCGTTTTTCAGAAAGCACTAATCAATTCCAGGTCAGAATCAATTAAAGCTCCCCACAAATTGATAGTGAGGTCTTAAAAAGGCTCGGCAGCTTTGGAATGTTAAATTTACTTGCTGTAAATTTGGAGTAAGAACATAAAGAATCACTTTCCAGCAAGATGATGAAAATCCATCATGTTCATTATGTGTTTCTTCAGAAGCACACTACATTAATTTTCTAGCTCAACTAAGTGGAGGAAGTAAGGTTTCTTGTTACTAACAAGTTGCTCTGATGTTTAGAGAGGCGGTCTAGTTCCATTAATGAATCCAATCTGCTCTGACTTGCAATCCTGTTTAATGTGTCCTAAAAACCCTAATGTTGATAAGTGTCATACAAACCAATATGAGGGTTTTTCTTCCCCATTAAAACAAAGTCCAGAAAGTGTTTATAAAACTTACTTTTGTTGTCCAGTGATCCAGGTGCTCACTGAGAGCTCTTGATTGTCCATGCTAATGGGGGAGAGCAGTGCTTGTGGCCCTTCTGGAAATCATCTCTTTGCCTTTGGGGTGTATACTGGTACTCATTTGATGTGGGGGGACACAGCAGAATGAAGGAGAAAATAAAGCCCTCCTGGAAAGCAGCACCTCCTCCTCCAAGCCCTTTTCAGATTTCTGCCCCATCCTAGGCTGTGCAGGAGAATGAAAGTATTACCTCTCAACCCAAAGAGGTCTTCTGTTAGCTAGATGACAGTAGTGAGGTGTTTTCATGTTTAAAAGGCCTCTTTCTCAGTTGCAGACCAGCACGGAGAAGTGAAAAGAACCGCAAGCTAATGAAGTGCATCAATGTCAGGCAACTTCTCATCTACTTTGCTCAACTTTGTTAATAAGCACTTGAAAGCAAGGTGATTCACTCTGGGATACCTGAGGTTTTTTGACTTATCTTTCTAGGCCCTGTACAACACAGCTTTCCAGCTCATCTTAGAGGACCCCTAGAAGCTTTCCAAATCTACACTGTGGTCCAGAAGTGCTTCACACCTCTGGACATGCAGCCTATGTTGTTGTGAATGGTAGCAGCTGGTAAACAGCCTCTAGAAATGCTGCCCAGAAGTTCAGGTCAGGAAGGGGTGGCTGTGCCTTGGCTTCCTGTGATCCCAGACCCTCCATGCCTATGATCCCTGGTTCTGGTTCTGTGTGGCCTCTCTCTGCTCGCACTCTCCTGACGAAGCTGACTTCTAGGGCACCTGTACCTTGGACACCTTTTTTGGCCCAATGCGTGCTGTGGTTGCACGGGCCTCACTGTTCACCCGCTGCCTACTGACCCCTTGACATCTTCTAGACTCTGCTGGCCTACGAAACGCTCAGGGCTGGCCTCTGCTTACCTGCCGCCTTACTGTCTGAGTTCAAAGCTTTAGCAGCCTGTTCACATAGATGTAACACCTATCCTTGTGACAGATCTCTATCTGTTACCATGGGAACTAGGCATGCAAAATCTATATGATAGGCATCCAGCCTCAATCTCTATGGTCATTTCTTGGTTGTCAGTGCTAATGGAGGGAAGCAGAGGCACACATAATCTGAGTGGACGACCCAATGCTCATCTGTATTTGATGTTGGAATGGACATGCACAGTCCATCAGGCAGCCACCTGTAAACGGACTGCTCTGAGTCTGGTCGAGACTTCCGTTTTATAGTAAGGTGCTAGGAGAGGATAGAGAAGAGGGAATGGAGAAAAAGAAAAGAGTAGGAGGGATGGAGAGAAGATCACGAGGGGGTGTGGGGAACAGGAACTGTGAAGAGCCATAGTGACAGCAGAATGTTCCTGTGAGTTAGAACGGCGGGCAGGAGAGGGGGGTTGGTGGGGGGTGATGAGTGCTTCCGAAGGTAACTGGCTTGCTCTGCTGGGCTCTCCTTTTCTTTCTGTTCATTAAATGGAAACCTCAGATTTGCATTTCTATCACAGTTTCAAGCTTGATTACTCCAACAAGTGCTCCTCAGATAGATAGCCACCTTTTTATTATACTTTCCATAGAGATGAAATTTAGCAAGTGGTGGTAATTGCGGTGAAGGTCCCAGCCTCTAGCAGAGAAAATGGGCTTGCAGGGGACCTGATTAGCCACTGTGTTGCTTTGGTACTGGGCCAGGGGCTTAGGGCTAACACTCTGTCTCCCACAGAGAAGATGGAAGGGACTGTCTAGGGTCTTCAATAAGCAGGATCCCTCTGGTAGTATTTAGAGCTGTCTCTTCTCAGAGCAATTGCTATTTGGGGAATGGGCTCCCTGATGAATAACTTCTTTGCATGATTCATGGAGGTCTTTGCCAGTGACAGTGCTTCTGACCCAGAGGGAGTCATGAGTTTCTGTCCTCAGAAGTGCAAGGAAGGTGGAAGCCCCCAAGAGCCCTAAATGAGCTGCTGAGGGCATCATAGAGGTTGGATTTCAGCCGGCAGGAAGTTCCTTTCGAACCAGAATCATGCGTGATTCTCTTTTGGACTCTTGGCACCCTTAGTACAGTGCCTGGCACAGAGCAGGCCCTCATGGTGCACCGCAGCAGAGGCCAAACACGTAAGGGTAGCTTTTAGCCACTGTGTTTCCCCTAGCCCTGGTCAGTTCCCTCCCTTCCAACTTGCTTCTTCCCCACCTTCCCGGAGCAGGCTTACACCTAGTTTCTACTTCATCAGGCTTGTCCAAGGGTTTCGGAAGAGACGTCTACTCCAGTGTATCACTTGTGCCAAACAGTCTGGGGCTTTGCAGACAGCGGTCAGCGAGGACAGATAGTGGGTGTGAGTTATTTTCTCAGTTTGTTGAAAAAGTGCTTGATTTGGTATCCTGTCAGCCTGGCCTTAAAGTCATTTCATGGAGTCCCCAGTTGCCTCATTTTGCACCGTGACACCTGGCTCAGCTCTAGCCCCTGTGATCCTGGCAGTGTAGCCAGCCAGCTGTGACAGTCACCATCTGGCCTGGCCTTTCATTCCCCCTGCATCAGGGCTGACTAATGTGGCAGGAAAACATTCCCATTACATTTTTGTGGATGACGCAGGCCAGTGGATTTACTTTGGAAGTGAAGGAAATGAGAGTAAGAGAGATTTCCTTCTAGCTTATATTGCCAGAGAACTCTTAGTCAGCGAGGCAGTTGGGAAAGCAAATAGAGCCACCTTTGTAGATGCAGAGGATTGAGTCAGAGAGAAAAATAATAAAAAATACAGAATTAAAAGGAAAACAAAATGTAAGGCTGTAATCAGGGGAGGAAATACAACATCTTTCATACCGACATCATTTCTGCAATAATTTTCAACATGTCAGTGAGAGCATTGTAATTCCAAAGGGCTTGAGATATGAGAAAAATAAAGTAAATATTTGGAATGAGCCGTTATGGAGAAAGGTCCCTGATGAGTTGCTATTCACTATGACTATACTACAATGCTACTAAAACAGTAATCCTTAAGTTTTTATCAAGGTACTCAAGTTCATTATTCTCCTTCCCTTTGGGGTAAACAACAGCTCAGGTCAACATGGAGGCGGTGATGTTGCCCACTGAGCTCCTCCTAGACTACTAGCAATAGGACCTGCTTCATTCCTAGGCTGAGGACCACATTTCTGAAGGGTGGCTGTCACTGAGGCTGCTGCAGTTCCAGTGTTGCAAAAAGCAAGTGAGTGGGGAATTATATGTTCCCCTATAGATTGCTTTTGGAGTTGGGTAATTATTGTGAAACTGACTAGCTGGAACTCACAATTAGCTCAGGTCCAGGCTTCCCAGGCCACTAGAAACTACCTGTCAGGAGGAGTAATCTTGGACACACATTGTTTCTTTTAAATATTGTAAGACGGAAAGCCACTTAGAATGAGGCGTGGCTGAGCCCTCTAGAAAAACACAATCTGTTGTTAAAGTACAAAAGTCAATGTTATACCTTCAAAAAAGCCTCTTTGTGGAGAGACAAGTAAGAAAAGGGATGCTCCAAAACTGTTGTAGCAGGGCAGTTTAAAAGTTTAGTATCATTAAAACTATTTCTCAAGGTTAAAGAGAAACGAACTCTACTATTGAGTGGTTAGGAAGCTATAAGCTGCTTTTCTAGCTTCCAAATAGATTTTTCTTTTTCTTTTCTTTCCTGCTTTTGGAACTCAGAAAAATTTAGTGGCTCTCCATAGCTTTCAAGATCAAACTTCGATCTCCAGCATGGCATCTAGGTCTCTTCCCAGCCTGGCCCCAGCCTGCTTCCAGGCTCCTCTTCCATATGGTCCCCATAACCATCTCATTTTGTCTATCCATACGGCATTTATAGGAAGGCGCCATGTGCAAGACATTGCTAGGTGTGTTGTGATCTAATGCCGCATTACTTCACTTTGGTGGGGGCCTTATTAGTTCACCATGCATCCTAAATGGCCCCCATTAAAAAGAATTATGAGGTGCTGAGTGCCTGGATTGGGGCTGTAGTGATGGCCTAGGGGAAACGAAAGGGTTAGGATGTGACAGAAGAGGGAGGAGTTAAACCGGAGAAAGAGTTTGAAGATCAAACAGCATTGAATAACAAAGATGATGAACACGATCCATTCCCTGTTTTTTATTTTCAGTGACTTTTCAAACTCCTAGGACCTCACCTAAGATCATGGAAGATGAAATTGGCTAGTATTAATACCGCAGAACATTGCATAGCTATATGGAACTGTGTATATGAAATAATGCTATTAATAATAGTTAACATTGAGTGCTTATTATATGCCAAACACTGTTCTAAGCATTTCATATATATTTTGTCATGTAACCCTCACAACCACCTTCTAAGGGTAGATAATACTATTTTCCCAATTTTGCAGGTAGAGAATCCAAAATACAGACAGGTTAAAAGACTGGCCCAAGTTCACACATCTAGCATGTGGCAGAGCCAGGATTTTAAAGGATGTATTCTGGCCCCAGACTTCATGCTCATAACTAATATACTACAGTTGTCTCTGTACATAAAAAAGAACATCAAAACGTATGTAATCATAGCTCTACACATACAGATACATTATAAAGACAACTTGCAGTGATGCAAATGAATGGACTTAATGTTAGATTCATTCTTTCATAAAGAAGCTTAAATTCATAAGGAAAGGAAGAGTGAGAGTAGATTCGTGTCGTGGAGGTCAAGGGAAAGCAATTTAGGAAGGAGGATATCAACAGGGTCAAATGTCAACTGAGTCACTAATTAACTTAATAACTTAAATCAAGTTACTTAGCCTCCTTTGTAATTGTTTCCTCATCAGTGAAATCTGCAATTGCCTTACAGCTATCTTTTGAAGATTAATGAGATAATGTCGTGGTTTCCTTTGATAAAAAAGGGCTTTTTCAAAATATGAAGCACAATTGCAGACCATTTCCTAAGGGGTAAAAGCAAAGGTAGAACGTGTGTGAATTTTCCAAATCTTGTGCAGCATGTAACGTGTTTTGTGTCCTTCACTCCTGGTTGAGTGGCAGCATAACCTGAAATGGCTTGATATTTGGAGGGAGAAAAAAACAAGTAGGTTGCTAGTTCAGTGTCATGTAGATAAACCAGTTGATGGATTGACTAAATTTTTCATTTTTCAACATTCATGGTGGCACAGTGTGAGCTATCCATGCTATCTAGTCAGCATCCTTTGGTGTCTCATTCATTTGTTCACCCATTCATCCATTCGTTTAGCAAACATACATGGAGAGCCTCCTATATTCCCAGAACCTACCTAAGTACTAGAGTTAAGATCAATGAGACACATAGGTCCCATCCTCAGGGCACTCATGCTGGGGAGATGGATTTGTAAGCATAGACCTTCATTACACTGCAGTGTATACCATTTACTATGGGAGGTACACACAACGTACCATAGGAGCGAAGAGAGAGAGATCAAGATATGTAGGCTATTGATTCTTTTGCATTAAATTAGAAGTTTGTGTAATTGTTCTTTCTTTCCAGGTGAACAAAATACTAATGGGCTGAGAAGTAGAAGAGACAACTACTATTTCTTAATCCTACCAACTACACACACAGCACAGACCTCTAGGCTTAAAGGCCCAGTGGTTTCTGAGGCAACTGCCATACAAGTGTTTCCCAACTTGCATTATACTTGGATCTAGCTAAATTCACATCCAACTACTTTTGATGCCTCTCTGATCACTTATATAATAAGCCCAGTACCTTTGTCACATCTTTCTATAACTCTTTAGAATTCCACCTGCTATTTCTTCAGTCATCCATGGGCCCTATTCTGTTACTACATTCAAACCAGAGCTCTCAGAGGCATCCAGGCAGGGTCAGGTCAGGAAGACAATCTGGTGTTTTCAGTTGAGTGTCTCTTGCATGTCATGGCTACTCTATTTAACTAAGTTGGAAGTGACCCTTTTACATTTTTACCAAGTGACCTTTTACATTTTTTTAAATCATGTTACCACTGGAAAAGATTTTATGTTCATCTTGCCATGGCCGAAACATCTTGATTTCTGACTTACATACATTCCCAGTTCTTTATATTATCTAATAATCACCCTGCTGTTTCAATGAATGTCAATTGCTAAGGGTCCATTACTCATTTTGTTTCTGAAACATTTATCTGGAGTGGGAAAAAAATTCTTTGCATCAATCTATTCTGATGGTTGTATGTGAGTTATAGTTCAACTATAAGCAACCAAAGAGGTGGGCTCTCTGAGGGAACCAGACTTACTGGTTCTTTCTTTCTGAGTGCTTCTTTTCCATTTTAGCTCTTTATTTTGCATGCTATAGTTTTCATAAAGAAGGGGTAACCGGGTAACCAGGAGTTCACATAGTTCAAGTAATCGCAGTATAATTCTCTCATGCCCCAGTGCATGGCTGAAACTCAACAGTCTCTCCCACTTTTGACCCCTGTAAGTTTTTGGGGGAAGAAATCATAAAGCTACAGTAGTTAATATGGGTCTCCACATGATGGCTGTCTACTGTACTATGCAGACCTTTTTAAAGTAGAGTTGCAAGAGAACTTTACCGATAGGTCACTGTGTTCTTTATAAAACAAGCTTTTTATTGCTAATGGACTTTATAACTAGCTCTTAGGCAAGATGGTTCCAAAATACTTCTCCCAGCAGGAGAAGTGGTATGGTGGAAAGAACGAAAGACTGGGACTCATAACACTTGGGTTTGAGTCCCTACCCTATCTGTTTCATCTGTGTAATGACGGGCTTTGATAATCAGTACCCAGACCTAGCTCTGCATTAGACTTGCCTGGGTTAGGGGGCAAGGGGGTGTTGTTAATATGTAGATTCTTGAGACAAATGCCTCGAGACTCAGAATTTATAAGTCTGTGATAGGGCCTAGGAATCTGTATGTTTAACAAGCACCCCAGGAGATTCTGATATCAGAATTGTTTGCAGACCAACAATGTCTAGGAATCACTGAATTAGATGACTTCTAAGGTCCTTTTCAGGTTTAAACATGCACAATTTGAATATCAAAGATTTCCAATCTTAACCATAGATGAAAATCAGCAGATTTGATAAAAGGGAGCTTATATTAATATTTCCTTGCCAGGCTTTAGTGTTCTGAAATCAGAGTTCTGGGTGTCAGGCCCAACTAGAAGATGTTGGCAAGGCTGTGGGTCCAGCAAGTGTGTTGGAGTCAAGGTTCAGAGTTCTAACCTAGGAAAAGTGAGGTCACCATTTCAGGGCAATAATTTGGGGCCCAACAATCCAGAGCAGGCAGGAAGAGGAAGATAGGAGCAGAAGCCCACCTACAGGAATTGGTTGAGATTTAGAATTGAAGTAAGAAGCGGATAAAGGGGTGGAGACCAAGAAAGAAGTATAGAAGTGGCATGGCTGATGGCCCATGCATGGTAAGGAAGGATGTGACTGCTCTCTGCACTTGTGTACTCATTACTATAAGAGGATGAGAACAGGTGCATGGATGGCGATTGGAGCAGAAATGCCCCTCAGGTCGTAAGGTATGATCGATGCACCTGATCCAGTACCCCTCTGCCCTAGGGAAGTTATTCTGACTGCAAGGAGATAATAACCACACAGTGTGGGCAGAGAGACAGGACGATGGAGGTGGATCTGAAGGAGCTGTGATGTCCAGCTCAAATAACCCAGAGAGATTTGATAACATGGAACAATTAACAATAGTGATGGGGTTTTGGTATCAGTAGCTAAATTAAAGGATATACTCTTCACGCAATAATTTCCCACATATAGCAATAGTACATTGTGTTCCTCCAATTGAAAGCCCAGAAGAATATGGGCATCATTCAGTTGATTGTCTTACATGCTAGCAATTGGTCACTCTGTGGATGGATGTGCAGTAGGGGTGGGCCAAAGGGTGCCTGAAAAAGGTTCAAGAAGGGCTGAGGCCTGAGGATTGCTTTCTGTCGTCCCTGGGAAGGCCAGGAGGGGGAGCCAGTCATTTGGTTGATACCCTATAATCTTTGTGATGAGGTTCTTTTAGACAACATTTTGATCAGAAATAGAAATGAATTTAGTTTATAATATCTCCTCAGTTTTCTGCTATATATTATTAGAAAGATATATTTAGAGTAGATGAACTATAAAAAGAACTCCGTAATTACAACCCTACAAGTTTAATGTATCACAGACTGAAAAAGGCTTCTTTGATTTGATAGAAACAGATGTCTTTGACCATTGTTCCCCGCTCAGTTGTTGATATTTGCCATGCATACCACATTTTTTTCCTTTCTGGGGAGACTTTTTATTTTCCTTTAATTTTGTGGTCTTATCCTTTCCTCAGATAGACTTTAAAAATAGTTCTGGGTGTG
This sequence comes from Phataginus tricuspis, assembly GCA_029783875.1. Classification (NCBI taxonomy): domain Eukaryota; kingdom Metazoa; phylum Chordata; class Mammalia; order Pholidota; family Manidae; genus Phataginus; species Phataginus tricuspis. Next base: position 112,100,746 of record JAQQAC010016209.1, on the reverse strand, counting down.
CATCTTTTTAAAACACACAAGCCAACACAGCTTTTAATTTCTTGTTTTGAAATAAATACATACTAAATGTTATAGTTATCAGATATCATGAATTATGTCTATGATCTTCAGAAATGTTTGACGGTGTCTGCTCAATAACTTACTCTTCTGTTTCCAAGGTATCTCTTTTTCAAAGCAGTACTCTCAGTTTTGCCAGAGTCACCCATGTAGTTAATTGTTTATGTCCAATGCTGTGATTTCCTGGTCAATATACAAATCTTTTCCTTTTGTTGGGGAAGGACTGTGTAGCCATTGACACTTGCACAATAACAATTTTTATAATCTTTTATGCTGAAATGTATTTTTTTTTTGACAGTTAAGATTGTTGGCAGGTTAGACAAAGTGTGAGATCCTGAGCTCTATTAATAAAATGACCAGTCTTATCTGCCTGTTTATAGCAATCTCACCATATCCAGTTATGCGTAATTGGGGCACAGAAGCAACTTGGAAGGGCCCTCCCCAAGAACCTGGAAATATTGGCAATGACATTGTTCCCTTCTCTTTTAAGCTAGGAAATCAACAGCTTATGAATGAGAACAGAGCGGTGCAAATTCCCTTTGAAGAGACTGAATTACAAAAGAACAATGCAGTCACATAGTATTTGTATAATTTTGTAAAAAATAAATGTAGAAAAAAGACTGGAAGCAACTTGCTGAAAGTTAACAGTTATTGATAATAGTTGGTGGGCCTGTGGGTATTTATCCTTTCACTTCTTTGAACTTTATGTTTTAAATTTCAAAGAGAGAGAGAGAGAGAGAGCAAGACCTAGACAGAGACAGGCAGATTTAATGGCTCCTAGGGAAAAAAGACCAGACAGTAGCCTGATTGACAGTATTAACACAGTTGAAGAAAGAATGTGTCAGTCAGGGAGGGCGGGTCAGGGGACTGTTGGTCATGAACGCAGATGAAAAAGAGAAAGGTAGTAGCACTCAGCAGCCCACTCTGCCTAGGAGGGAGGCTGTCTTGTATGGCTCTGGACCTGGCACAGAGGTGATATAGCAAAGTGCTTAATGAGTGGAGCCCATAACCAGACTGATTAGGCTTCCTGTGTCATGCCTACTGCTCCCCAGCCTAATGACCTTGAGCAAGTGGCTATTCCTCTCAAAGCCTCAGTTTCTGTCTGTCACACAGGAATTTTAATAATGGTACTTGCCACACAAGGCCTTTGTGAGAATAAAAGGAGATAGTTTACGTATTTAGCACAATACCTGGCACACAGAAATCCCTCAAAAAATGTTAGCTGTTGTTGTCCTATGATATTGTACTATCCTATTTATAGAGAAATAGTTTAACATATGCTATTGTTCAGTGTTCAAATCTTATAACTTGAGTTGATGTTGATTCCATGTTTATTAAGCAAGTTTTGGATTGTACTTTGGCTTTCCCTGTTATTCACCGGGCGGGAGATCACGTGGGGCTCTGCGTGGAATATATTTATCGCTATGAATTGATATACTGGCATTCAGCTTTGATTCAGCAGTCTTTGGAGTGTTTGATAATAGGAGTTCAATCAATCTGGGACATTGTCAAAATTGAGTTTTGATTCTCCAAACCCTGGGCACTTTTTTTTTAACTTTAAACATCGCCTTCTGTGAACTTGGCTGATGTGAATCCACTCCTGAGAGAAATATATACTCAACTCTAGACCTAATGAGGTTTCCCAGAAGCCAGTCTTCCAGCATCCTTCAGCCAATTAACTCCCTCTGCTTCTTTCAAAAACATTCTATGGAATAAAAATTAAAATCTCATGCCCTCTTTTTATGTTGTTTGAAATGTCAGTAACAGTGAACATGCCACTTGAAACTACCCTCCCTCTCCTTCTCCAAGGAGACTCTCTAAGTGGACTCCATTCTGGGCATGGGAGTGAGGCACTGAAGAGCTCAGGCTTTGGCACCAGACAAACCTCACTTTGAATTCCAGCTATGCACCACCTACTAGCTGTGTGGCCTTGGGCAAGATCCTTCTGCTTGCTGAACCTCAGTTTTCTCATCTATAAAATGGGAAGAATAATAATACCTATATCATAAGGGGGTTGTGAGGATTAAATGCATTAATAAATGTAAGGGGCTGCAAATAGTGCCTGGTCCAAAGGAATGTATTATGCAGATAGTAGTTGTTACTATTGTCATTATTATTGGTATTGTTCCTTAGTCATCATTACAGAAATGGTCTCCTGATGTCATGTTAACCAATGATACTCAACCTGGATTGTCAATATCATTACTAGCCCCAGCAATGCCATGGCATTCTTAAAACCAAATGAACTTTCATTTTAATTTAAAGGGCACATAGCATTTATGGGGAATGGGGTATGATGATAACATCAGCCAGATGTTATCTGGAGCTGATGATAGAGACACAATTCCAGCTAGGGCGGGACCCACCGCACTGCATCTGCTCACCCCTCTGCCTGTCAGCAGCAGAGCTTTCTTGGTGTCGCTGCGTGCAGGCAGGATGCACCAGCATCCTTCTTTATGATCAATGCTGACATAGGTCTGCTCCAAGAAATTAACACTCTCATTTGGCCTGAATCATTTTGTGGAAACAAATTGGCAAGCCAGTGTGTGAGCTGACCCACATAAACCTTCGGCTAAAAAAAATGAACTGTGCACCAGTGTACTTTCGCTCTAACGTGCCTTGAGAAATGGCAGGTAAACTTTTCTTTTGTTTTTTTCTTTTTATGGCAACATTTGCTGACCTCCATGTGGCATTCTTGGAGAAGCACATAGAAAGAAGACTGAAAATTCTGCAGAGGAGTGGGAGAGGGACATAGGGAAAAGAGGCATGTTATAATTTGGCAGCACGTGACTATTGGTAACTTGTTCTATAGTCAACTCAGATTCAAATAGTTCTGAACAGCTTAAAGACACAGCATAGGAATGGGGCAGGCTAATGAGTCTATTACAGGCATGATTCAAACATCATTTACATTCATATTCCAATGAACCATTGATGTTACAATGTGCCAGGACTGTATGGCACCCATATTTCCTTCCCCTATCCCTGCCCGAAGAATCTAGAGCCTAAGGAAGAACAGAAAACCATTCACTTCTCTAGTCTGGTTTTAGTCCCTGCAGAACAGAGGCATTGATTTTAGTGACTTCCACAGGCAGAGTTCAGAAAGTAACAAAACTGAATTTTAGTTCATATTTTTATGGCCTATGTCTCAACCTGAAACAGTAACATTTTCAGGGGTGTCCCTTGTTTTTCTGTCTTTAAACAGATAGGATTTTCAGTGATATCAACTCCACTGTTCTAGATACCACAAGCGAGTGTTACAGCTTGGTTGAGGCCTGTTAGGTCAGCAGAGGAAGACACAGTACAATTGTGCTTCGTCTTCCCTTGCCTGCAATCAGAGTTGCCCCTAGGCCCACACAGTGGGCCCCTGAGCATGTTTAAGGAAAAGTGCTAAGAAATAGGATCAGAAGTCCTCATTAGGGAAAGTGACTGTAACTTATATTTTAGCTATTTGCTTTAAAATGCCCAATCTCAAAGTCAGCTCTTCTGGGCACATTGCCAGATTACAGCAATGCCCATTTTAAAAATGCCATTTAAAATAAGCTCTCTTGAATGTAGCACTGTGGCAAAGATCCTTCTGGCAGAAAGTCACTTTTAGACATCAGATCACTCCAAGCATTATTTTAAATAGTGCCCGGGCCTTTCAGTAATTAGGCACTGTTTTCTTCAAATCAGAAAACGTCAATGTACCAGAAGCAGACATAAATGGGACTGGCCTGCCCAACAGCTGGGTCTCTTTTTCCACGGATGTTCCCTTCACAGGGATTGAGCCTTGAGAGTTTATATTGTCCCTTGCCTATCTGTCTGGATGGAACTATCTTCCATTGATTCATCCCCTACCTGCCATTCCCTCCAAGATTTTAAATATTAAGCCGAGTTCGTAGGATGAGGGGTAGAGAAGTTGAAAGGAAGGAAATTCTCTGTGACTACTGAGAGTGAAACCCCTAGAGGATAAAAGGGAAGCATCCCACTATGAGAAAGATCTGGTGCTCAGTCGTTACCCCTTATCTGGAATAGCAATGGGGAGGCTGTGGCAGGGGCTGCCAGAGGTTTGCCAAAGAGTTCGAAAATCATGGACTTGGGTCTGCAAATAAAGACTTGTAGTTCGGTAGAAGCTTTGGGGACAAATGGCAGCAAAATGTGTGCATGCCTCTGATGCTGCAAATAACTGAGATAGCATTCAGTGAGTAGCTTGCTTCCCACTTCTAGCTCAGGACCTGGGGCTCTTGCACAGATTGTAATATTGTATGTGAAGGTTGCCAGAGGTACCTGGGCAATACAAAATGGGCAGGTGAGCCGAGCATTTATGCTTGTGGAGTGGTTGCTTGTCTTTCTGACCACACCCTCTCTTCCAGATTGTAATTCTAGGATTGTCTTCATTGCTGGCTCTCCTTTTTTATAATTGCCTCTTAAATCCATTTCCACATTTTGTTAAAAAATACTCAGCTGCTCAAGATTGTTCAGAAGGTCAAATTCCATTAGGTTCCCTGGCCCTCAGTTATTAGCATCACATTTGATTGTTTTACGGTACAATACGGACAGCCCTTGTGCCCAGCCAGGTCGCCCCTTGGGGAAAAGAGGGTGGTATTCACTTGCATGCATAGCATTCACTATTTGCTGCAAGGAACAGTTGATGCCCTTTATATAATTGTGTCCTAAGAAATGTTGTCCCTTTTAACAACAAATACAGTAAGAAGTAGTAACCAAATTAGAGGGGGTGAGGAATTAATCACATGAGTAACTCTTGAACCACTGTGTTATACATTTGAAACCAACATAAGATTGTATATCAACAATGCTTCAAAACAAACAAATGCAACTGAATTTTTAATTAAATAAATGATTCTGTAGCTCATTTTTTGAATTTGCACTAGACTACTATAGACCAGAATTCAGGTAGTAGCCAAACCTCAGAATTCAACTGGTTTGGTGCAAAGGGGTACCCAATCATAATATATTCAGGCCTAGAGAGATTAGATGACCTGCCTAGTCATAAATCAGACTGATTCTATAGTAGTTTTTCTAGTGAATCTCACCATTCTAGATATTGGTAGAAAGAGTTCTTCATCCAGAACTTAAGGTAGACAGAAGGAGGTGACATGGAGTGTGAGGACAGAAATCTTAGGCAGTACTCAGGTATGTACACACAGTATTTTTGGATACATGACAATAATTTTCTTCTTAAACAAAAGAAAAGCAATGTCGAAAAGAGAGTGTTAAACATCTGCTGGAAGAAGGAAGAAAAGTTTGATTCATGAGACGGTCCAAGGAGTTACCTTTACTTACTCTCAAGTTCCTCCTTGAGGAAGAATTCTTTACTTCAGGTGCTTGCTGCTCAGTAAATTGTGAAACACTCCCCCTCCTGCATGTGAACACTTTTTGACCTCTTGAGACACGTCCAGCATTTATCAAGCCCTCAGCAGTCAAGTCATAATTGCCAATCATAGTGACTGCTTCAGTGCCTTGATAGCCTTGTAAGAAAACCAAGGGAGGACGGCTCAAGATGGCACCAGGAGTAGGGTGGTGGAAATCTCCTTTCAAAACCATATACATTTTTGAAAATACAACAAATACAACTGTTCCTAAAAGGGAGACCAGAAGATACAGTACAACAGCCAGGCTACAGCTACATCTGCGAGTACTCAGCATCTCACGAAAACGGTAAGATACAAAGCCGTGACCCAGCGGGACCCGAGCACTCCCCCCACCCCAGCTCACTGGCAGGAGGAAAAGAGTCAGAGTGGGGAGGGAGTGGAAGCACAGGACTGCTAAATAACCAGCCCTAGTAATCTGCACTGGGAACACAGACACACATTGCATGGTGTACTGGATATTAAACAAACAGAAAAGTAAAATCCGAGATGGAGACTGTGAGTGGGTCCCCACAGCCAGCTCCCCTGGGACAAAAGAAAAGCGGGCACTTTTTTAAAGTTTTAAAGGGACAAGGGCTTAACAGCTAGACAAAACTTCCCTGGCACACTCAGCCCAGCAGGCTGGTAATCTTAAGGAACTTCAGGTGCCCTAACCCCCTGGGTGGAAATGCAGCTCCGAAGCCCATCACAGCAATAAGCAGCCTGCCATTCATTCCCCCCCTGCCGGTGCTGCAAGCAAACTGGCTGACCTGCCACAGCTGCAGAGCAGCTGGGGAGCAGCCCTGCCCACAGCAACCACACAGAGTCTTCTCCCAGTGTGCAGCTAACTGGGACAGACTCAGAGGCTGCCACCAGTGCGCACCTGCCCAGAACAGACAGAGGAAGCTGGAGCAAGGTCTGGAAGGCACGAAGGGGCACCGTTCTCACAGGAGAACACACCTGGTGCAACTGTGACCCCCCGCAGTGCCCTAGGCTATCCTGAGGGCCGCGCTGCCCATGGCAGCTCAGGAGATGATCCCAGAGACTGCTCCCTGTGTGCGGGTAACAGGCACAGGCAGCAGAGAAGGGCAAGGCGACTAGCAAACAAGAAGGGACTTTGTGTTCCCAGGTGACACATGCGCCACCTGCCTGCGACCACTTCTATCACCATGAAAAGGCACAAGAATCTGGTCCAGTCAAAAATCCCTCAGACAATCCCAGAGAGAGGGCCTGGTGAGATAGACATAAGCAATCTTCCTGAAAAATAATTCAAAATAAAGTCATAACCATGCTGACGGACCCTCAGAGAAATATGCAAGAGCTAAGTGAGGAAGTCCAGAGGGAGATAACAGAAATGAAACAATCAATAGAAGGATTTAAGAGAAACTGGACGAGGTGCAAGAGACTGTTAATAAAATAGAAATCAGAGAATAGGAATACAGAGAAGCTGAGGCAGAGAGAGATAAAATGATCTCTAGGAATGAAAGAATATTAAGAGAACTGTGTGACCAATCCAAATGTAACAATATTCGCATTACACAGGTACCAGAAGAAGAAGAGAGAGAAAAAGGGATAGAAAGTGTCTTTGAAGAAATAATTGCTGAAAACTTCCCCAACCTGGGGAAGGAAAAGGTCTCTCAGACCACGGAAGCCCACAGATCTCCCAACACAAGGGACCCAAGGAAGACAACACCAAGACATATAGTAATTAAAATGGCAAAGATCAAGGATAAGGACAGACTATTAAAAGCAGCTAGAGAGAGAAAAAAGATCACATACAAAGGAAACCCATCAGGCTATCATCAGACTTCTCAACAGAAACCTTACGGGCCAGAAGAGAATGGCATGACATATTTAATGCAACAAAACGGAAGGCCCTTGAACCAAGAATACTGGACCCAGTACGATTATCATTTAAATTTGGAGGGGGCATTAAAAAATTTCCAGACAAGAAAAAGATGAGGGAATTTGCCTCCCACAAACCACCTCTACAGGATATTTTAAAGGGACTTCTCTACACAGAAGCACTCTGAAGGCTGCTAAGTAGATGTCATCAGAGAAAAAATCACAGCAAAGAAAGCAGATCAACCAAATACTAACTAAAGGCAAAAAATAAAATCAGCTATCCACAAAAGCAGTCAAAGGAAACACAAAAGAGTACAGAAAAAACACCTAACATACAAAGAATAAAGGAGGAAGAATAAGAAGGGAAATTAAGAATTATCAGATGTGTTTATAATAGCTTAATAAGAGAGTTAAGTTAGATTGTTAGATAGTAAAGATGCTACCCTTGAACCTTTGGTAACCATGAATCCAAAGCCTGCAATGGCAATAAGTAAATATCTATTGACAATCACCCTAAATGTAAATGGACAGAATGTACCAATCAAAAGACACAGAGTAATAGAATGGATAAAAAAGCAAGATCCATCTGTATGCTGCCTACAAGAGACTCACCTCAAATCCAAAGACATACACAGACTAAAAGTGAAGGGATGGAAAAAGATATTTCATGCAAACAATAGGGAGAAAAAAGCAGGTGTTGCAGTACTTGTATCACACAAAATAGACCTCAAAACAAGGAAAGTAACAAGAGACAAAGAAGGACATTACATAATGATAAGGGTGCAGTCCAACAAGAGGATATAACCATTATAAATATATATGCACCCAACACAGGAGCACCAACATATGTGAAACAAATACTAACAGAATTAAAGGAGGAAATAGAATTCAATGCATTCATTTTAGGAGACTTCAACACACCACTCACTCCAAAGGACAGGTCAACCAGACAGAAAATAAGTAAGGACACAGAGGCACTGAACAACACACTAGAACAGATGGACCTAACAGACATCTACAGAACTCTACACCCAAAAGCAGCAGGATACACATTCTTCTCAAGTGCACATGGAATATTTTCCAGAATAGACCACATACTAGGCCACAAAAAGAACTTCAGAAAATTAAAAAAGTTTGAAAGTCTACCAACCAACTTCTCAGATCACAAAGGTATAAAACTAGAAATAAATTGTACACAGAAAACAAAAAGGCTCACAAACACGTGGAGGCTTAACAACATGCTCCTAAATAATCAATGGATCAACGACCAAATTAAAACAGAGATCAAGCAATATATGGAGACAAATGACAACAACAACACAAAGCCACAACTTCTGTGGGACACAGTGAAGGCAGTTCTAAGAGGAAAGTATATAGCAATCCAGGCCTGTTTAAAGAAGGAAGAACAATCCCCAATGAATAGTCAAAGGCACAACTATTGAAACTGGAAAAAGAAGAAAAAATGAGGCCCAAAGTCAACACAAGGAGGGACATAACAAAGATCAGAGAAGAAATAAATAAAATTGAGAATAAAACAATAGAAAATACCAATGAAACCAAGAGCTGGTTCTCTGAGAAAATAAACAAAATAGATAAAACCCTAGCCAGACTTATTAAGAGAAAAAGAGAGTCTACACACATAAACAGAATCAGAAATGAGAAAGGAAAAAATCACGATGGATACCACAGAAATACAAAGAATTATGAGAGACTACTATGAAAATCTATATGCTAACAAGCTGGATAACGTAGAAGAAATGGACAGCTTTCTAGAAAAATACAACCTACCAAGGCTGACCAAGGAAAAACAGAAAATATAAACAGACCAATTACCAGCAACGAAATTGAATCACTAATCAAAAACTACCCAAGAACAAAACCCGCAGGCCAGACGGATTGACCACAGAATTTTATCAGACATATACAGAAGACATAATATCTATTCTCCTTAAAGTTTTCCAAAAAATAGAAGAGGAGGGAATACTTCCATACTCATTCTATGAAGCCAGCATCACTCTAATACGAAAACCAGGCAAAGACCCCACTAAAAAAGAAAATTACAGACCAATATCCCTGATGAACATAGATGCAAAAATACTCAACAAAATATTAGCAAACTGAATTCAAAAATACATCAAGAGGATCATACACCATGATCAAGTGGGATTCATCTCAGGGATGCAAGGATGGTACAACATTTGAAAATGCATCAACATCACCCACCACAACAACCAAAAGAAGAACAAAAAACCATATGATCATCTCCATAGATGCTGAAAAAGCATTTGACAAAATTCAGCATCCATTCATGATAAAAACTCTCAACAAAATGTGTATAGAGGGCAAGTACCTCAACATAATAAAGGCCATATATGACAAACCCACAGCCAACATCATAGTTAACAGCGAGAAGCTGAAAGCTTTTCACCTAAGATTGGGAACAACACAAGGATGCCCACTCTCCCCACTTTTATTCAACATAGTACTGGAGGTCCTAGCCACGGCAATCAGACAAAACAAAGAAATACAAGACATCTAGATTGGTAAATAAGGAGTCAAACTGTCACTATTTGCAGATGAAATGATATTATACATAAAAAACCCTAAAGACTCCACTCCAAAACTACTAGAACTAATATCTGAATTCAGCAAAGTTGCAGGATACAAAATTAACACACAGAAATCTGTTGTGTTCCTGTACACTAACGATGAACTAACAGAAAGAGAAATCAGGAAAACAATTCCACTCACAATTGCATCAAAAATAATAAAATACCTAGGAATAAACCTAACCAAGAAAGTGAAACATCTATACCCTGAAAATTACAAGACACTCTTGAGAGAAATTAAAGAGGACACTAACAAATGGAAACTCATCCCATGCTCTTGGGTAGGAAGAATTAATTTTGTCAAAATGGCCATCCTGCCTAAAGCAATCTACAGATTCAATGCAATTTCTATCAAAATACCAACAGCATTCTTCAACGAACAGGAACAAATAGTTCTAAAATTGATATGGAACTACAAAACACCCCAAATAGCCAAAGCAATCCTGAGAAGGAAGAATAAAGCAGGAGAGATCTGGCTTCCCAACTTCAAGCTCTACTACAAAGCCACAGTAATCAAGACAATTTGGTACTAGCACAAGAACAGACCCACAGACCAGTGGAACAGAATTGAGAGTCCAGATATTAACCCAAATGTATGTGGTCAATTAATATACAATAAAGAAGCCATGGATATACAATGGGGAAATGACAGCCTCTTCAACACCTGGTGTTAGCAAAACTGGACAGCTACATGTAAGAGAATGAAACTGGATTACTGTCTAACCCCATACACAAAAGTAAACTCAAAACGGATCAAAGACCTGAATGTAAGTCATGAAACCATAAAACTCTTAGGAAAAAACATTGGTAAAAAATCTCTGGGACATAAACATGAGCAACTTCTTCATGAGCATATCTCTACGGGCAAGGGAAACAAAAACAAATATGAACAAGTGGGACTATATCAAGATGAAAAGCTTCTGTACAGCAAAGGGCACCATCAGTAGAACAAAAAGACATCCTACAGTATGGGAGAATATATTCATAAATGACATATCCAATAAGGGGTTGACATCCAAAATATATAAAGAACTCACACACCTCAACAAACAAAAAGCAAATAATCCAATTAAAAAATGGGCAGAGGATCTGAACAGGCACTTCTCCAATGAAGAAATTCACATGGCCAACAGGCACATGAAAAGATGCTCCACATCAGTAATCATCAGAGAAATGCAAATTAAAACCACAATGAGATATCACCTCACACCAGTGAGGATGGCTAACATCCAAAACACAAACAACAACAAATGTTGGCGAGGATGTGGAGAAAAGGGAACCCTCCTACACTGCTGGTGGGAATGTAAATTAGTTCAACCATTGTGGAAAACAGTGTGGAAGTTCCTCAAAAAACTCAAAATAGAAATACCATTTGACCCAGGAATTCCACTCCTAGGAATTTACCCTAAGAATGCAGCAGCCCAGTTTGAAAAAGACAGATGCACCCCTATATTTATTGCAGCACTATTTACAATAGCCAAGAAATGGAAGCAACTAAGTGTCCATCAGTAGATGAATGGATAAAGAAGAGGTGGTACGTATACACAATGGAATATTATTCAGCTATAAGAAGAAAACAAATCCAGACATTTGCAACAACATGGATAGAGCTAGAGGGTATTATGCTCAGTGAAATAAGCCAGGCAGAGAAAAACAAGTATCAAATGATTTAACTCATCTGTGGAGTATAAGAACAAAGCAAAAACTGAAGGAACAAAACAGCAGCAGACTCACAGAACCCAAGAATGGACTAACAGTTACTAAAGGGAAAGGGACTATGGAAGATGGGTGGGAAGGGAGGGATAAGGGGGGAAAAGCAGTATTACAATTTGCACACATAATGTGGTGGGGGAACACGGGCAAGGCAGTATTTACTGAGATGACAAGTAGTGATTCTATAGCATCTTACTACACTGATGGACAGTGACTCTAATGGGGTATGTGGTGGAAACTTGATTATGGGGGGAGTCTAGTAACCATAATGTTGCTCATGTAATTGTAGATTAATGATACCCAAAGAAAAAAAAAGAAAACCGTTGGAACCAGAGGCTGCCATGCCCAGCTTCATTCCCCAGGGACATCAGAGTAACACTGATTTTTCCTGCCAGTTGATTTGTTTTGTCAGGTTCTAACCTTAATCCTGGAGATTCACCCGTCCTTCCACCCCATTCTCTCACACAGACTTATCCCACACAAACACATATGTGTGGCTCGGTTCTAATGTGGAGGCAGCAATGATTTTATTAATTTTATAGAATATATGTGCAGTTTGCTGAAAGTAAAAATGCCCTTCTTTTGACAGGCTCAGGCAAAAGCCACATGGTTGACCTTTGCTGGTATTCTGCCCCCTCCCACCTGCCTTTGAATTCACCTGGAGCCGCTGCAGTGACACTTACCTTCCTGCCAATCTTGCCTGCTGCTAGAGCGCATTGAGTTGACCTGAGTGGCTCTCCCCCCCCACCCCAAGTGATTCCAGCAGCCCCCATGAATCCTGGGCCTTCGCCCTCCCTGTGTTGCATGTGCTGGAGAACCTGCAGGAGACTGGGTCCCAAGGGCTGTCAAGATCCTGGCCCTTGAGTCCTGTCTCTGCTAGTAGCACTTCAAAGGAACTGTAGCTCAAAGGAGGGCCTGGCCTTTTTGCAAAGGCTAGCTTTTCAATTAAATACCATAGTTTTATGATTAGAGCTGAGAGCTCTGAGATTTCATACCCATATCAATAATCCCCAGTAAATGCACAGTATTGACCTTTTTCACTTATTTTCTTATAATTTCCATTTCATTATGGCTATAAGGCACTGCAGGCAGTGTATTGCTGGAGAATTATTGTTCTTGGTAAGTAGATGGAATCATTCATACTTTTGCCTTGTTCTTCACGTTTTACCCAAGCTGTGGAGTCCTTTCCCAGAAATGTCCAGTAAATCCAATGTAGCCAAGCAACTGAAATACTAAGTTTACAGCATTCTAGTGGGTAAACTCTGGCATCAGATGGCTTGAATTCCAATCTTGGCATTTCTACTTAATGACTTCCAACCTTTGGTAACTTACTTAACGTCTGTGTGTCCCAGTTTTCTTGTCTGTAAAAGAAAGAGAACAGTATACCCACATCATGGGATGGTTCTGACAAGATATGAATTAATTCATATCATGCATTTGAGACACTGCCTGGTAAATGCTCCATAGTTGCAAGTTCTTATTACACCTAAAGCTAATCTTTAAGTACTATGCAATATTTTCCCTGGAAGGAGGTGGCTGTAATGGGGAGAACATTGGAGATAATCAGAGTCATGTGTTTTGTTGATGCTACCAAGTACCACAAAGCTATGTGACTTAGAGCCGACTTAGTTTCACTACCTCATCTGTGAAATTGGGATAATAATATTTCCCTTAATTATTGTTTGCACACATACACATGCATGCACACACACCCATACACATGTACATGTTTCATGCTAGAGGAGGAGAAGAGTTAAGTGGGAGCACGATTTTAAAAAACATGAGACACTTCAGTTTTGGTGACCATGTTGCCATGTGTGCTCTGTATACTGAGGATATAATAGATTCTCAGAACAAAATGTTCTTTCTTATCTGTAAGATAGTTTACACTGTACAAAGGAAATAGGCCATCCAATATTGTATCGCAGCTGGCTATTGCAAACCTCTAGAGCATAAGGACTATGGTGTTTGCATGTTTTATTCACAATCTGAAAGATAGTATACATTCAGTAAATATTAAATGGAAAAAGTGTAGTTTTATACAAGTGTAATCAATCTAATGAGACAGTTAAGATGCCTCAGAAGTGGTCTTTAAATAGTTTCCTAAAAGAGGTTAATGTTGTTGACTTCATATAATGTTAGGGACGTGTGATAAGTTAGGTCCCAAAGAAGCTGAAATTTGTCTTGGACACATGTATTGCGAGCCTATATTATGGCTCCACAGGAAAACAATAGCCTGACTTTTGGGGTTTTGGATTTATTACCCTAAATCAACCCTATCTTTCACAAGAGAGTAGTAGTCTCATGGCTCTCTATGTGTGAAATGTGAAAAGAAAATTGTTATGAGAGTGCTCAGTGAGTACTTCTTGAGTTTATGAATGAATCAGGCCATGGGAGGGTGTACATACACATTTTAAGCCAACTCAGAACTGGTACTTCTCATGACTGAGAGAAAGGAGGATGGGAAGGCATCTTCCAGTAACCATGGGGAAGAGGAGACTGTTGCTTTTGTAATGATCAAAGCTTTGACTGTGCAAGTGCTGTGGAAATCCTTAATAACAGGTTACAGACATAATTCTCTCCAGTAACAATGGGTGCATAAACTACTAACAATTGACCTTTCTTAGGGTACTCATTTAGTGTCTACGTGGTTAGAGGAAGAGAGAAGAGCAGATGAGAGCAAGATTGCATCAAATGAACACATTAATTGTCCTAACAACAACACAAAAGATCCTGAGTTGTTGTGATCTTTCTTTTCAATATCTAAAGGTGTAATGAAAAGAAATACAGGTTGTTTTTATTAGATAAAGGCACTACCAGAATGTTTGCATTTAAACCTTTAAATGAAGCCATTCCCCCTTTATGGAGCAGTCTTCCAATCAATATGTCTTCAAAAGCCTATTTTTATTTTCCAAAACTATGGCTAGTAATAGTAGGTGGTTTAGAGAAGAAACTCTTTTGCCTTGATTCACGGGATTATGGTCCTACACTATCAAAAGACTATTTCACAAGTTGAGAAGACAATAACCAGACCTAGGATGTCTTAATAATTTTTTTGGTCTAGCTAAGACATAAGCCATTCTTCTAATAACTGTTGGGAGTAATTCATGTCCCCTTCCTGTCAGCTCTTTGGAGAAGGACCTTTTTTTTTAAAGAAAAGATTTGAATTAAGTGGAAAGATGCAGTGAACTCGGAGATTCTTTTAACTATTCAACTGTGGATTCTTAGAGGAACTATAGAACTTTACTTTTTTGCATATTATTGGGCTTTCTTCTGTAAAGAGTGAACTGCAAGATCTAAGAGTGTGACCCTGATGCCTCTTTTGGTAGGTGTCAATTCTTAGCCTTGGGAGCCTTGAATAGGTAAGAATATTTCCTAATCAACCAAGAATTGGCTTGTTCAAGTGAAAGCCTAGGAGACAGAGAAGAATGAGAAGAGGCTAAGGATCGTGTCTTATAACAGAAGTAACTCATTGAGACGATAGGGCAAGGTACAATCCAGCATGAAAAATGCTGGCCCACAAAATTATTTTATAACAACCAGAGTTACTCTTCGTGTGTCCACAGTAAAATGACTTCCTAAGCCCCAGTTTGCTTTCACAAGACAAATTGTCCTTAAAATAAAATTTTATCAATTTCAGTAACAAGTCTTTGCTGGGATTTCCCTACATTCTTCTAGCCACTTCCCTGATTTCTCGAGGGTGGCTTGCTTTTGAATGCAGTGTGAAAACAGGCATATTCTGAATTGTGATGAAACCAGCCTTATTAGTGATTCATATATTTAAGATTCATATATACATTTGATCAAAAATTTTAAGATATTTTAAAAGGGTAAAAAGACAAAAGGCTTTGAAGAATCACTTATGTGTATTCAAACTTGGGCCCTGACAACTGTTGGAGAAGACAGTTTGGAGCTGTTACTGAGTCCTTACTAAGAATCTGGCCATTTATGAAAACATTTCTATAGTTGCTACTCAAACTTATGAGAATATGTTGTTGAAATGATATTTTGTCTTGAAGTGGTAGGTATAGCTCCTCTTTCTCTCCTTCTCCTTATGAATCTACCTATCTCTTTATTTGCATCCTACCTTGGCCCAAAAAGATTTTAAGGTGCTCTACAAAAGTATACATAATAAAGGCAAAATACAATTCAACTAAAATGCATAGGAACAATCAGGAAAAGGTGAAAATGCAGGTAGGAAAGTAAGATGGAGCCAGGACTAAGGTTATGACATGAAGTTTATTATGCTTGATAGAGGTAGACCATAAAGTTCAGTCTATGCTTTCTAGCAACAAATATGAAGAAGGAAAAAAATGATCAGGTACATTAATCAGTGTCCAGAAGGTTAAAACAACCAGTTTTCCAGAAAAGCTAATGGAGGATAAATAAAAAGAACTAATTGGGCTAATGAGGCAAAGAGGTGGTCGACTGTTGCAAAGTCATAAATTTTCCAGTAGTTATGGCTATTCATTTCTTATTTCTGAGGATCCTTTGAGTGAATCATTTTAATTGTCTTCTCTGGTCAGTAATAGCCTTTGGGAGAATATCTATATCTAGCTATATCTAGCTATGAAATGATATATATGTAATAGTCCTTGAAAAATGTATTTCTTGCATTTTTTCTCTCACCCTTATCTTTATTTCTAATTGATGGACCATGGTATTTAGAAGCCTAGTATGTGAAACTTAAAAAGCAAGACTACATACATTTACAGTCTGGTCATGGGCCCACACAAATAAATGGCTTACATTTAATTGCAACTGATTTCTGCAACTGATCAATTCTGGTTAAATTAATGTGGAGCACAAAATGCCAGAAAAATCCAATACTTGTAGAGTCTTCTCAATGAACTATTCAAGAAAATATGGGGGCTTTTCTTAATAATCTAATTTACCATTTTTATGTGGCTGATTTTTTTAAAAAAATCACTCAGTATTCAAAAATAACATTGAAATGTGTTACCTGTTTGGGTGTTTTGGTCCATTAACTTTTTCTGGTGGTTTTTCCAATTAATATCACATTGATGCCATATGGCGTCTATTGTATGTTAAAGCTCCCTAACTCATGAAAGAAATGTCAAAGCAGATTGAGGGAAATAGAAAGGCAGTAAGTTAACACTTTTCAGTTAGCACTAGTCACTAGTCTCATCAAGGACTAATTCCCAAGGTCCAGTTTTTCTTATTTTTTAAAAAATTAGGAGGCTTTTTTTAGAATAAAAAGAATTAAAGGAAAATCAAGCAGATACTATACAGTTCCTGTGTGCTCCCTCTCTCTTGCACACACTTTCATCTTTTAACATTATTAGCATTAGTGTGGTACATTTGTTACAATTAATGAACTAATATTTATAAATTATTATTAAAAAATCTCCATAGGTTACATTAAGATTCACTCTTTGGGTTGCACTCTTTGTGTTGTATGGTTTTAACAAATGCATAATGTCTTGTATTCTCCATTAGAATATCATAGAGAACTTTCTCACCACCCTAAAAATCCACTTCACCCTTCGCCTGCAAATCCCTGGCAACTGCTGATCTTTTATACTCTCTCCATTTTTCAGAATGTCAAATAGTTGGAATCATACAGTATATAGCCTTTTAAGACTGGTTTCTTTCATTTAGCAATAGACATTTAAGATTCCTCCATGCCTCTTCGTGGCTTCATAACTCATTTCTTTTTATCACTAAATAGTATTCCATTGTGTGGATATATCACTGTTCGTTTATCCTATTGAAGGACATCTTGCTTGCTTCCAGTTTTAGGCAATTATAAAGAAAGTTGCTATAAACGTTTACCTGCAGGTTTTTGTGTGAACACAGGTTTTCGACTCAGTTTAGCAAATATCTAGGAGCACAATTGCTGGATCACATGGTAAAAGTATGTTTAGTTTTATAAAGTGTCAAAGTGTCTTCCAAAGTGGCCGTAAGGTTTTGCATTCCCATCAGTGGTGTTGCTCTGTATCCTTGTCAGCATTCAGTATTGTCACTGTTATAAATTTTAATCATTCTAATAGCTGTCTGTGGTATCCCATTGTTTTAATCTGCAATTCCCTAATGACACATGATATTCAGCACATTTTCTTGTATGTCATCGGCATATCTTCTTTGGTGAGATGTCTGTTCAGATCTTTTGTCCATTTCTAATTGGGTTGTTGGCTTTCTTGTTGAATTTTAAGAGTTATTTGTATACTTTTGATACAAGTCCTTTATTAGATATGTTTTGCAAATACTTTTGAACAGTCTGTAGCTTATTTCTTCATTCTCCTATCAAATGTTTTTCTCTTCACTCAACATCATAGAACATATATTTTTAATTTTAATAAAGGCCAACTTACTAATTTTGATTTCATGAATCATATTTTTGATGTTATATATAAAATCTTATTGCCAAACTCAAAGTAATTAAAGACCTCTCATGTTATCTTCTACATGTTTTATAGTGTTGCATTTTAAACTTAGGTCTACAATCCACTTTGAGCTAATTTTTATGAAAAGTGTAAGGTCTATCTACATTTATTTCTTTGCATATGGGTGTGCAATTGCTTCAGAACCATTTGTTGAAAGGACAGTCCTTCTGCATTTAATTGCCTTTGTCTTTTCTGTGAGTCTTTTTGGGCTCTGTATTCTGTTCTATTGATGCATTTCTTTTTTTCTTTCACCAATACCATGCTGTCTTTATTGCTGTAACTTTATAGGAATTCTTGAAGTTGGGTAGTGCCAGTCCTCTGATTTAGTTATTCTTCAGCATTGTGATAGCTATTCTGGGTCTTTTGCCTTTCCATATAAACTTTCATTTTGATATCAACAAAATAACTTGCAGGTATTTTCATTGGGATTCCACTGAATCTATAGATCATATTGGGAAGAATTGACTTCTTAACAATATTTTGTCTTTCTATCCATGAACATGGGGTATCTCTCCATTTCTTCTTTTTTTAAATTTTTTATTAAGGTATTATTGATATATACTCTTATGAAGGTTTCACATGAAAAAACAATGTGGTGACTACTTTTACCCATATTATCAAGTCCCCACCCATACCCCCATGCAGTCAATGTCCATCAGTGTAGTAAGATGCCACAGAGTCACTGTTTGCCTTCTCTGTGCTACGCTGTTATCCTCGAGACCCCCCCACACCATGTGTACTAAACATTATACCCCTCAATCCCCTTCTCCCTCCCTCCCACCTGGCTTCACACACCCCGACCCTTTGGTAACCACTAGTCCCTTCTTGGAGTGTGTGAGTCTGCTGCTATTTTGTTCCTTCAGTTTTGCTACATCGTTACACTCCACAAATGAGGGAAATCATTTGGCACTTGTCTTTCTCCACCTGGCTTATTTCACTGAGTATAATATCCTCCAGCTCCATCCATGTTGTTGCAAATGGAAGGATTTGTTTCCTTCTTATGGCTGAATAGTATTCCATTGTGTATATGTACCACTTCTTCTTTGTCCATTCATCTACTGACAGACACTTAGGTTGCTTCCATATCTTGGCTATTGCAAAAATTGCTATGATAAGCATAGGGGCACATATGTCTTTTTGAATCTGAGAAGTTGTATTCTTTGGGTAAATTCCAAGCAGTGGGGTTCTAGGGTCAAATGGTATTTCTATTTTTAGTTTTTTGAGGAACCTCCATATTGCTTTCCACAATGGTTGAACTAGCTTACATTCCCACCAGCGGTGTAGGAGGGTTCCCCTTTCTCCGCTGCCTTGCCAGCATTTGTTGTTCTTAGTCTTTTGGATGGTGGCCATTCTTACTGGTGTGAGGTGATATCTCACTGTGGTTTTAATTTGCATTTCCCTAATGATTAGTGATACGGAGCATCTTTTCATGTGTCTGTATGTGTCTGTTGGCCATTGGTATTTCTTCTTTGTAGAAGTGTCTCTTCATATCCTCTGCCCATTTTTTAATCAGGTTATTTGCTTTTTGGGTGTTGAGGTGTGTGAGTTATTTATAATTTTGGATGTTAACCCCTTATCAGATATGTCATTTATGAATATAATCTCCCATACTGTAGGATGCCTTTCTGTTCTATTGATGGTGTCCTTTACTGTACAGAAGCTTTTTAGTTTGATATAGTACCACGTGTTCATTTTTGCTTTTGTTTCCCTTGCCTGAGGAGATATATTCATGAAGAAATTGCTCATGTTTATGTCCAAGGGATTTTTGCCTATGAGTTTTATGGTTTCATGACTTACATTCAGGTCCTTGATCCATTTTGAGTTTACTTATGTGTATGGGGTTAGACAGTAGTCCAGTTTCATTCTCTTACATGTAGCTGTCCAGTTTTGCCAGCACCAGCTGTTGAAGAGGCTGTCATTTCCCCACTGTATGTCTATGGCTCCTTTATCGTATATTAATTGACCATATATGGTTGGGTTTATATCAGGTCTCTCTAGTCTGTTCCATTGGTCTGTGGGTCTGTTATTGTGCCAGTACCAAATTGTCTTGATTACTGTGGCTTGGTAGTAGAGCTTGAAGTCAGGGAGTGTGATTCCTCCCACTTTATTCTTCCTTCTCAGGATTGCTTTGAATATTCAGGGTCTTTTGTGGTTCCATATGAATTTTAGAACTATTTGCTGTAGTTCATTGAAGAATACTGTAGGTATTTTGATAGGGATTGCATTGAATCTGTAGATTGCTTTAGGCAGGATGGCCATTTTGACAATATTAATTCTTCCTATCCATGAGCATGGGATGTATTTCCATTTATTGGTATCTTCTTTAATATCTCTCATGAGTGTCTTGTAGTTTTCAGGGTATAGGTCTTTCACTTCCTTGGTTAGGTTTATTCCTAGGTATTTTATTCTTTTTGATGCAATTGTGAATGGAATTGTTCTCCTGATTTCTCTTTGGGCTAGTTCATCATTAGTGTATAGGAAAGCAACAGATTTCTGTGTGTTAATTTTGTATCCTGCAACTTTGCTGAATTCAGATATTAGTTCTAGTAGTTTTGGAGTGGAGTCTTTAGGGTTTTTTATGTACAGTATCATGTCATCTGCAGATAGTGACAATTTGACTTCTTCTTTACCAATCTGGATGCCTTGTATATCTCTGTTTTGTCTGATTGCCGTGGCTAGGACCTCCAGTACTATGTTGAATAACAGTGGAGAGAGTGGGCATCCCTGTCTTGTTCCCAATCTTAGATGAAAAGCTTTCAGCTTCTCACTGTTAAGTATGATGTGGGCTGTGGGTTTGTCATATATGGCCTTTATTATGTTGCGGTACTTGCCCTCTACACCCATTTTGTTAAGGTTTTTATCATGAATGGATGTTGAATTTTGTCAAATGGTTTTTCAGCATCTATGGAGATAATCATGTGGTTTTGTCCTTCTTTTTGTTGATGTGGTGGCTGATGTTGATGGATTTTCGAATGTTGTACCATCCTTGCATCCCTGGGATGAATCCCACTTGATCATCATGGATCATCTTTTTGATGTATTTTTGAATTCAGTTTGCTGATACTTTGTTGAGTATTTTTGCATCTATGTTCATCAGGGATATTGGTCTGTAATTTTCTTCTTTTGTGGTGTCTTTGCCTGGTTTTGGTATTAAAGTGATGTTGGCCTCTTAGAATGAGTTTGCAAGTATTCCCTCCTCTTCTACTTTTTGGAAAACTTTAATGAGGATGGGTATTAGGTCTTCACTAAATGTTTGATAAAATTCAGCAGTGAAACCATCTGGTCCTGGAGTTTTGTTCTTAGTAGCTTTTGACTCCCAATTCAATTTCTTGGCTGATAATTGCTCTATTCAGATATTCTGTTTCTTCCTGGATCAGCCTTGGAAGGTTGTATTTTTCTAGAAAGTTGTCCATTTCTTCTAGGTTATCCAGTTTGTTAGCATATAATTTTTCATAGTGTTCTCTAATAATTATTTGTATTTCTGTGGTGTCTGTAGTCATTTTTCCTTTCTCATTTCTAATTCTGTTTATGTGTGTAGACTCTCTTTTTTTCCTGATAAGCCTGGCTAGGGGTTTATCTATTTTGTTTATTGTCTCGAAGAACCAGCTCCTGCTTTCATTGATTCTTTCTATTGTGTTATTCTTCTCAATTTTATTTATTTCTTCTCTGATCTTTATTATGTCCCTCCTTCTGGTGACTTTGGGCCTCATGTGTTCTTCCTTTTCTAGTTTCCTTAATTGTGAATTTAGACTGTTCATTTGGGATAGTTCTTCTTTTCTGAGGTAGGCCTGTATTGCAATATAGTTTCCTCTTAGCATGGCCTTTGCTGCGTCCCACAGATTTTGTGGTGTTGAATTATTGTTGTCATTTGTCTCCGTATATTGCTTGATCTCTGTTTTTATTTGGTCATTGATCCATTGATTATCTAGGAGCATGTTATTAAGCCTCCATGTGTTTGTGGGCTTTTTCATTTTCTTTGTGTAATTTATTTCTAGTTTCATACCTTTGTGATCTGAGAAGCTGGTTGGTACACTTTCAATCTTTTCGAATTTACTGAGGTTCTTTTTGTGGCCTAGTGTATGATCTATTCTTGAAAATGTTCCATGTGCACTTAGAAGAATGTGTATCCTGGTGCTTTTGGATGGAGTGTTCTGTAGATGTCTGTTAGGTCCATCTGTTATAGTATGTTGTTCAGTGCCTCTGTCTCTTTATTTATTTTCTGTCTGGTTGATCTGTCGAGTGAGTGGTGTGTTGAAGTCTCCCCAAATGAATGCATTGCATTCTATTTCCCCCTTTAATTCTGTTAGTATTTGTTTCACATATGTAGGTGATCCTGTATTGGGTCCATAGATATTAATAATAGTTATATCCTCTTGTTGGACTGACCCTTTTATCATTATGTAATGTCCTTCTTTGTCTCTTGTGACTTTCTTTGTTTTGAAGTCTATTTTGTCTGATACAATTACTGCAACTCCTGCTTTTTTCTCACTATTAGTTGCATGAAATATCTTTTTCCATTCCTTTACTTTCAGTCTATGTATGTCTTTGGTTTTGAAGTGAGCCTCTTGTGGGCAGCATATAGATGGGTCTTGTTTTTTTATCCATTCAGTGACTCTACATCTTTTGATTGGTGCATTCAGACCATTTACATTTAGGGTGATTATCGGTAGGTATGTACTTATTGCCACTGCAGGCTTTAGATTCGTGGTTACCAAAGGTTCAAGGGTAATTTCCTTACTATCTAACAGTCTAATTTATTTTTTTAATTTTTTTAAGGGAAAATAAATTATATTTCAAAAGTGAATCCCTACTACAGAAAGGAAACACACTGTATTTACATTGATAAAACCGGCCAAGGCTTTTAAATTGCTGACGATACCACTGAGAAAAGCTAAGCTGAACTTCAGATTACCTCAAAGCACGTTGTTTTGATGTGCTGTGCAGTTTATCATTAGTTTTCAGACAAGCTTTTTTTTTTACAATTTATTTTATTTTAGTATTATTAACCTACAATTACATGAGCAATATTGTGATGATTAAACTACCCCCTTCATCAAGTCCCCCCCACCAACCCTACTACAGTCACTGTCCATCAGTGTAGTGAGATGAGAATCACTATTTGTCTTCTCTGAGTTGTACAGTCCTCTCCGTGCCCCCCCCACCTTATGTCTGCTAATCGTAATACCCCTTTTACCCTCTTATCCCTCCCTTCCCGCCCTTCTTCCCCAGTCCCTTTCCCTTTGGTAACTATTAGTCTGTTCTTGGGTTCTGTGAGTCTGCTGCTGTTTTGTTCCTTCAGTTTTTTTTTTCCTTTGTTGTTATACTCCACATATGAGTGAGATCATTTGATACTTTCTAACAGTCTAATTTAACTCACTTCGTATGCTGTTACGAAGACAACCTAAAGCTTCTTTTTTTTTTTCCTCCTTTTTCTTCCTCTTCCATTCTTCATCTGTTATGAATTGTATTCTGTACTCTTTGTCTATCCCTTGGGTGACATCTATTTAGCCTTAGGAATACTTCCATCTGTAGGAGTCCCTCCGAAATGCACTGTAGCGGTGGTTTGTGGGAGGTAAATTCTCTCAGCTTTTGCTTATCTGAAAATTGTTTAATCCCTCCTTCAAATTTAAATGATAACCTTGCCAGGTAGAGTATTCTTGGTTCAAGGCCCTTCTGCTTCATTGCATTAAATATATCATGCCACTCCCTTCTGACCTGTAATTTTCTGAGAGTTTTTATCGTAAATTGTTTTGGATTTTGGCAAATGCTCTTTCTGTGCCTATTGACAGGATCATGTAATTTTTCTTCCTTTGTCTGTTGATTTGATGGGTTACATTAACTGATGTTTCAATGTTGAAGCAGACTTGCATATCTGGAATAAATCCAACTTGGTAATGGTATATGAATCTGTTTATATATCACTGGATTTGACTGTTTGAGAGATATTGGTCTGTAGCTTTTCTTTCTTGCAATATCTTCATGTGGTTTTGGCTTTAGGGTAACAATGGCCTCATAGAATGAGTTAGGAAATGTTCTCTGTGCTTCTATTTTCTGGAAGAGATTATAGAGAATTTGTTATTTTTTCTTCCTTAGATGTTTGATAAAATTCACCTGTGAAACCATCTGGACATGGTACTTTCCATTTGGAAGGTTGTTAATTATTGATTTAATTTCTTTATTAAATATAGGTCAACTAAGATTATCTGTTTTTCCTTGTGTAAGTTTTGGGGTTTTTTATTTGTCTTTCAAGGAATTTTTGAATTCCACTGATTTTATCAAGTTTGTGGGCATAGAGTTGGTCATAATATTCATGTATTATCCTTTCAATATCCATGGGATAAGTAGTAATGATCCATCTTTCAATTCCTATATTAGCAAATTGTATCTCCTCTTTTTTTCCTTGATTAGCCTGGCTAAATATTTTTTTAATTTTATTGATCTTCTCAAAGAACTAGCTTTTGGTTTTGTTGGATTTCTCTATTGCTTTCGTGTTTTCAATTTTATTGATTACTGCTCTAATTTTTATTATTTCTTTTCTTCTGATTGCTTTAGGTTCATATTGCTCTTCTTTTCCTAGTTACCTTTGGTGAAATCTTAGATTACTGATTTGAGATTTTTCTTTCCTAATATATGCATTCAATACTATCAATTTCCCTCTAATCATGGCTTTTGCTGCATTCCACCAATTTCAGTAAGTTGTCATTTTCATTTCATTAAATATATTTTTAAATTTCTCTTTATATTTCTTCTTTGTCCCATTGTTATGTAGAAATGTGTTGTTTAATTTGCAAATGACTGGATGTTGTCTTGTTATCTCTGTTATTGGTTTGTAATTTAAATACATTGTGTTCTGAGAATATTTTTGTATGGTTTTTATGCTTTTAAGTTTGTTAAGGTGTATTTTATGGCCCAGAACGTGGCCTCTTCCAGCCACAAGTAGACTCTCCTTTTAAAAAAATATATCCTGCCCTCTACTGAGAAGGCCCATGAAAACACATTTCTTTCTGTCTAAATCTGAATACAGAAACATCAGTACCATATACCAAGGATGGACATTTTTCTATAGTGATAGGCTATCTGTCATGGGGTGGGGCAGTAAACAGAAGTTATTGAACGATTTAAAGAGAGGTAATAGGCTGATTGCACACTTCACATATCAAACCATATCTGGAGAATTGTGTCTCTTTTTGAGCACTATAATTTAAAGAGGACATTGAGAACACTAGGGTATGTTCAACAGTGGTGACCAGGATGGTGATGGGGGCATCTGCAAATCTAGAAACCTTGCTATATTACGTTGGGATAGGCATTAACACAATTTATTAGATCTATTTATCTGTATCATTTATCTTTGTAAATATTGAAAAGATGCAACATTTTCTGTTCAGTGTCAAATTTTTCATAATAGCTCTGATTCTACATTGTTCCAATTTTTCCTGGCTATAACTCTTGACTTCTTTCCAGGAAAGAGACAGAGAAAAATCTCCCCTTGCTTAAGTGTACATTATTATCTGATAAAAAAAAATCAGTTGGCAGAACTTCCTTGCTGTAATTGTCACCCTTGGCTTCATTTTATGAAATCTCAAGTTGCCTACCTCAAGTTGAGCATCACTTTTCACCTAGTGTTGGTTCCTGTAAGTCCCTGAGGAGCCTTCACTTGAGCAGTTTTGGTTGGTTGTCCGGTGATAAAGAAGTAAGGGGTAGGCAAAACCCAGAGATGTGATAAGTGGATTCTGAGCTGTAAAAGTTAGAGCAGGAACACACATGAGCTTGGGTTAGATATGAACCCCTAGCCCTTTCCACCTGCAATATGCGTTGTTGTTATTCTTTCTGCAGAAGAGTTCATGATCTCTTGTAATTTTCTTTCTCTATTGATCCAACAGTGCTAGAAACAGAAACTTTAAAAAAGGTTATGGCAGTATACTCTATGGAATTTTACTGTCATATATCTTGCACATTTGAGAACAAATGCACTGTGCTCAAAATGAAATTTGCCTCATAGAGAATTCATTTTAGGGTGGCTTAGATGATTGAGATCTACAGAGTAGCGTCTCAGCAGCAGTCTTCCTTCCCTTACTCATGCTGTCCCAAGGCAAAAGTGAAAGTATGACTCTGCTTTGTTGGT
Source organism: Phataginus tricuspis (assembly GCA_029783875.1). Classification (NCBI taxonomy): domain Eukaryota; kingdom Metazoa; phylum Chordata; class Mammalia; order Pholidota; family Manidae; genus Phataginus; species Phataginus tricuspis. The sequence continues at coordinate 112,074,639 of JAQQAC010016209.1, read as the reverse complement.
TCTCAGGCTGCAATTTCTTCTAATACATTTCCATTTGGAGAGGAGAAGCCAATGAAAAAATAATGAGCTGAAAAAAGAAGTTAACTTTCTACAAAGATTTTTGAGAATATGTTTTTTGGCTACAGGGCTGAGGGTAGCTAGAGTATAACCATTGCTGGGAGACACTAGTCTGAGGTGACTATTCCTGCTTTGCAGTGTGTGATCCTGAGAAAGTCAGGATGCTCTGCTGAGCATCAGTTTTGTCATCTACAAAATGGGGGTGGCAATACCAGATTTAGAAGACTGTTGTAAAAGTAGGCATCATAATATACTTGGAAATGCTTTGGGAATGCTAAACCATATAGCTTGTGGGGACTTTTAAGACAAGGATGGTGTGTCATTAATCTCCATCTTCCCACTTATATACCCTAAGCACCTAACACAGAGCCTAGCAAATAAGTAGTTTTTAAGTCTCCAAATTATGAACAATTTTAACGATTTCATTGACTAGATGGTCTTTTGGCTTCATTTGACTTTAGATTCAAGGATTGAGAATAAAGTAGCATGTGGGTTTAGGAAGAGATTTTTTTTAAATACATACATTTTCTAGGAATTTCTTAATGTTCTAAACAAAATAACAAACAAATGAACATATAGCAATTGATACAAATGAGGATTAACTTTCTCAAGTGGGTTTGGAAGCCCAGTAGAATTGCACTAGCATTTGCTCCACATTGTTGGTCATGTCAGAAACCCAAGGGAAGAATCTAGCAAGTATGTTGTACCTTGTGAGGGATCTGGAGCAAATGATGGTGTGGCACTTCTGCCACAGATTACTTGTTGGATGGACTAAGTAATCCCAAGGATCTGTTGGAGTACAGACTCTCTAATAGTCTGAAAGTGGGTAAGCACTTTGATTTTTCAAGGCTCATGAATTGACATCATTTGGAGTACATCCTTCATGGACCTTTGCACTTTAGAAGGAAACAAAAGAAAGTACTAAGTTAATTTTAAATGTCCCAGGAAGCTTGGATGTTTTTGTTTGTTTTTAAACTCTGTCTTATTTCTCGAAAACCCTATTATTGTGGTTGTTTTCCCTTCCCTCATATAAATGTAGAAATGATTATTTGGGATAATTTACATCTGGAGTGTTTCAGTTTGGAGAAAACGAGATGGTGACATTACTACTTTTTCTCTCAAACCAGTGACACTAATTGTGCCTAATGCCAAGGGGCAGGAGCAGCAGATATAATCCTGACTTCATAGTCTCTGTAGAATAGATAAGGTTTCCAAGTCATGTGTAAACCAACCTTAGCAAGGAAGCTTAGCAGTATCCTTCCAGATGTTCAGCATGCAAGTACCAGAGGTGTTATTTTCAATATCAAATGCATAGATCAGTGCATGGATTGTTTTTTCCCATCCAGATACCCATTTCAGGGATAAATTCCATTTTCAGGTCTGGCAATCTATCAGATAGCTCCTTTTAAAGTTATCTAGAGAAAATCCACCAAAAATGATTAAATTTGTGATAGCTTTTATTCTTGGCTAAGAACTTGCCTCTCCTCCAGGGCTGAAAGGCTTAAATTGTTATGTGAGTTTATATAGTATATGGTTTGTTGTCAAATATTTATCTCTGTCTAAAAATGAAATGTCCTGAAATACAATTTCTTTTTAGCTGAATAAATCAATGAGAGAAAGAGAAATAACTTCTCATTTAGCCAATTTTTAATCAATATTTTTATGAGAGGCCAAAATGTTAACTGAATCCTGGCTTTTGTCATTTGAAATATAATTTGTGTGTTTAAGAATTTATGTGCACATCAGGGTTTGGACTTCATGTTCAGAAAGGGAAATTGATTTATAGGAGCACTCAATGACAGGAATAGAGGCAATGCCAGAAATGAATATGAGTCAATTATTTAAGGCAAATGGGACCTTAATCACCACAACAATAGAGAAATCTCAAATTCAATTACACCCTGGATTTTCATGCTTTAATTTGTGAGCATTTCTGTATCTCTTATTTTACAGAGGCCTTTGAAATTGTTGTTCGCCATGCCAAGAACTACACCAATGCCATGTTCAAGAACAACTATCCAAGCCTGACCCCACAAGCTTTTGAGTTTGTGGGTGAATTTTTCACCGATGTGTCTCTCTATATCCTGGGATCTGATATCAATGTGGATGACATGGTCAATGAGTTGTTTGACAGCCTGTTTCCAGTCATCTATACCCAGCTAATGAACCCAGGACTGCCTGAGTCAGCCTTAGACATCAATGAGTGCCTCCGAGGGGCAAGGCGTGACCTGAAGGTATTTGGGAATTTCCCCAAGCTTATTATGACCCAGGTTTCCAAGTCACTGCAAGTCACTAGGATCTTCCTGCAGGCCCTGAATCTCGGAATTGAAGTGATCAACACAACCGATCACCTGAAGTTCAGTAAGGACTGTGGCCGAATGCTCACCAGAATGTGGTACTGCTCTTACTGCCAGGGACTGATGATGGTTAAGCCTTGTGGGGGCTACTGCAATGTGGTCATGCAAGGCTGTATGGCAGGCGTGGTAGAGATTGACAAGTACTGGAGAGAATATATTCTGTCTCTCGAAGAGCTGGTGAATGGCATGTACAGAATATATGACATGGAGAACGTACTGCTTGGTCTCTTTTCAACAATTCATGATTCCATCCAATATGTCCAGAAGAACGGAGGAAAGATGACCACCACCGTGAGTACCAGTCCAGTTTTCAGAGAAATTGGGTCCTGTTGCAGTGGGGCAGCCTAACCAGCAGCAGGCACTATTGAAGAGAAGTGAGAAAAAGATCAGAGGGACTAAATGAGCTCACAGAGCTAGGCAGCACATCAAGACCACAGGCTATGAAGTCATAATGCCCGAGTTTCAATTTTAGCTCCACCAACTTGCTTGCTATGGGACCATGGGTGAATCATTTTATCTTTATGTGCCTTGTATTTCCCATTCATAAAATAGGGATAAAATGAATATCTTCATAAAGAATAACATGTGTTAACACACTTAGTCTATACCTGGTACATGGTAAGTCTTCAGTAAATATTAGGTATAATTACCATCATTGTTAGTTACCATAATCCTCATGACAACCCTATAAGGTAGGAGCTACTTTCTCCATTTTAAACATGAGGAAACGGAAGCTCAGTGAAACTGTAACTTGCCCAGTAGCGCCCAGCTATGTATAGTTAGTAGAAGAGCCATGATTCAGAAATTGATCAAATCTGTCTTTTAATTAGATTATCACCAATTTTTCGGATTTTTATTTCAGTCTCAAGCTTTTAATGTGTGTCACATGACGATTTTGAGTTGGTGACTTTAAACACTGGAGACCCAGCTGGAACCCGCTAACCAAACCTACATAAGAACATAAGTGAGGCAAAACATCCAGGTTTCCCAGTCATTGTTTCTGCAGCCCTAACTATACCAGTCTAAGCCGATGGGATTTGTGATGGGGGACAGGTCCATCAGGGAGGCAACAGTGTGCTTGATTTCCATCAGATGCTGTTCGTTCCATTGTACCTACCAGGCTAGAGTACACACATTTGGAACCGCAGGAGACACCCATTTTTTCACAGTAGAGAAAAATGTACAGCCAAGAGTTCCCATCCAGATCCCAGTACAGTGGTAGTGACTGATTCCCACATGCTGCCAGCCTTGTAGAAGGAGATGGCAGAGTCGTGTAATACACTAGCACTGTTGAACTCCTACATTTCAGATGCTCTGCTGGCAAGTTTACATAATATTATTTCACAGTAACCCATGAGAGAGGTCCTAATATTGTCTCCATTTTACACAGGAGAAGGTGAAGCTAAGAGAGGTTAAAGATCTACTCTAAGATCTCAAGCTAGTTAAATGGAGGTGGGGGGAACTGAGATTCAAGCCCAGCCATGTCTGGCTCGGTTGACTCCTGGTCTTAGCTTCTGTACGGTGCAAGTGCGGTGTACGCTGAGCCATAGCTTATCCAGTATGTGGAAGGCAGATTGGACCATTTAGCCCTGTGTTTAAACTCTGGACATACAAAACGATAGGGGTAATTGGTTTCTTTGGTAAATTAAACTAGGCAGGAGGACAGAAATGATGCAATCCTCAGCATGGCTACTTCCAGAGCTGCTCTAATTACCCCATTCACAATGTTAGCCATTTAAAACACATTTGCTGAGAAAATATTTTATAGTAAAATGAACAGAAATATCCAATCAAACTATAGTGTTCTTCAGTGGCTAATTATTCCCTTGAATGCTTTATAATTCGAGGCCAGATTCTCAGGCCTTAGGCAGATGTAAATCTCACAGAACTAGAAAAATGAAAAGTCAGTGCATCCACGTGTTCATTCATTCCCTGCTATTGATTGAGGGCCCACTATGTGCCATATTCAAAGCAAGGATGCCAGGGCGATGGAAATGTCTTCAAGAAGAGGAAACATACAAAGACAATATTAAAAGACAGAGTACGAGAGTGTTTAAAGTTTGCATCTGATCTTGGTCACTTGACAGCAACATAATTGGTTTTGAAAACATGTATTCTCCTCTAGTGCTTTTAAACAAAAACATAGGGTGGAGAGCTGGGAAGGGATTAAGTACACTGTTTTGACTGGGCTCTAGACATGAAGGTTTATTTAGTAAACATTTATTAAGCATCTGCTTTGTTTGTGGCACTTTGCCACAGCCTAGGTATTCAAAGTTACTGAAGATACGGTTCTTAAGTCTTGAAAAGGTCAGTTCGGTTGACAGACAGACATGTAACTGAGTAAATTTCACCAGAGTGAACATTTCGCTATAATGTGAATGTAGGAAGGGCCCTGAAAGATGATCTAGTCCAATCCCATTGATTTAAAAATGAAGAAATACAGTTCAGGGAGGCTTACCCAAAGTTATATAATTAATGGAAGAGCCAGAAGTAGAATCTTAGGTCTTCTGCTGCTACAATCTACTGCTCTTTCCACCATTCCAGTCTCTCCTATTAGACCCTCCCAAGGCATTTGCTCTAGAAGCTCTATTAAGTTTCTGCAAAGACATTGTGAACTTAAGTTGGATAGCTATTTCAGGGTGCCAAACCTGGTATATTTTAGGTGCACACATGCATGTGTTTGTGTGTGTGTGTGTGTGTGTGTGTGTGTCTTTGTGTGCTTGTATACACACCCAAAGGGAGTACATTACATGTCATTATCATTCAGGAAGAAAGGCCTTGGCTGTCAAGAGCTGCTCAGTGATTCAGTCCCTTTCTGTTTTGGCCATTAAGGGTCTGATTGCTCCCAGCTCTCAGCTGGTTATGAGAGCGTGAAGTCTGCCTTCTCCAGGGAATGCCTGAACTAGAACAGAAAGCATATGTAAACTCGGCCTTGTTACCGTTTTATGATCAGCAATTCTAAGTAATATATACCAAATGGCAGGGGTGGGGGAATCATCGTCTGGGTGTGATCCAGCCCCTAGTCTGTACAGGCCTGAAAGGGGCTGGGCCATTTGTGGGGGTGGGGGCGGGGAGAGGAAGTGAAGGCTGGGTAGACTGCCGAACTCTATTCATGCTAACACACCCATAGAATGCCCCAAGCAAAAGCTGATTTAAAACTAAAGCATTAATGAGATTCTGCTGTAGCACCCACCCCTTCCTGTTGTGATAAAATATAAAACTCTGCCAGTCAGTCCTGCTTGAGGTTGAGAGGAGCCTTTGAAAATATACTCCTCCTGAGCTCTGTTGGGACGGCCTTTTGAGCTAGCTGTGCACCATGCCATGACGTTTGCCATACAGGGACTTGGCCCAGTTGTTTTGGTGGCTATCATTTCTCCAGATTATGAACAACAATTTGGTCTTCTAAGCAAGCAGGGCACTGTCAAATTTTTATAAGCATGGCCTGTTAGTGCTTTGGTTTTCCCTAATATAGTGTCCGGTCCTTTTGGGCTACCAAGCGAAGGCACGCAAGCACCGGTAGGGGTGTGGTTGTGGCCAGCACCTCTGGAGGGGGTAAGCATCCGTTCCCAAACTTGGTTCATCTTCACAAACACCTGGGGAACTTTTTAAACAGATTCCTGGAGTCCAGCCCTGGGAATTCTGATACCATAGTTCTGTGGAGAGGCCAGAGAATTTGTCATATTGAAAGTGCCCCAATCGATTCTGATACTCCCTTGGGAGCAAATCCCGCCACACTGAAAGATAAGGTCCAGAGGTTGGAAGTGAATGGCAGTTCATGGCAAAGCTAGGACCTCGCATTCCACATAAAATGGGGTTGACATATGGGGATTAGCTGGGATGATAGGTTCAAAGTACCTGGCAGAGCTGGAAGCACGGGGCAGATACTCACTAAGAGCCAGTCCAGTGCTCTTTCTACTACATCTTTCTAAGTGCCAAATGGATGAGTTTTTCTTAAATTTATTTTTAAAGTGCTAAAACATATAATGTTATTTTAGTACAAAGAAGTGAATGAAAACAATGTGTGAAAATGGGTTTGTGTGCATGTATGTACTTGGGTGTGTGGGGCAGGGAGGGGAAAGAGAGAGAGAAAATTTGTACTGCAAAGTCCAAGGAAGTATTAGTGATGGGACTGCAGACAGATCCATCTTGACTCTTCATCTACACTTGTGAACTGGGTTAAATACCTTGGCCCAAGCAAGTACTGACAAGGTCTTTAATAGTATTTGGGTGGGAGTATCACTAATAAAATACCTGCACATTATTGAATTCCACATCTTATACCTTGAAGCAAATACAAACATGCACAGGTTTCACTACATACATTTTCAGCATTGTTGTTACACTACACCCAAATTGTTGAATACCACAACCTTCTTTTTAAAATGCAATTGTTTTTATTCTGAAACCATTTTGATTGTCATTACCATATATTATGTATGGATTATGTGCACAGCCATTGTACATTTCACACCCATTAATTAAATGAGTAATTAATCAGCATGAGTATTTATTGCTCTGCTAGAAAGTTTCCCAAAACTTTCTGTGATTTCATTTACTTCCTTTACCCACCCCGCAAGTAATTGCTCATGTAGCCTCACATGGCTGTTTCCACTTTAATTTTTCCATTTGTACTCATGTACTTTCTTTATTGATTCATCTCAGGGTTTCTCAACATTAGTGCTTCCTCTCCCACAATTTCATTACCTTGGCTTGTTATATGCTTCACTGAATGTTGTGCAAAATTGCAACCTTTTCTACCACCACTGTTTCTCCCCTTTTTTCCTCCACTGTGATATTTATTTTAGCACCATCTGAAATAGGATTCATTTCTGGAAACGTTTATTGAGCATCTGATTGTGGAAGCACTATGATAGACACTGGGGGTCACAGAGAATGGCTACAAAGATGACTGGGCCTCTGTTGCTGCCTCACTAGGCTGGTAGCAGAGCCAAGATTCAAAGCCAGAGCAACTCTCTACTGCTCTCTCAGATACTTCCAAGCTGTCTTCACCAGAATCTCTTCATTCCCAGAACATGGGCTAAGTAGGTTTCTATTATATCTTATTTAATATCCTGCTTTACTCTCTACTGTTTTTCCAGCTACACAATCAGTTTTTAAATTCATTCTTCCTCCTTGGAGACTCTTGCTATATAGTATTTCCCAATGAACTACTAAAAAGCATGAGGTTTTTAGTCTTCCTGACTCTTAAAGGCACAGAGTAGTTTCTAGTGGAAGAAGGAATGTTTGTGTATGTGATGGAGCACCCAGTCACACAGTGAAATGACTGCCTGGAATCTGTGTGAGCTGTGCCAGCGGTGAGCCATAGAGTTATCTTCCAGTTGCAATGTTTGAAATCTGCCCTTTGGACTAACAGGTAGTTTTTAGTGCATTTGCCTTTGATTTTGGACCATAACAGTACATCCAGGCATCCATTATGGAGTTTCCTTAGTTATAGCATTGCCTACTGAGAACCTAACGTGCTCTGGTATTCAAGTACATCCATTTCCTTTGCTGGAATTTCTGAAGACTTCTCCAGTAAAGTCAGTATTTATTTATGTGTGCTAGGAAGCTCCAGGGAAGATTCTCTGTTGATCCTCAATAACAATTCACTCTATCAAATTCTTATACTTTGCTGTCTGTGTGAGTGACTGTAACTCATCAGAATTTCCAAGATGAGCCCTACCTTCCTCTCCACTTTTGAAGGCTGAGGTTATTTCTCAGGTGTCAGAATGTCAGTGTTTTTCTCCTCATGCTTTTGCTTTGGACTTTCACTTTTTAGTCTCAGATAGAGATATCTTGTCTGAATTCATACAAGTTGTTTTCAGTACGAAGTGATTTCAAAGTGATACAAACAAAGAAATAGTGTGCTACCTAATTAGTGTCTGCAGGTCAGCATCTAGAACTGTGGTGAGCAACTGTATTTCCATGAGGTGCATTTCTGGAAAGACAAATATGTTTACAGGCTGTCATCTTTTTTCAACTCACAATAAAAATAACTTTAGTGATTCCCACTGGGAAAATATATAGTTTTTAAACACAGATTACCTATTTATTGAAGAGAAAACTACAAAGGAAAAAATTGGTATGACTTTTAAGCACTAAATGTTCATTTTGAGGCAAGTTTCAAACAATGGTCATACAAGGGAAGCTTTTTAAATGCTTCTTTCTGAAATTATATACATTACAGGTCATATTAGGAAATTAGGTGGGCTCTTCATGCATCTAGAATTACTTGCATTGCCCTTGGCCAGAAATGGAAGCATGATTACCAGTTGTTTGCATGTTCCGAATCTCTAGAAGAAAGTTCTCCTCTTTTCTGTGGTCTGTGCATGAACATGGCAGGAACATGTCTTCAAGAACTGTGAAAGATCTGAGATTTTTACCCTAATTGCAAGCTAACCAGTGAGTTGGCCATAGTTTCAGGGATCCTGGTTAAAGACATGAGACTCCTGGCTCATAGAGTTATTTCCCATAGCAATAGCAGTAACAAGATTATCAGTATTTGTGCCAGATCCCCAAGTTTCAATTCCCATGGGGTAAGGCAGAGAGGGCCAGATGACTCCTGCATGCTCAGTGAGCTGACTTACAGGAGAGGATCCTGGAGCCTAGGGGACTCAAATCTTTCATGACAGGTGGAAAGCCTGCCTGCTCTTTTGTCCAAAGGGAAACACTATCTCTGTCTTCCAAGTCTGTTCACTCTACAAACATAGTGCAAGAGGGTAGTCTGGGGAACGAAGTACCTCTGTTTATATGATATGCAGAAACACAGGAGACCTAGGAAAATCATCTTGCAGCACATGATCCCCCAACCTTGGATGGTTGAGAGAACCTCCCAGACACACAATGCCTGTGGAAGATCAGGCAAGGAGATTAGAAGTTAGCTGGGGACACTTAGCTCAGCCCTGACTGATTAGCCAAAAGGCAGGGTTATGTGCCACCTGCTGGAAGGTGGCAGAAGGCACAGCCAAGGACAGAAGAGTGGCAGTGTTCTCAGCTCTTCAGAAAATATTTTAAAAAGAAAGTATGAAAGTATTCAGAGAATACTTTAAATAGAAAGGATAACTGTCACCTCTGGTTAAGAATAAACAGCGACTTTGGGCCTCCAGCAACTATGCTGTGCTGTTGCTCTCTCTTTGGGTCTCCGAACTATTGTTTCCTTTCTTTCTTGTTCAGGTTCTGGGGCTGGGAGTTTGCATTGGTAAGGGGCTTGGCTGAGAGAATTTTTCACTTGTCAGGTGAGAGATGTAATAACGACGGAGGAGTAAGCAAATGCTTATCCATGTCTGCTGGGAGTCACGTGGAGGACTGCTTTGTCCTCAGAGTATATTCAGAAAGGTTAGAAAGTCAGGAATATTCGCCCAAGTGGATGGGAGTCCAGGAAGGCCTCCCTGTGACCTGATATTCTGAGAGCCCATGTGCTCCCAGAATTGACAACAAGGGAGTCCAAAATGCCATTTTTATGTTGGGCGAACATAAGAATGAGAGTACAGTGAAAGCCACCACCTACCAGCTGCCTGGGCAGGGCAGCAAAGCCCCCGGCTCCTTGCTCTTGTCATTGCAAAACCTGAAACGCCTCCAAAAACATCAAGTCATGTACACTGTGTGATTTCTCTGATTCCCTTGCCGGACTCAGAATAAGGTTACTCTTGGCCACCTGTGGTGCTACATTATTCACTCCCAATAGCACCACAGGTAACCTTGGCTCACTAACCTCTTATGTGTGCCTTTTGCTATCTTGCCCAGGTCTCTGGAAGAAAATGCTTTCTACTTGGATGGTTTCTAAAAGACAATCTTCCCATCCCCACCTGAATAATGAAGGACCTATTTTGAACATCACAGAAGCATTTTTAAATGGGGTTATGCTGTAATCCAGTAATTTCCTCAAGGGAGAGGGTGGTTACGTTTGCTGTAATGAAGAGTTTCACAAAAAGGCCAAGATGAGGGAATTGGGGACTGATTTCTTCCAGCATGTTGCAGCCTTTGTAAGATAAAATACAAACTTCATCATTACCGGCAGCCCCACCGTGCCGGGTGCTGGGGCTGGCCTCTGTTCTGTGTCTCATGGTGTATATAATTCACTTCCTTTCGGGGCAGAATGTTCATAAGGGAAAAACACCTTTGTTTTGGTGAAATTATAGACTTCCAATGTCCCTTAAAAACATCCCTTTGGGGATCGGGATTCAGAATGTATGAGCCTTCTCAAAAGCAATGCTGGAATGGGCCTGAGGGATCTTTTTGGCTTGATGAAAATGTTCTAAAAGTGGTCTGTGTGGATGGCTCCACAACTTGGTAAATTTAATAAAAAATCACTAAATTGTATGGGTGAAATGGGTGAACTGTATAAATCCAAAGATATACCTCAATAACACTGTAAAAAACATTTTTGTAAATAAAAAGTGGTGGAATTAATATATAAAGCATCTTAAATATAACAATGTATAAGCATATTATAAAACAGCTAGTAAAAGAGTACATGTATAAATATTAAGCATATCATTCAAACAAATTACTATATAAAGTAAAACAAAAATAAATAAAAGCAAGCTGGAAGCTGGAAGCTGGAAGACAAAAAAAAAAAAAAAATCCCTTTGGGAGGTGCATGATCCCGTAAGGCTGCTTTCATATTTCAGATGGGGTGGGGGAGTGTCGATGCCGCTGCCTTCTTATCCAGTTCAAATCCTTTCTGAGGAATATTCAGAAAGCGAATTAATTTTTCCATTTTTCATTCCACTCAGAATGCCTAAAACAGATAAAGTAGGAAACAGAGTCATTATATTTGGGTGCCGTCTATTATCATTTACTGACTGAGAATCTATCTAAGTCTTTCCGCTTTTTGCAGATAATTAATTTTGTTCCTAAATGTAGGAAAGAGTGATTGTAATCAGTATGTTTGTACTTTCAGCCACCAATAGAGCCCATCAAAGACAGGCAGTAGCAATAAACCTCATAAAATATGCAGCCCAAGCATCGCTTGAAGTTAACGTGCTGCCTTTTTTTTTCAAAGAAAAAAATTCTACATATGATTTTTGGAAGTCGGTCTTGGTATTCTTATATAGTCAAGAGACAAACCCCTCTCTTTCTAACTCAAGCCTATGCTGTGAATTATTTTTATCAGTAAATCTCATGAAGTAGAGCTGAAAGAGACTAATCTGGCATGGAAATCAGCCTGTCCACATATGCATGTTTCTTCTGAGTTCTATGAGTTTCTCCTATGCTTCTAGGAAATCATGAGTAATCAGATCTACGTTTGAGGCTCGGGTTCATGCGATGAAACCTAAGAGCACAGTGTTTGTGAAGTAATTCCTCTAAACTCTGCTGAAAGGCTTCTGCCCTTTTTCTCCAGCTGCCCAGTCTCTGACTCTGACCAACCTCTACTCTAAGCCTGTTTCTTCTCCCTGTCCTTCAAGATTGTAACTTGCTCAATGTCTTGTCCATTCAGGCCTGTAGTTCGTTTAAAATGACGATATTTGATCATAGTTCAGTCATCACAGGAGGCCCGTTGCTGCTTCCGCTGGTTCCCTAACGTGTTCCCTTTCCTACAAAACAAGCACTTCACTTAGCAAAATTATATATTGCCAGAAACTCTTCAAAAGGATCATCAAGGATGGAGATCTCAGTTGCTGCAACACAGTTGGAGGGGAACTATTTAAGGGTATGTGGACCTTCTGGTGCTTCTGAAATGTCCTGCTTTGCACCATCCGCTGGAAATCACAGTAGTCTGGGAATCAGAATATTGGTATCGGCTCTCTGCCTGTGCTACCTCTGGACAGTGGCCTTGGAAAAGTAACTTAATCTATACAATGAAGCTAATGACAATGAGAGTGATCATTTATTAAGCACTTGCTATGTGCCATACACATAGCTCTAAGCTCTTTACATGGATTAACTCACTTAATGTTTACAATCCTGAGAAGGAACGATTGTTTTTAGTAGCATTTTACAGGTTAGAAAACTGAGGCAGAGAAGCTTGGAAGTAGGTGCCAGCTACAAGGTGGGTTTGGCTGCTGTCTACTGCAGGAGCTTCTCAGGGGCATCTCATGTCCTGGGGCCAGACCCAGTCTTAGAATGTGTGGGCAGAGCCTGCCACCTCCCTGGCTGGATGCAAGCTTACTTTGTTGGTGGATATGAGGCAGAATGGAGAGCCAGGAGGTTGCTAAGGGGCTTTCACTCCTGCCTGCTCTCTCAGTGATTACTCATTCTGTTTCCTACAGGTGGCCTGTAGAATAGCATGGAAACTTCCAATGGGCTTAGCATTTCTTCTCTGCTTTTCCCCATACTTGTATTAACCTAATTACATTTTTGTAAATCTGCTTGGAGCTCAGATTTCCCCCACGATGAGGGGCTATCCCATTTACCTTTTTTTTCCCCAAAAAAACCCCACTCTTGATGAGCTGAGGTTTAACAGATACTTTAAAAGATATATATATAGCCCCCTCATTTCCCCCCTATCAGATCAGAAATCCAAAGAATGGTGAAACACCAAGCTCTGTGGCTTTCTTATTATGCATTAAATCCTGTAATGATCTCTTTCCAAACATGGAAGGAGTTTGGTGGTAACTGAGTTTCTGATTTACTCAACTGTCCCATTCTCCTTAACAAATCCTCAATGTAAAATTAATGGGTTTCGTGACTGTAGCAACCTTCTAGCAGATTTTTTTAAAAATTAGGAACACTTTAAATCACCTCTGAACAGTCTCTTCACAAGTTTTTCTGAACAAAGTACTCTAGACAAAAGAGCAGGAAACTAAATTGGTGTCCTTATTCTGATTAAAAGTGAAGCAGTAATTGTGATAAATTGGCTTAATGAAACTTGACTTATAGAAGCTATAGAATACATGCTGTATTCCCTTCCAGTATGAAAGGATGTTAACAGGTCCCAGATCACAGAGGGTAAAAGAATACACACTGGTGGAAACATTTCCTTCACACATCTGTGTTTATCAAGTTTTAAAGTCTGTTTCCTCTCCCACCATTTCTTCTAAATCTGTAATGCATTCATTTTAAAAATGAATGCATGACTCAAACTGCTCTGCTGTGAAAAGCCCCATTCAGATTTGTCTCAGCTCTGGTTATCATTGATTGACCAGAGACTCTTTGAGATACCAGGAATAATAAATTACAAAGCAAACATTCATTTTTAATAGCACCATAGAGATTTTTGAGAGCAAAGCTTTTGAGATGGAAAGCTGAGTTGATACCCTGCCCAGGAATGGGTCAGCATGGGATTGCAAGAAACAGAGTAAGAAAAGGTAGTGTGCTATAGAAGAAAGAGCATGGGTTTAGGAGTTAAGATGTGAATCTCTGCTCAGCCATCTCTTACCTTAGTGACCCTGGGCATAGTGCATAATCTCCCTGAACCTTAGTAGCTTCGCCTGTAGAAGGGGGATAAAAATGCCAACATTTTAGAATGACTGTGAAAATCAACAACAATGCCTGGCACATTGTAGCACTATAAAATCTGACCTGTAACATGATCCATTTCAGATGCTGTGAGACAAAGTGGCCTTTTCTTCTTAGGTCTTCCCTCACGTGGGCTCTTCATCTTTAGGGTCCTTTCATTAGCAGCACCATTGGCAGTAAGTACATATGGAGCTCCTATGACAAAAACCCTATGCCAGGAGTTGGGAATATAAGTATCAGGAAGCTCTTGCAAGAAACCAAACCAGTTGGTTTGCAGCAGAATTTTTTATTTATTTTCTTAATGTCAGGATGGCTGCTTCAGGTGAGGTGGCTTGGCCATGTTCTCCACATTTCACCTAAGGACATGGAGTTCCTACTAGTCTTTGACTCACAATGTTATTCAGCCTGTGTGGCTGTAGGCCTCTCCTTCCATTTGTCCAACTCGTGCTACTAATAACCAGGGGAGGGGGAATCAATCATGTTCCCCTAGATGTTCAGGTGGATTGATTCCAAGCCAGGCAGGACAAGTTGAACACACCAGTTTTCTATCTGCTCATAGTGGTCTTCATAGAAGACTTATGAATAAAGGGCAGTATGATATATCCAGATTCCTGATGGGGATTTTTGGCATTTATCTTCCTTTCCTTGGGTTTAGAGCTGAAATCCTTGGGAGGAGAGGGAGAATTCAAGCTGTGTTTATGGCTCCTTTGATTTGGAGTATGTATCATGCAGTATAATGTTAAATTGCTTTTGTTGGGTACAACTGTTAAATGATAATTAAATTTAGGTTGGTGTAAAAATGAATAGATATCTATTACGTATCTTTGGGATAATTTAATGATATCTCTTTGTTTTAGATATTATCTTTTTATTAAACAGCTAAATTTTCTTGTCTATTCTTAGCTGTCCTGCCAACTCAGAGTCTCCTCCGCCTCTATAATGAATGACAATCACTTTTTTGAGTCTTGATTTGGGTTATCACTCTATTTCTTTTGAGGGAGGGAAAGGGAGAAAGCAGGGGGGAGGAAGTGAAGGGAGTTTTAGTGGAGTAAAAGGAAGATGGAGAGTGAATGAAACCATTTGAAAATGAGTTTTTCTAGGTACATGTCCTCTGCAGTATTTACTTAATATAATTATTGCCCGACTCATGCTAGCACAATACAAATAAGGTACAAATTCTAGATTTAAAAAAATATGGAAAAATACTATATGTCTCAACTATGACTTACTTACCATTTTCTTATAGCAAGCATCAGTTTTAATGTGTGAGAGTACTATTCTCTTCTCCACACCCCGTAGTATACAGTGTCTTATATAGAGTAGGTGTTTAGTTCTTCCCTTAAATCAAGCTAAAGGGAAATGGAGTTCACCCTTGGGATGATGAGGCACCATCAAGAGCACAGACAGCATGAATCTCTACCCACAAAATCAGAAGTACAAGAAAGAGTGCATCTTCTACTATTTTTTTAAACAATAGGCTTTTTTAGAACACTTTTAAGTTCATGCAAAATTGAGCAGAAAGTACGGAGAGCTCCCATAATACCTCCTGACCCCACCCACCCCCCCACCCCCCCATCACCATCCCCTTCCAGAGTGGTACATTTGTTACAACCGATGAACCTACATTGACATGTCACTAGTATTTCCTTAAACCTCTTCTTATTTGCAAAAGGCTGGTAGTAATAACCTCTCTTTCATGCCCAATTATCATAATTTGAATCATCTCTCTTTTTTTCTAGGTCACTCTAACTAAAGGTTATCAATCTTGTTGATCTTTTCACAGAACCAACGTATGATTTTGTTGATTTTCTCTAATGTTTTCCTATTCTTGATTTCACTGATTTCTGCTCTACTTTATAGTTCTTTCGTTCTTCTTGGTTAGTTTTAATATGCTGTTCTTTTTTCCAGTGTTATAAGGTGAAGTTTAAGTTATTTATTTCATATCTTTTTTTTTTCAAAATAGTTGTTTACCACTATAAACTTGCCTCTATGCCCTGCAATAGCTGCATAACATATGTGTTAGTATAATATGCTTTCATTTTCATTAATCTCTAAGTATTTCATCATATTCCTTGTGATTTCTTATTTGAGCCTTTCATACCTAGGGTCTTAGAGATAACATACTTACCAGTGTGTTGTTTAATATCCACATACATGGTTACTTAGGAGTTGTGGTTTAATTCTCATATGTATGTGAGTTTCCTAAATTTCTTTCTGTTATTGGTTTCTTATTTCATTCCATAGTGGTTGAAAAACATAATTGGCATACTTTCAATCCTTATTCACTTATTGAGGCTTGTTTTATGAGCTAGCATATGGTCTAACATGGAGAATGTTCCATGTTCATTTGAGAAGAATGTATATTCTGCTGTCCTAGGGTGCAGTGTCCTATAGATGTCTGATTTGTTTGTAGTGTTGTTCAAGTTGTATTTCTTTGTTGGTGTTCTGCCTACTTTTTCTATCCATTATTGAAAATGGGGGTATTGAAATCTCCAATTATAATGGCTGAATTGTTTATTTCTCCTTCCAGTTTTTCAGTTTTTGCTTCACATATTTTGGGGCTCTATTGTTACATACATGTGCCTATAAATGTTATATTTTTCTGATAGATTGACCTTTTATCAGGATAAAATGTTCTTCTTTATCTCTAATATTTTTATCTAATGTTTATTTTCTTCTAATATTAGTATAGTAATTACAGCTTTCTTACACTTACTATCTGTATGATATATCTTTTTCAATTCTATTCAATCTGTTAATATCTTTGAATCTAAAATATGTCTCCTATAGATAGCCTACAGTTGTATGTATTTTTTATCCAATATGATAATCTCTGTTTTGACTGGAGTATCTAATCCATTTATATTTAATGTAATTACTAATATGGTAGGATTTACGCCTGCCATTTTACTCTTTGTTTTCTACATATCTCATGTCTTTTTGTGTCTCTGTTCATTGTTTGCTTTCTTTCCCATTAAGTGAATAATATTTTCTTGTTTAACATTTTGATTCCTTTTAATATTTTTTTTTACTTTTTTTGGTATTTTCTTAATAGTTGTTCTAAGGCTTATAGTACATAGCTTAAGTTATCAGAATCTACTTCAGATTTATACTAACCTAAATCCAGAGAGATACAGATATACTACTCCTTTGGCTTTCCTAAAATGCCCTGTCTACTCTGGTGGCCAAATAAATGTCTACTTGTTTTCCTAGAGTTTGAAAATGATCCGTTATGCTGGAAAAGGCCCTGGGGTAGTTCCTTACTATCAGTTCTGCCAACTGATTCTCAGTCTTGTTTTGCAGCCATCCACTTCTTTGTGCTTTAAAATTAATTTCAAAATTTCTAATTGCCACACTTAAAAGGTAAGAAGAAATAGGTGAAATTAGCATTTTTATTTAGCCCAATATGTCAGAAAATTATCATTTTCACATGTAATCAATATTTTTTAAATTGTTAATGAGATACATTACATTCTTTTTTTCATCTTAACTTGGCCTAGTTGCATTTAATGTACTCAATGGCCACGTGATACAGATTGGACAATGCAGTTCCAATCTCCCTTCACAGGGCACTGCTGTTATCAGAGTATCTGAATTTCATTGGAGTAGTGACAAGGCCAATCCATCCTCCGTAGGAAGCCCACTTCTTACAAATATAACCAACAGCCCTTCTAGCTGCCCTGCTGAGAAGTGCCCACAAGCAAGGGAAGTAACTCAGAACAAAGCATGTGGTCTTTCTGATACGCAACTGCCAGAGCACATTTTCGGGCAATCAACACTTAATTGGTGGGAACTAGTTAAAACTTCAGTTAATGATAGCAGCTTTTTATGTCTGTATAAAATACAGGATAGGTATTAAAAACTCTTTTAGATTTGTGAAATGAACTCTTGATACCAACACTTGGGGGTGGATCACCTCAAAAGGACTGAACCAGAGGCCCCAGAAAAGGGAAAGTTACACGGGGACTGGATGAATTTAAGCAATTTCAGGTGCCAGTTTGGGTGACCCAGGCCCTCCTGAGACCTCTCCCTCCTAAACAGTGTATGTTTCTCTTTTTGGCTGAAGATTAGGAGGTGGTGAGATGAGTGGAGCCATCTACCCCAGTGCCCCGATCTCTCCCTCTATCATTTTGTCTGATTAGACTCATCATAAGGATGATTAAAGGTTTCCTGTACCTTGGAAATTGCTTATTCTCACCTTACCTTTGCTTTTTTTTTTAATTTTTGTTTTGATATCATTAATATACAATTACATGAGCAACATTGTGATTACTAGATTCCCCCCATTACTTACCTTTGCTTTTTAAGGTAGAGATACCACTTGCTCTCCCATCCAATTCTTAAATTTTCTTAGTCAATTCCATGCCTACCCTGTTGGCATTAGGTTTGAGGACAGTCCAGATGAACTAATCTAGGCCTCTAACTTTTTGTAAGGTTATGGATGCTCTGTGCTTTCTCATCCATGCCCT
The DNA here is from genome assembly GCA_029783875.1 of Phataginus tricuspis. Lineage (NCBI taxonomy): Eukaryota > Metazoa > Chordata > Mammalia > Pholidota > Manidae > Phataginus > Phataginus tricuspis. The sequence continues at coordinate 112,056,356 of JAQQAC010016209.1, read as the reverse complement.
CAACTTTGCTTTCGACCTGTTACTCTCTGGCTTTAACAGTAAGTGGCTTAGGATTCAAGTTCCCATTTTGCTAACTCTATGAGCCTGCCATTCAGAGTCTTTGCCCAGATGCTGTTTTCTCCTTGCCCAGATTCTGTGATCAGGTCCCTGTGCTCCTATTTTCTAGATCCTTATCTGGGTCCCTGAAAATTGTGACCTGATTCTATGGACCATCAGGCTTTCTTTGATCTAAATTACCTGCCTACTCCTTTCCTTCACTCACTCATTTTTCTTAGTACAGCATCTAGATTTCCCTGCTTAGAGTATTAGCCAGAAACCCCACCCCACCCCAGCCAACTCTCCTGGGCAGCAGCCATGGATTTCAAAGTTACAACAGAAGGGAAAGAAAGAAAAACACTCACTGAATACAACTTTCAAGGCAACGCACCACTTTGAAGAAGCAGCAAGTGAAGACGTCTATTTGGAGAGCTTTACTCTGCAGCATGAAAGAGACTACTGGATAAAAAAAGGAAACAAATCTTTCAGCCCAGCAGCTAGAAAGGCTTAACATAGACAGAGCAGACATTTCCTTGTTTTATCTTTTCAAGCCAGAATGGGGAGATTAGTTGGTAGAATGTGGCAGACAAGCCAGCAAGGCAGAAAAGTGAAGGTTAGAAACATAGCAAAGTAAACAAATGTGATATGGCTGCGTGTTGTAAAGACAGGAAAAACAAATATTAAGTGGATATTTTTGTAGCATCTGTAAGTTCTTGGATCAAAGGAAAAATCTGTAACTACTTCAAGATGTTTGCTTTGTACTGTTTGGCTAATTGGCTAAATGAAACATTAACTTATAGGGGGAACTGACACACTTAAGTGTAGAAGTAGAGACAGATAGTCCAGCTTAAGCCCATGTACACTTGTCCATAAAAAAAGACCCTAAGAACTTGTCTCTTCATTCTTGGGACTGGCTTCATGGCATTTTTGTAAGCTGGGGTTCTGTTCTGTCAGGGATGCCACAGCAAGTATCCTCCAAAATCACAAGCTTCCCCTAATGGTCTGTGCTCAAAAACATCCTAGGGAACCACTGACCTTGGGTTAGGACCTTTGTTTCTATTATCGAAACCTTCTCCCTATCTCTGATCCTGGAAAATGTTCTCACTTTTCTTAGTCTCTCCTTCTTCTTACCGTTGTCCTGTAGGTGGAATAAAGTTTGGGTTTTTTTTTAAATCAGTTTTTCACTTTACCTTTCGTGTCAGAAAAGGCTATATTTGGAATGACTCTCAAAGATCTAGAATAGTCTCCTGACTTTGAAGATAAGAATGCTGTGGCACATGATTTGAAGCAAACAATTTGCTAAAGCTGAGCCAGTTAATGTCAAACCAGGGTAAAACCTATAGCTTCTGAGAAACAGGCCAGTACTCTTTCTGCTATATCATCCATTCCTTTGATATGACATAGTGAGTACACTCCTAAGGTTTGCTTTTAGAATTATTCTACCTTCTTCTGCCTAAAAATATTCAAGTAGCATCTAAGATCCTCCTTGATTTTCTTTGCCTTTTGATTGTAGGATTCCTAGAAATCACAATAGATGCATAATTAGTATGAATTTAAATGCACAGACTGCTATGAGCATTTTTATGTGAAGAGGAAAAATGAAAAAGGCAGAGGATGAAATTTCTTGCCAGGTTTTTTTGGATCTATGTTTTCACAAGTTACCTGAGAAATTCTTTATGTGGAAGGAATCAAATAGAAATATGCAATTGAGGCTAGGAGAATCTTTGAAATACACGGCTCTGTAAAGTAGTGAATTGAAACTGTCAGTCCTCTTTCTCCCTGCTTCCACTCTTGCACAAGTCTAAGCAAATCAATATGAAAGTGTTGCTCAAAATGTGCTCCAGTTATAGCCAATTAAAGGTCAGCATATATAATTTACACAAATGGATGGGCAGGAACAAAAGGTATCTGTCTGTTGGGCCCTGAGGAATGATTGCATTTCATTTGCAGATGAGTATTACAGAGGTCATTGAAAATGCAAGATGCAAATCGTTGTTGTTTTTTACCAAGCAGTTTTTCTACGTTTGGTCTCTTAGCTTGTTTTATTCTCTTGTTTGCATGCATCCTATAGTCATTAGTACAATTGAATTATAGAATGACCTACACTGCTAGACTGTTAGGCTGTTTGATTGAAATTATCTTTATAATGGAAATCAGAGAACACTTTTAACCTTGTTAGAGCACCACTGTACCATTGATTAATATATAAAGCAAGTCATAAATTTCACAGTGAGCTATTTATTTCCAGACAATCTTGTGAAAGCAGTTTGGGCTATATTATAGAAACTTCCTTCATACCTTCGTCAGCCTGACACTAATGATCCTGATTATTTCTAAGGCTTTCAAACTGTCAGTGTTAATTAAACTAATGCTTTAAAATACGGGCAGAAAAGAACATTTGAATATGATATCTTAAATGTTTGACAATGTATATGAAGCTTCTTTTGTTTCCTGGTTAATTTCAGAGAACTGACTTCATTTGATAAGGTTTCTCTCCAGTAGCAAATGCTTGCCTGACTCAGTTGCAGACCATAGCCAATATTACCAAGGTCACAGCTTCCATCCATATGTTCAGTGAGTATTTGTTGAGTACTTTAGATATGTTCCACACTGGATAATGTGATATGAATAAAATGATGAAAAAAAGCCAGCACCAGCCCTCAAAAAGTTCATGGCCTGGTGAGGCGTGTAGTCATAGAACAGAGATGAGTGTTCACAGACAATTTAAAGACACAGATTACGAAGGTATCAAAACTAGCCTAGGAAGGTCAGGGAAGGTGTCTTAGAGGACTTCTGCCTGAATGAAGCCTCCTTCAGCAACTGAAAAGGCGAGGGCAGGGTTTGTGGGAAATCAATGACTGGTGGAAGGAACCACAGAAGCTTGGGGTTTAGGTGGAGACTAAGAACTAATGGAGGGAAGAGGATCTTTCTTACTCACTTCCAGACCTCACTCTATGGCCCAGGCCCCTGTCCTGGGCAGTACCAGGCCACCCAGATCCTGAGACATTACAGTAACCCTGGAAGAAAGGACTCTGTTGTACAGCTTTTCTGGCCCCAGCAACAAGAGGGCAGCATGGTGGCAGGAGAGGTCAGGCCTCCCACACTGGTCCAGCACCTGCATGGATGGGACATTTGGAAATAGGAGCCTGTGAGACTGGGAGGGCCTGGATTATTTCCAGAAAAGGAAAAAAAAATATGTTTGGCTGGGAGGGGGAAGTGGTCCTGTTTCTAAAAAACCACTTCCAATAAAATTGTAGCCTTGCTTTTAGATTCCTATTAGGGGAATATACAACTAATTAAGAGACCCTGAACATCATTAATATTTTTTCTATTTGAGTTTTATGAGTAGTAATTTAAAGAAAGAGCCTTCATGTAGTCACTGGGAGAAAAGCTAATGCATAGCTTTTCAGCATAGTGCCCTTCAAGACTCAAGTTATATTCAATCATAAATCGCCTACAAATAGCTAATTGCTAGCTTCCAGAGTAAAATGTACTTATTATCTTAAATTGCATACATAGCTTCAAAAGTCAAGCTCCAGCCAGCCAATCTGTTTTTAGAGAACATTGCTACAGGAGATACTAAGCCAAATGGCCTGGATGGATAGGATGCTGAGGCCACTAGCTGGACTGGGTGGGGGGGACTTCAAGCTACTGGGAATAAAATTGGGAAAGTTACTGGGAGCTCATTGAGTCCACAGTGATTTTAAATAAACTCTGTGCCATGGCAGAGATTCATATAATGACTCGTGGCTCTCTTTGAGAATTTCCTAGAAGGTAACTATGTTTCCTGTCTAAATTCTCTCCCTCCTTGCCTTGCTCCTCTTCCTTCTCATTCTTCTTCTTTAGGAAAAAAAAGTGCTAGACAGAACAGATTGCAATTTCCTTTTAAGGGAAAAGCTGCTACAGGGTGTTTCATCTCCAGAGGCAGATCTTTTACTGCAGAAGTGAAGCCCAAGGGATCTGCACTGGCCACTGGCATGGGAGTGTAGCTGTTTGCATGCGGGGAGAACTGGAGCCAGCCTTGTGCCTTTCTCTTGCCCTTAGGACAGGTTGCAGGACTCAAAGTGGAAACTCAATAAAACTTTCAGAATCAAATAAATAGAACCTAGAAGGCTTGTTTCCCTGGAGATGGGGAGGCACCATATGTCAGTTTCATGTTTTTAATCAAAAGGCCAAGGCTTCATCTAGATTGTAGTAATAAGTATTTGCTTTCCAGAGATTTTCATTGAAGTGACAAATGTCTTTCCTTTAACTATTTCTCATGTACTTTCACCTGATCAGAGAAAGATCCAGTACAAAACAAAATGTCTTTAAGAATTTCCTATAAGACAATTTCCTGTATGATGTGCTGTTGTTATCTAACTTGTTTATGAGGGAGTAGTTACAACATTTGGTTGCCCAAGAAACAGGGGAACCCACACTCTGGCTCTGGTGGTTCTGCTTGCAAGACCCTCAGCACTTGTTTAGTCCACTTGCGTTCTTGTACCAATGAGGAAATGGAGGACCACACTGGGAAGGAGAGATGTATGTAAAAGCAAACAGGATGCTGGACATAACCATGGTAGGAGAGAGTCAAGAGGAATTATGTAAAGTATGTTAAGTACCCTGTGTCACTTTTAAAAATTTTAGGTAAGATTAGGGGGTGGGTGAGAGAATGGGCATGTGTAAGGATTAGGGGTAAGGGAAGTGCTGTTTATTGAGTCCCTTTCGTGTACTAAGCTTTGTACTAGGAACTTTATGTAGATTCTTTCATTTAACTCTCACCACAATCACATAAAGTGGAACTTATTATTGTCCCCATTCTACAGATGAGGAAGCTCAGGTTTAGAGGAGTGATATCACATATGTTCTCTTTCCCTTTGAAAAGCAGCAGGAGACCTGGGACCAGATGTCTGTGTTTTGGGGGTTCGAGTCAAAACACAAAGGCCTTGCCTCCAGGCCCATGTTGCCAAGTCTGTAACCTGGGAGCAAATGCAAAGACTGACATGTCATTCATGAAGTCAATACACAGAGCAGCACAAGTCAGACGTAGGGAAGCTAGATCTGGAGGGAGCTTTTGATAGCAGAAGCACATGGGTGCCCCACCTTCTTCAGTGGACAGTGTACAAGGCCATCCAGGTAGGGAGTGACTTCTTTGGAGGATGCATTCCCAGTAACGTCCTCATTACAGAGTAAACAGGAAAATTTGTGAGTGCGAAAGTGGGTGGGAAGAAAGGGAGAAGGCATATTTGGGCACATAGGCTCAAGACTAGGAAGGTAGAAAGACAGGAGAGTGCCTTCATGCTGAGAGGGGACCCCATGAGAAGAAGATGAGAGAGTTGACAAATCAGATAGATGAGTGACTAAGAAAGTGAATGAGTAGGTGACAGGAAAAAGACACCGGGGAATTCCTCATAGCTTGGTTTGCTCTTTGGACGTTTGTGCAAGGAATATTTTTATAGAGTGATCCAGACAACTGAATGCCAACTCCATGTGGTCATTCAACTTCCTGTGCTTTTATTACGGTTATTTAATTATTTGCTGGTTACATGTTTATGCTGACTCATTACTCCAGATTCCCTGTGCCAGAGCTGATTTCAAGACAGTGTCCTGAGGGAGACCTACCCAGTGGCCTTTAGCAGAGGAGTTGGAACCTGAATGCTGGTTTGTTCTTTTGCTGCTGAGCTGCCAATGTTCGGATCAAAACAATCCATTTCTGATTTGCGTATGTTATTAGCTCTGGCAGGATTGCAAGACGTGAGACAGATACTGTTTTGTATATTAGAGAAACCTAGATAAGCAAACAGAGAATGAACAGATTGCCTTTATGAGAAAAGCAATCTCTTGTGATATATCTTAGCATCAACCAATGAGTTTTTAATAAAACTGAGCAGACAGAGCACTCATATGTCCGGTCTTGCCCCCTGCCTTTGGCTCCAGATATACATGATTTCATGGCACTAGCAAGAGGCTGGATGATTTGTCAGTTAATCAAAAGTTGCTAAAATAAAGTTAATACAAAAGAAGCTAATCATCAATCTTTTCCCAGTGACTCCACTGGACCTTCCAGTGTCTGAGCTGCCCATTCTCCATGGCAGTGTAACTAACAGTGGTACCTGTACCCTTACTGTAAAGGGTGAGAATCTCATTTTGTTTTTCTTCCTCTTGATAAAAGGTTGGAAGCTGACTCTTTGGAAGAGCTGGAAGAATTATTATCACCAGCTATGTGTAGCCAAGTGTTGCTTTTCCTCCCTTTCGTCTTCAGTCATATTCACAGTAACTCATTTCTTTATCACACTTGCCCTCCTCTGGACTTATGTCTTTGAGGCCTTGTTCTCACTCCCTGTAAATCGACTCCAAAATGAAGTAATTTGATTTTTCTTCAAGTGGAACAATATGTTTCAGGTGTCCCCAGTCCAAATGGGTTTGTGCAGTTGCCATGCAAGCTGTGGAACCAGCATAATTGCATCTACCCGTGTTTGTAATAGAAGTCACTCATTTTGTGCAAGCACTCCCCACATGGAAAGAATCCAATGTGGCAACAAGGATTTTTGCTGAAAGGACCTTTCCTCCTTGGAGCAAACTCATTTTTCAAATTCTCCAGCATTATGCAGAGGCTAAATGATTTGTGCAAGGCGAGTTAATAGCAGACCTGAGATTATTTCTATTTACAATATTCTGGGCATCATAAATCAGCATTTAAAATCGGTGGAAGATTGTCTGTGGCCTGGCTCCCAAATCTGCTCTGGGCCCCAGCTGTCCAAGGTAATGTGCTCTCCTGACAGGTTGCAGCCTGTCTCGTCTGCTGGTGCCTATCAGGAGCCCCATGCATGGCCCCTGAACTGCTATTTCTTTATTTTTCATTAGTATTTTTCCCATCATTATGCTAACTTATGAAGCCTGTTAAAACATCGTGGTACAAGGACCAAAGTTCATGTCCACGTCTTAACAGCTTTATGATGGCTGCTGCAAAACCTCCAGGGACAAATGGCAGAGTGATGGGAAAGAAGACATCCACAACTTTTAAGGGAGATTACCTCTCATGCCTTGCACCAATCCTGCTCTTAAAGCCATAGAATTTTAAGATGCCAGAGTTTGGGGTCATGATATAATCCAATCCTCTTCATTTTATAAGGGAGGGAACTGAAGGCCAGAGAAGAGATGAGAACTTACCAAGGGCATGAAATCTCTGTAGCAGGGCTAGGCCCAAAGCCTGAATGTTTACATCCTACTTCAGTGACTCACAGAGAATAAGACATGGCTTTTAAAGTTCAAGTCAGGGGCTCTTTAGATGCAATTCAAGTAAAATCCTCTTGTTTTTTAGCATAAATAAAAGTAGGCTCCACTTTTTAACCCCCATGTCTACCTGGGGATTCATGCAATGTGAGTATTACTTGAAATCATTCATTGTTAAAGGAGAAACAGAGAAAACTCTTGGCCAGGGCTATTTCCACTGTTATTCATTGCCTTTTCCATCTTCTTGGAGACTACAGTTTCTTAAGTTATTAACCATCAGCTAGCTGAATCTTTGATCCTTGGCGATTCTGCAAGGTTTTCTTCAAGTAGGGACTATAAACAAACACATTAGGGTTTGGAGTTCTAGGTTCTGATTTCAAGGCCCTATTTTGTCCTTTACTGTGTGGCCTTGGGAAATCACTTAACCTCTTAGAACCTCAGTTGGCAAAAATAGGCATAATGTCTTGCTTCACAGGGCTGGTTACAAAGCTTCTGTATGATAATGTAACATGGGCAAGTGCTTTGTAAAGAGTAAAAAGCTCTACCCAACCAATGTGTTAGTTACAAGAATGCCTACCATATGCATTTTATGTAAGTAGTCTGGAATATCCTCAGTTCTTAGATGATCTGTTAAGCAATAGAACACATTAGGGTTTGGAGTTCTAGGGCCTGGTTTCTGGTCTCCTCTCTGGGTCTCAGTTCCCTCACCTCACCTACAGAGCAGTTATATCCCCATTATTTGCACTAATGTTGGGCAGAGGAAGACAGATAACACAAAAGAGCAAATCATCTAGATGCCATTTCTGTTTAAAATGAGAATGTATTGTATTTGGGGATGTTTCTGAAATCTGTTAGCTGAGAATGAAACTCAGCTGAGGTAGAATTCCCTGAGCTCACCCAACATTTCAGAAGCAGGCCATGTGCAAGTCCCTGCCCTTCCCATGGCCTCAGTTCCCTACCTAGAAATGGGAGAATTGCCCTAACTGAGCACCTGGTCCCTGCCAGCTCTGGTATCCCTGTGTCTTTGAGTCCAAACATGTGGAAGGCAGCAGGGGAAAGCCGGTTTTAGACTATGCCCCTAGTTTTGTGGGGTGGCTGGAGTTGTGCAAACACTTACGGAAGAGATCACAAGCAAAATGGTATTGCCTCATTCATAGAGTAGGCAAAGATGGAGACAATCCAGAGAGTAAGAAACCGTGACAGAAATTGAAGGAACTGATCCCAAGAAGAGATTGGAGGTGAGAATGAAAACAGCATCTATAGACAGACAAGGTAGGAATGATGTCCCGTGCTGCTGTCAGAGAAGAAATGCACAAGATGAGTCTCTTTGCGCTATTTCTGTGCAGGGGTCACAACTCTTCTCAGTTCACCTGATTTTTCTCTGCTTTCAATCATGTCCTTTTCAGAATTCATCTCAAAAGTGTTCCCAAGTCATTCTGATTATAACTTTTGCTAAAACCAATCAACAGAGATCTATCTACAGTGTAGGGCAATCAGCAGAGACCCAAGGTACTGGCCAGAGTCTATGTCTTTATTTAGATGGACTGTGGCTAATGGGTTTGACTGAAGTTACAGTTGGAACAGGCTTGGAATAGTGCTGCTGCCTAGTGGGTACATGGTTTCCCATTTTTAGGAATGGTGCCTGGTTAAATACAGTGTTTTTAATGTTTTCATGAGAAATGGAGTAAGAAAATGACATATGTTGCACTCTAATATTTTTTCCTCTTAAGTCATCTAGTTCTCCTTCAGCCTATAAGAATTTAACAATGATAATGATAGTCACTAAAATATGATCCAAAATTGGGCTGTCCTGCCACACTGTACTATGTGGTGGTGTTGAACTCTGAGTTTTGTAAATTGGGACAGCAGGGACATTGTTGTATGTGATTTGGGATTCTGTGATAGGGTGGCAGGTAACATTGTGTGATAATCAGCCCTGGTTTTATAGACTGTGTATTCCCAGAAACTACATTTTAAATCAGTCTAAGTCTTAACTGTGCATAACGAATGGGAAAAGACACATGAATAACAACAAGCTATGAGAAATGAAGTACAGGTACATATTACTATCTAGATAAGTGACAAACTCTAAAGGGACTCATCAGACAGTATCCATGTATGTAATGATATTGTTGAGTTATAAGAGTTCTTTAGATAATCAGAATGCTAAAACCTTATCAGATATATGAGTGAAAATATTATCTCCCATTCTGTAGGTTGGCTTTTCACTTTCTTAAAGTGTCCTTTGAACCATGAAAATGTTTTAATTTTTGTGAAGTCCAGAACATCCATTTTTCCTTTCATTGCTTCTACTTTCAATGTTTATATCTAAGAAATCATTGCTAAATAAATGATTTATTTACATCACAAAAGGTTACACCTATATTTTCTTCTAAGACTCTAATAGCTTTAGCACTTAAATTTAGGTCTTTATCCATTTTGACTTAATTTTTGTATGTGGTGTGAGGTAGGGATCCAAATTCAGGAATGTGTTACTGGATCCAGCTTTCTAGTGTTTTGTTGGGGATTTTTGAGTCTACCTGCATAAGTGGTACTTGTCTATACAGGAGTCCCTCTTTATCCAGTTTCACTTTCCACAGGTTCAGTTACCTGTGACTGTCAACAGCAATCCAGCAGATGCTCCTCCTTCTGACATGTCATTCAGTAGTAGCCAACATAATGCCACAGTGCCTACATTATTAATACTATTGCTTAATTTATCATTCATTCAACAAATGTTTATTAATGACATGATGCGTGGAGTGCTTTTCTAAGCACTAGAAATACAATGATGAGCAAGGCTGCTTTGTCTGTAGCCTCGTGAAGCCTACACTCTTGTGGAGGAAGACAGAGGCTAAGAGAAGCAATTACAGTGTGGTGTGATAAGTGCCATGATGATGGAAGTATAGAGGGGCTGTAAGAGATTATAGAATGGGATCAAATTCAGATTTGGGGCAGAGCAGGAAAGACTTCTGGAAGGAATTTAAATATAAACTGGGGGCCCAAAGAACCAAGGGGCTGGTTTCTAGGCCAAAGGTAGAGCATGTATAAAGGCCCGTGATGCTATGAAGAAACTGAGCGTAGAATATGATAGGAGGAGGGTGACTTGAAGCTAGTAGTTTTGCAGGAACAAGATCATAAAGTGTAAATGAAGTTAAGATATATACTTTATCTGAAGGACTATTGGAAGCCAACGAGGAGTTTTAAACAGAGCAATGACATTATCTTTGCTGTGACTCAAGGACTTACAACACATAGTCAGTGATGAATTAAGAAATTATTATTAATAAATATTTTATTTATTGTAAATATAACTATTTTTATAATTTACTAATAAATATTTTTTAAGATTATTCTGGGTGTTAGTGTAGAGCAGATGTTTTGGTGTCAGGACTCTTGATACTCTTAAAAATTATAGAAGCCCCCAAATAGGCATGTTTATGTGAATTATATCCATTATTATTTATTGTATTAGAAATTAAAACTTGGTAAAAAAATTTTATTTACTATTTCATTTAACGTCATCACATGTTCATGTACATTTTTTTCTAAGAAAATAGATATGCTTAACAAGACAAAATACTTCAGAGGGACGTGTGGCACTGTTTTACATTTTTGTAAATCTCTTTAATTTCTAACATAATAGTAGACAGCTGGATTCTCATTTCTGCTTCTGTACTCAATATGCTTAGATTGATGAAAATTCAGCCTCATGAACATATACAGTTGGAAAAAGAACAATGTTTTAGTACCTTTTTCAGTTGATTAAGCCTATTTTTCTCTGATACTACACAAAAATTTGACAAGTGATGGTTTCTTGAATGCAAGCTACAAGATGGAACCTGAAGCCATATCAATTAACTTCTAATTTTCTGTCACAATAAAATCTTTCTTGCACTTCGAGTGCATCTTTGGCTATTGTATGATTTTGTATCATTCTTCATTGGTCATTTGAAAAAAATTGGTTCACTGAGTTATGCAGATCTGCCAAAGGTTAAGGCACCTCATTATAGAACACCAAAATATCATGTACATTAATATCATCAAGTTCTCATCAGAAAGACCTCTAAGTATTGGGAAGCTCTCAAGCTCATAGTGGAAGATACAAGTTTTCCCAAATTCTAATTTTTGCTTAATAGTGAAAAACATTTTAATTTAGTTTTAAAGACTTTTATTTTTTTTAGAGTGGTTTTAGATTTATGACAAAATTGAGGGGCAGGTACAGAGATTTCCAATATGCCCCCTGCCCCATACATGCACGGCCTCCTCCATTATCAACATTACTCACCAGAATGGTTCCTTTTTTTTTACCAAGAATGTACCTACATTGACATCAGCATCTATGGAGATTATCATGTGGTTTTTGTCCTTTTCGTTGATGTACTGGATGATATTGATGGATTTTCGAATGTTGTACCATCCTTGCATCCCTGGGATGAATCCCACTTGATCATGATGGATGATCTTTTTGATGTATTTTTTAATTCGGTTTGCTAATATTTTGTTGAGTATTTTTGCATCTATGTTCATCAGGGATATTGGTCTGTAATTTTCTTCTTTTGTGGTGTCTTTACCTGGTTTTGGTATTAAAGTGATGTTGGCCTCTTAGAATGAGTTTGGAAGTATTCCCTCCTCTTCTACTTTTTGGAAAACTTTAATGAGGATGGGTATTAGGTCTTCACTAAATGTTTGATAAAATTCAGCAGTGAAACCATCTGGTCCTGGAGTTTTGTTCTTAGTAGCTTTTGATTACCAGTTCAATTTCTTGGCTGGTAATTAGTTTATTCAGATTTTCTGTTTCTTCCTGGATCAGCCTTGGAAGGTTGTATTTTTCTAGAAAGTTGTCCATTTCTTCTAGGTTATCCAGTTTGTTAGCATATAATTTTTCATAGTATTCTCTAATAGTTCTTTGTGTATCTGTGCTGTCCGTAGTGATTTTTCCTTTCTCATTTCTGATTCTGTTTATGTGTGTAGACTGTCTTTTTTTCTTGATAAGTCTGGCTAGGGGTTAATCTATTTTGTTTATTTTCTCGAAGAACGAGCTCCTGCTTTCATTGATTTTTTCTATTGTTTTATTCTTCTCAATTTTATTTATTTCTGCTTTAATGTTTATTATATTCTTCCTTCTACTGACTTTGGGCCTCATGTGTTCTTCCTTTTCTAGTTTCATTAATTGTGAGTTTAGACTGTTCATTTGGGATTGTTCTTCTTTCCTGAGGTAGGCCTGTATTGCAATATACTTTCCTCTTAGCACGGCTTTCACTGTGTCCCACAGGTTTTGTGGTGTTGAATTTTTGTTGTCATTTGTCTCCATATATTGCTTGATCTCTGTTTTTATTTGGTCACTGATCCATTGATTATTTAGGACCATGTTATTAAGCCTCCATGCATTTTAGGGCTTTTTCATTTTCTTTGTGTAATTTATTTCTAGTTTCATACCTTTGTGGTCTGAGAAGCTGGTTGGTACAATTTCAATCTTTTGAATTTACTGAGGCTCTTTTTGTGGCCTAGTATATGATCTGTTCTTGAAAATGCTTTTGGATGAAGTGCTCTGTAGATGTCTGTTAGGTCCATCTGTTCTAATATGTTGTTCAGTGCCTCTTGTGTCCTTACTTATTTTCTGTCTGGTTGATCTGTCCTTTGGAGTGAGTGGTGGGTTGATGTCTCCCAAAATGAATGCATTGCATTCTATTTCCCCCTTTAATTCTGTTAGTATTTGTTTTACATATGTAGGTGATCCTGTGTTGGGGGCATAGATATTTATAATAGTTATATCCTCTTGTTGGACTGACCCCTTTATCATTATGTAATGTCCTTCTTTGTCTCTTGTGACTTTCTTTGTTTTGAAGTCTATTTTGTCTGATACAAGTACTGCAACTCCTGTTTTTTTCTCCCTATTAGTTGCATGAAATATCTTTTTCCATCCCTTTACTTTCAGTCTATGTATGTCTTTGGGTTTGAAGTGAGTCTCTTGTAGGCAGCATATAGATGGGTCTTGTTTTTTTATCCATTCAGTCACTCTACGTCTTTTGATTGGTGCATTCAGACCATTTACATTTAGGGTGATTATCGATAGGTATGTACTTATTGCCATTGCAGGCTTTAGATTCATGGTTACCAAAGGTTCAAGGATAATTCCCTTACTATCTAACACTCTAATTTAACTCACTTCGTATGCTATTACAGACAAAACCTAAAGATTCTTTTTTTTTTCCTCCTTTTTCTTCCTCCTCCATTCTTTGTATGTTATGAATCATATTCTTTACTTTTTGTCTATCCCTTGGGTGACATCTATTTAGTCTTAGGAATAATTCCATCTATAGGAGTTGCTCCTAAATGCACTGTAGCGGTGGTTTGTGGGAGGTAAATTCTCTCAGCTTTTGCTTATCTGAAAATTGTTTAATCCCTCCTTCAAATTTAAATGGTAACTTTTCTGGGTAGAGTATTCTTGGATCTAGGCCCTTCAGTTTCATTGCATTAAATATATCATGCCACTCCCTTCTGGCCTGTAAGGTTTCTGTTGAGAAATGTGATGATAGCCTGATGGGTTTTCCTTTGTATGTGATCTTTTTTCTCTCTCTAGCTGCTTTTAAAAGTCTGTCTTTACCCCAAGAAAAGTAACTAATCATTCTTCTGCTTTTCTTTAGTTTTCTCACATATGTATGTAGACATGACAATGTGCTGCGTAGTTTTGTCTGGTTTTAATCCTATGTAAGTTGAACGTTTCTGTTTATACCCTTTAGTGACTTACTTTTCATTTAGCATTGTTTTTGAGATGCATGTATGTTCATACATGCTACAGCTTATAGCTTATATTTTCACAGCTGTATTAAAATGTTCCTCCACTGGGATGGCCAACATCCAAAACACAAACAACAACAAATGTTGGCGAGGATGTGGAGAAAAGGGAACCCTCCTACACTGCTGGAGGGAATGCAAATTAGTTCAACCATTGTGGAAAGCAGTGTATGGAGGTTCCTCAAAAAACTCAAAATAGAAATACCATTTGACCCAGGAATCCCACTCCTAGGAATTTACCCTAAGAATGCAGCAGCCCAGTTTCAAAAAGACAGATGCACCCCTATGTTTATCGCAGCAGTATTGACAATAGCCCAGAAATGGAAGCAACCTAAGTGTCCATCAGTAGATGAATGGATAAAGAAGATGTGGTACATATACACAATGGAATATTATTCAGCCATAAGAAGAAAACAAGTCCTACCATTTGCAACAACATGGATGGAGCTAGAGGGTATTATGCTCAGTGAAATAAGCCAAGCCAAAAAAGACAAGTATCAAATGATCTCACTCATATGTGGAGTATAAGAACAAAGAAAAAAACTGAAGGAACAAAACAGCAGCAGACTCACAGAATCCAAGAACGGACTAATAGTTACCAAAGGGAAAGGGACTGGGGAAGAAGGGCGGGAAGGGAGGGATAAGAGGGTAAAAGGGGCATTACGATTAGCAGACAGAAGGTGGGGGGGCACGGGGAGGACTGTACAACTCAGAGAAGACAAGTAGTGATTCTCATCTCACTACACTGATGGACAGTGACTGTAATAGGGTTGGTGGGGGGGACCTGATGAAGGGGGTAGTTTAATCACCACAATATTGCTCATGTAATTGTAGGTTAAAGATACCAAAATAAATTGTAAAAAAAATAAAATAAAATAAAATAAAATAAAATAATAAATAAAATGTTCCTCCACTGAAAAAAAAAAGTCTGTCTTTATCCTTGATCTTTGCCATTTTAATTATTATATGTCTTGATTTTGTCTTCCTTGGGTCCCTTGTGTTGGGCGATCTGTGCACCTCCATGGCCCGAGAGACTGTCTCCTTCCCAAAATTGGGGAAGTTCTCAGCAATTACCTCCTCAGTGACACTCTATCCATTTTTCTCTCTCTTCTTCTTCTATTACCCCTATTATGCAAATGTTGTTCCGTTTGGATTGGTCACACAGTTCTCTCAATATTCTTTCATTCTTAGAGATCCTTTTTTCTTTCTGTGCCTCAGCTTCTTTGTATTCCTCTTCTCTAATTTCTATTCCATTTACCATCTCTTCTACTACATTTAATCTGCTTTTAAATCCCTCCATTGTATGTTTCATTTCAGATATGGAATTTCTTAATGAATATTTTTCTGTACCTCCATAAGCATGTTTATATTTTTCATTTTGTACTCTCTTTCAGGAAGATTGGTGAGTTTACTTTCATTTGGCCCTTTTTATGGGGTTTGTGAGATTTTGGTCTGTACCATATTCTTTTGACGTTTCATATTTCTGTGTGGTGCCCTTTATTGCCCTGAAGCTCCAGTCCCTGGAGCTGCTCATCCACTAGAGTGAGGATGGGGGTCGTAAGGGAGCGGAGCTGGTGCCTGGGGGGAGGAAATATCTGTTTCCTGATTCCCCTCTGCGGTGCCTGTCTCCAGTATCAGAGCCAGTGGGCTGAGCACACAGGTGTAAGCCTCTGTCCTTGGTGTCTCTAGCTGTTGTAGGTGGGGCCTCCCTCTGGCTGGCCTGATGCCAGTGCAGTGACTGCCAGTTTGTGAGCTGGTGCTGTTAGGCCAGGAGGAAGGTTCGGCAGGCTGCGTATCACAGTGGGGGGCCTCGGAGCTGAGTAGCCAGCCAGGGGGATGGAGCACCTGAAGCTCCCCAAAGTTCCCAATCTGCTGGGCAGAGTGTGCCCAGACAACCTTATACCCCTATCTCTTCTCCAGCACAGCAAGCTGCGTGCCAACCCCGCCCCTTCAGCAGCCCTCTCGCTGCTAGGAAGCCTCAGACCACCTGCCTTTCCCTTGTCCCAGAGTGGCCAGGTGTGGATCCTGTCCTCCACAAATGGCCTGAATCTGTCTCTCAAGCACTCCGTCTGTCCCAGCTCCCCATCCTCCAGAGCACCACACAGTGTATGTTTCTGCTCACAAAGCAGATCTCCAGGGCTAGGTGTTCAGCAGTCCCAGACTTCCACCCCTTCCCTGCTCCATTTCTCTTCCTCCCGCTGGTGAGCTGGGGTGGGGGAAGGGCTCGGGTCCTGCCAGATCAGTGCTTTGGTACGTTAACCTGTTTTGGTACGTTAACCTGTTTCGTGAGGTCTGCTCTGTTCGTGAGGTCTGTATGCAGTCTGGTATGGCCTTTTTTCCTGTTGCTGTTTTAGGGTTAGTTGTATTAACTATATTTTCACACTATCTGTGGTTTTGGGAGGAGTTCTCTGTCTCACCTCTCATGCTGCCATCTTGAATCATGATTTTTTTATCATCTCCACAGCTTTGCCTTTTCTGGAATGTCATATAATTAGAATCATACAGTATGTAGCTTTTTTCAGATTGGCTTCTTTCACTTAGTAATATGCATTTACGATTCCTCATGTCTTTCATGGCATTACAGCTCATTTCTTTTAAGTGCTGAATAATATTCTATTGTCTTAATGTACCACAGTTTATTTACCTATTCACTTACTAAGGGACATCTTGATTCCTTCCAAGTTTCAGCAGTTATGAATAAAGCTGCTATAAACATCCATGTACAGGTTTTTGTATGGACATAAGTTTTCCGCTCCTTTGGGAAAATATCAAGGAGCACAACTGCTGGATCATATGGTATGTTTGATTTTGTAAGGAACTACCATACTGTCTCCCCAAGTGGCTATACCATTTTGCATTCCCACCAGCAATGTATGAGAGTGCCTGTTGCTCCACATCCTGGTCAACATTTGATGTTGGTATTACAGATTTTGGATATTCTAATAGCTGAAAGACTTCTAAGGCCATTCTAATAGGTATGTAGAGGTATCTTATATTGTTTTAATTTGTATTTACCTGGTGACATATGATGTAGAAGATCTTTTTATATGTTTATTTGCCATCTGTCTATCTTCTTTGGAAAGTGTCTGTTAAAGCCTTTGACCTATTTTAATTGGCTTGCTTTTTTTTCTTACTGTTGAGTTTTAAGAGTTCTTTGTATATTTTATGTAACAGTCCTTTTTAGATGTGTCTTTCACAAGTATTTTTCTTCCAGCATATGGATTGTATTCTCATTCTTTTGAAAGTGTCTTATGCAGACCAAAAGGTTTTAGTTTTAATCAAGTTGAGCTTATCAATTATTTCATTCGTGGACTGTGTCTTTGGTGTTGTATCTAAAAAAGCATCAACATAACCAAGGTCATCTAGGTTTTCTCCTACTGTATCTTCTAGGAATATGGTAGTTTTCTGTTTTACATTAAGTATATCATCTATTTTGAGTTACTTTTTATAAAGTGTGTAAGGAATGAGTCTAGATTATTATTTTGTGTGTATGTCCAGTTTTTCCAGCCCAGTTTATTGAAAAGATTATTTTTGCTCCACTGTATTTATTGTCTTTGCTTCTTTGTCAAAAATCAGTTGACTTTATTCATGTAGGTATATTGCTGGGGTCCTGTTCTATTACACTGATCTATTTGTCTGTTCTTTCACCAATACTGCACTCCTTGAATATTGTAGCTTTATAGTAATCCTTGAAGTCAGGTAGTATCACTTCTCCAGTTTGGGTCTTCTATTTCAATATTGTGTTGTCTATTCTGGGTCTTTTACATCTATATATAAACTTTAGAATCAGCTTGTTGATATCTATAAAATAACTTGCTAGGATTTTTATTGGGATCACAATGGATCTATAGATCAAGTTGGGAAAAACCTGACATCTTGACAATATCAAGTCTTCCTACATAAACATGGACTATCTCCCCATTTATTTAGTTCTTTGATTTTGTTCACCACAGTTTTGTAGTTTTTCTCACATCATTTACATATTTTGTTAGGTTTATTACCTAAGTATTTCATTTTTAGGGTGCTAATATAAGTGGTATCATGTTTTTAATTTAAAATTTCACTTGTTCATTGTTAGTATATAGGAGAGGAATTGACTTTATATTATCCTTGTCCCTACAACCTTGCTATAATCGCTTCTTAATTCCAGGAATCTTTTTGTCAATTCTTTTGAATTTTCTGCATAGACAATTAGATCATCTGTAAGCAAAGACAGTTTTATATCATCCTTCCCAATCTGTATACATTTTTTTGCTTTTACTGATTTCCTGCCTTAGCATACACTTACAGTACAATGCTGAAAAGGAGTGGTAAGAGGGAACATCCTTGCCCTGTACCTAGCTTTGAGTTTTTCACTATTAAGCATGATATTAGCTATAGGCTATTTGCAGATAGTCCCTATCAAATTGAGAAATTTATTTTCTATTCCTAGTTTATTAAGGTTTTTATCATGAATGAGTGTTGGATTTTGCCAAATGCTTTTTCCTTATGTATTGATATATGATTATGTGACTTTTCTTTTTTGATCTGTTGAAGTTATAGATTACATTAATTAATTTTTTAATGTTGTACCAGCCTTGCATACCTGCAATAAATCCCATTTGGCCATGATGTATAATAATTTTCATACTTCTTGGATTTGATTTGATAACAATTTGTTGAGGAATTTTGCACCTATGATCATAAGAGATATTGGTCTGTAGTTTTCTTATAATGTCTTTGGTTTGGGTATTAAGATAATGCTGGCCTCATAGAATGAGTTAAGAAGTATTGTCTCTTTTTACATCCTTTGAAAGAGATCGTAGAGAATTGATATAATTTTTTCCTTTAATGTTTCATAGAATTCACCAGTGAACCCATCTGGACCTGTTGCTTTCTGTTTCAGAAGGATATTAATTATTGATTAAATTTCCTTAATAGATATAAGCCTATTCAGATCATATATCTATTCTTGTGTGAGTTTTGACAGGTTGTATCATTCAAGGAATTGGTTCATTTCATGTAGGTTATCAAATTTGGTATTTGGTTACTGATTTTCTGCTTGCTGGGCATAGAGTTGTTCATAGTATTACTTTATTATCCTTTTAATTTCCATGGGATTTGTAGTGACATCCCTTTTGTTTCTGATGTTAGTAATTTGTGTCCTCTTTTTTTCTTAGCCTAGCTAGAGGCTTATCAATTTTATTAATCTTTTGAAAGAAGAAACTTTTAGTTTCATTGATTTTCCCTAGTGATTTCCTGTTTTAAATTTCATTGATTTCAACTCTAATTCATATTATTTCTTTTTTTCTGCTAACTTGGGATTTAATTTGCTCTTCTCTTGGTTTCACTGATTTTTCCCTATTGACTTCCTGTTTTCTATTTCATTCGTTTTGGCCCTAGTTCATATTATTTCTTTTTTTCTGCTTACTTAGGATTTAATTTGCTAGTTTAAGACTAGGTTTTAGTAGCTGGTAATCTAGTTTCCTAAAGTGGAAATTTAGATTACTGATTTTAGAACTTGCTTCTTTTCTAATATATGAATTCAGTGTTTTAATATCCCTCTAAACACTACTTTCACTTCATCCCACAAATTTTGGTAAGTTGCATTTTCATTTTCATTTAGTATTCTTTAACCCATGTGTTATTTAGAAGTGTGTTGTCTAATCTCCAAGTATTTGGGAATTTTCCAAATACCTTTCTGTTACTAATTTCTAGTTTCATTACACTGTGGTCTGAGACTAGACATTGTATGATTTCTTTTCTTTTAGAATTGTTAAGCTGTGTTTATGGCTCAGGATATGAATTCTCTTGGAGAATGTGCCATGTGAGCTTGAGAAGAAAATGCATTCTGCTCTTGTTGGATGAAGTCATCTATAGATGTCAGTTATATATAGTTGATCGATGGTGTTTATAAGTTCTACTATATCCTTACTGATTTTCTGCTTGCTGAATCTGTCCATTTCTGAGAGGGGTGTTGAAATCTCTAACTATGATAGTGGATTCATCCATTTCTCCTGGCAGTTATACCAGTTGTTTCCTCATGTAACTTCATGCTTGTTTCATGTTGTTAAGTATATATACATTAAGAATTGTTATGTCTTCTTGGAGAATTGACCCCTTTATTATTAGGTAATGCCCTTCTTTATCACTAATAATTTTACTTACTTTGAAATCTGCTCTAAAATTAATATAGCTACCCCTGCTATCTTTTGATTGGTGTTAGAATGGTATATTTTTCTCCATCCATTTACTTTTAATCTCTGTGTGTCTTTGTATTTAATATGGGTTTCTTGTAGACAACATATAGTTAGATCATGTTTTCTGTTCCACTTTGACAATCTATTTTTTAATTGATGCATTTAAACCACTGACATTCAAAGTGGTTATTGATATAGCTGGATTAATACCTAGCATATTAGTGACTATGTTTTCTATTTTTTGTCCTTGTTTTTTGTTCCTATTTTGTCTTCCACTCTTTCCTGCCTTTGGTGGTCTTAATTTACCTTTTTGTTATTACTATTTTCTCTCCATTCTTAGCATATCAATTATAGTTCTTTTTGAACTTCTTTTAGTAGTTGCTCTAGAGTTTGTGATATGTATTTACAACTAATCTAAGTACACTTTAAAATAACACTATGCCACTTCACAGGAAGTGTGAGTACCTTATAACAAAATAATCCTAATTCCTTCCTCCCATTCCTTGTGTCATTGCTGACATTCATTTCACTTATATATAAAAATAAATAATGATATGTGCATGACATATGTGAGCATACATAATCAAACACACTGTTGCTATTAGTATTTTGAAGAAAGTGTTCTCTGTTAAGTCAATTAAGAATATGAAAAAGGTTTTATTTTTATTTTACCTTCACTTATTTCTTCTTTAATGCTCTTCCTTTCTTTATGTAGATCTGAGTTTCTGACCTCTATAATTTTCCATCTCTCTGAAGAACTTCTTTTAACATTTCTTGCAAGGCAGGTCTACTAGCAACCAATTCCTTTAATTTTTGTTTGTCTGAGAAGGTCTAATTTTCCTTTGCTTTTGAAGGATAATTTTTTAGGGTGCAGGTTGGTGATTTTTTTCTCTCAACATCTTAAACATTTCACTCCACTCTCTTCTTGCTTGTATGATTTCTGGAGAGAAGTTAGATGTAATTTTAATTTTTGTTCTTCTGTAGGTATAGGGATAGGTAAGGTGCTTTTTTTTTTAATTTTGGCTTCTTTCAGATTTTTTCTGTATCTTTCATTTTCTACAATTTGAAGATGATATGCCTATATGTAGGATTTTTGGTGGGGGAGGAACATTTATCCTGCTTGGTGTTCTCTTAGCTTCCTGGTTCTGTAGTTTTGTACCTGATATTTGAGGAAATTCTCAATCATTAGTATTTCAAGTAATTCTTCTGTTGCTTTCTCTGTTTCTTCTGGTATTCCCATTACACATATATTGCACCTTTCATAGTTGTTCCCCAGTCCTTGGATATTCTGTTCTGTTTTTTCTGTCTTTGTTCTCTTTGTTTTTTGGTTTCTGAGGGTTCTACTGATAGATCCTGTAGCTTAGAGATTTTCCTCAGCTGTGTGCAGCCTACTAATAAGCCCATCAAAGACATTTCTTCATTTCTGTTAGTGTTTTTTTTCTTTAGCATTTCTTTTTTGTTCTTTTTTGGATTCCATCTCTCTGCTTATATTGCCAGTCATTTCTTGCATGCTGTTTACTTTATTATTAATAAATCATCATTGTTTTAAGTTCCTAGTCTGATAATTCTAGCATGCCTGCCATGTCCAGTTGTGATGTTTGCTCAGCCTCTTCAAATTCTGTCTTTTGCCTTTTGGTATGCCTTGTAATTTTTTTCTTGATAGTTGGACATGATGTACTGGTTAAAAGGAACTGATGTGAAAAGGCTTTCAGTAATGTGATGGTAAAACGTAGGGTTTGGGGAGGCATTCTATATTCCTATGATTAGGGCTCAGTCTTTCAGTGAGCCTGTGCCTCTGGACTGTGAATGTCCCAAGTGTTTCTCAAATTTTTTTAATCCTTGCTTTGATGGGATGGGCAGAGGGGGTTAAACTTGGGTATTTCCCTTCCCCAGGTAAGTTAGATTCTGATAATATCCCAGCAGATTTGGCTTTAGTTAACTAGTTTCTCCTGAGGGCAGGCTTTGTTGAGAACCACGTAAGTGCTCTGGTATATTTTTAAATGGTTCCTGTTCTCCTCCCCATCTAGAAGCTTAAGGGAATTTTTCTCTGATATTTGCTGTGGGAATTTGGTCAAGCTCCTGAAGGTAAACTTTACAATATTGTGGGGATCCTCTTCTGACTAGATCTGGGTCCCCTTGGATATTTTAACTCTCAGAGTTGTCTGCACTGAGCATCCAGCATTTTGTCAATTAAAGCCTTGATTTTCCTACCCTGGCACTGGGTCCCAAGGCAGTTTCTGCTCCTGAGTCTCTGCTCTACTAAGCCTTGACTCCCCATATTTACTTGCCAATCTTGGTGACAGTGGTTTACCCTCTGTTGTCCTTCTCAGATGAATCCAAGAAGAATTGATATTTCAGTCTATTTAGCTTCATACTTGTTACAATGGAATAGCAACTTCCAAGCTCCTTAAATATGAAGCTGGAAACCCTGATAGTGCAAATTTTATCATTGGCTTCATACAGTCAGTTATTTTTCATGAAGTAACAGCCTCATTTTGTTCCTTTCCAAGCAAATGCCCATCAAATTCTCGAGTTTGAATAACATTTTTTGTCAGTCTTTCAAATAATGTTTCATGAGAAAAGTGTCTAGTTCATTTCATGCCTCAGTCACACATGAGCCCTTCCTCAGATGACCACCATTCTTGAGCATGTAGCAGAAGTACTTTATGCATACATTCCATTTTGTCACACATAATATTAAAAAGACATCATCAAGGGTCAAGATTTACTAAAATCAATATTTACTGATTATAAGTACTTTCTTAAGTGAAAGTGGCTTTTTAAAAAAAACTGGGAGTGCTTAGCAGTGAAAAATACAGTGACTACTATTAGGTTTGGCGCAACTACCCTGACTCCTACTTAGGTGCCTGCCATGAATTTCAACATTTCTGAAAACACTGAATATTTCAGCACTACTCATGTTTTTTCCCCCAAGCTCTCATATTGTGGATCTTCTTCAATAATTAGTTGTTGCTGATACTGATGAATATAAGCAAAACATCAAGTCTAGCTCATGTCTGTAAAATTTGTCCATTTGAAAGGCAAAAAACACAATTCTGCTGAAGAGATATTTGTGGCTTATTCTTTAATTTAATGAGTGAGTTTCTTTCATTGGAGGGTGGTTTGACTTCCTCTATGGACTCTTCATCCAGTAGGCATTCAGCAATGTCAACTCTACAGTGTCTGTTAGGTTCTCTACTACTGTGTGTACTTCTCTGGCTACTGTAATATAATAACTTACCCTATAAGATGTTGCAGTGGTTTTTCCTTTCTATCCTGAGAAACTGTAACAAATAAATTTGACTTTTAAAGAGATCATAACATCTACTTTTAAACAATTTAATTTCTTTTATTTAACTGAATAGCTGATTTTGAGATGACTCTACAATTTCGCTCACACTACAATACTACTCGAAAATGTTCTGTTGCATCAGACACAGTAAGAAAAATTGTCAGTGTCTATAAAGCCAAAGGAATAATAGCTTTTTTCGTAGTTTTGTTCCTCAATTAGAGTTGTAATCTACCGTGTTGATCTCTCCTTTCTAGAGTCAGAGGACTCTAGTAAGTCGGTTTCATACTGTTTTAGCATCTTTAGATGTAGACATTGCAGCTGTGGGCTGAGCAAGTAAGTCTTCCAATCTCCCTTTCTGAAGCCAACCATCCATCTTTAAATATTAGAAAAATATGTTGTAAATAAATTTTATCATATTGTATAATAAAATATAAAATCTATAATAAACATTTGTTAATTTTAAAACAGATTTTTCTGAAAATATTTTTAAATGTTACAGATAAGACTACAAAATATATTCACATTTTCACAGGCACAAAACCTCTAGGTTTCAAAATAACAATTTATTAAGCAATAATGATATAAGGATTACAGTAGGCATAACGTAAGTAGCCAGTAAGAGCACTAAATACTGAAAATAAAGTAACCTCTGAAAAATGCATGAATTTGTGCCCTAAAAGTCCTGTCTTAGAAAATTCTAGAATACACAAACAACTATTCCAGAGCCGTGATGTCATTACATATCCTGTAGCCTCTGGAAAATTTCCCTACATATTTGTGATGGAATAATACTAAAAAGGGAAATAAAGTCTTAGTATTATTCTGAAAATAGGTTTGACCTCTAGAACCTCCTAAGAGGGTCTCAGAGAACTGCTCTTACAGGGAATGAATTAGAGGAGGTCAAAAGTGGAGCTTGGGGGGGGCCATTTAAGAGGATGCTACTGTATGTGTCACCTTGTTTATGGGCTGCCCTAAGTGAGGGGAAAGAATGGCCACTGGAGACCCAAAGAGGGATGTGGGAGCCATTTGAAGCACAATATTTCTCATCCCAGTAGTGAAAATCTCTTCATCTGGGCCATAATTCTCTGGACTATAGATGGCATTTCTCATGCCTAGCTCTCGTAACACCTGTTGGAGCTCAGCATACGTCTGCCATCTAACAGGAGAGGATGGTAGATCACTGGGATTGGGCCATACAGCACGAAATGCAGCCATAAGCCAATTGAGGAGGGAGTGACTCCCTGGGGTCTGATGTGCATTTTGTAATCGCTGCCTCAAGGCAGGCTGCACTGTCAGGGAAGACAGCTTTCCCATCTCTGATCCCAACAGAACAATTCCATCCAGCCCTAAGTCCCACAGACACAGAGGCCAAGCTGATATTGACTCCGAGGGCTTCTGCCTAAATCGGGAGGCCAAATCCACCAGCTCAGCCTGAGTATAGGGGCAGAGCATAGAGTGCTCCATGACCTGGGGAGGGGGCTGCACCTCTCCTTGGGGAACCTTCAGCTGCTGGGTCTTTACTTTGTTTACAACCACTGGGCTTGCTTTCAATACAGGAGGGGTCAATGCCTCCGGCACCACCCCTTCATCCTTCCCCAGCTCCTCCATTTCCAGGACTGATGGCACCTTTCTCTCCCCTCACCCGAGTGACTCCTCTGCTACAACCTTTACCGTTTTTTACCATGCCTTGCAGCAATGCTACCTCAGTCTTCAGAAGGTCTCTTACCTTCACCTCAATGCTTCGCAGCTGGCATTCTCATGCCACCTCCACCTGTGCTTCCCTCAGGAGTTCGTCTTTTTCCTTGATGGCCTTTTCCTCCTTCAGAGCACCTGGCAGTGCTGCCGTCTCATTCTGTAAGGAATCTTTTACCTCTTTAATGGCAACTCGCTGCTGGCAGTCTCGTGCTGCCTCCTCTGGCATCAATGCCATTTCCTTCTTCAGGGAATCCCCAGAAGTTTGCAGCTTGCATTCTCGTGCCACCTCTCACGTCAATGCCATTTCCCTCCTCAGGGAATCCACAGAAGTTTGCAGCTTGTGTTCTCATGCCACCATTTCTTGGGTCTCTTCTGTAGACCTTTTTAATTCCATGAGAAGCAGCCAACCCACAGTCCCCACTGACTCACAGGCACTCTGTTTCTCAGTAGGGCCACCCCTACTGCCTCAGGTGTCACCTCCACTTGCCTCCAGTCCTGGGGTGGGCCCAGTCCTCTAGGAGACAAGCCACCTCAGACCACATACCCACTGGGGGGCAATCCACTGTCTCCCATTCACAGGAGCAGCCCACTGAAGTACCCCTCCCATAAGGGCAGCGTCTTTTTCCTTGGTCAGCAATGAACCCTGCCAACTTTCGCCAATTGTCTTGCCAGTGGGTTCCAGCCCCGGGCAAGTTCGCTATGGATTCAATGTGACCAAAGAAATTGACAGCAAAACGTTCTTTGGGGTGAAAGGGTTTTTTACCTGACTTGTTCTCCCGGTGGTAGGTCAAGCACTAGTGTCTCTGACTCCGCCCAGAGCACTGAGCCGAGCTTTCTATATAGTGTACATCATCAGGTGGTTTAAGTTCAGTGAGGATCCTGGCCACAGGAACCCCAACTTCCCCACAGCAAGGCACTACGTGTGTAGCTGGTCAGCCCAGGCAGGATTCTAACAAAGAAGGCTGCTGAAGGATAAACAGTCCCCACTTACAGAATGAGTGAGTCAGATTTCTGCCTGGATGTGGAGACATCACACTTTCATCCATTATTCTATTTCATCTTGTCACTGCTGCCAGATGGGACAGGCATTGCTATCATCTCCGTTCTGCAGATGAGTGAGCTGAGTCTGAAGGAAATGAAATGACTTGTCCTGTGTTATTGAAATGTTAAGAGTATGAGCTGGGACTGGAACCCTATCTCCTGACTCCAGATTGTGGGCTCCGTTTACTATATTACAGTGCTGTAGTCTAACGTAACAGCAGACTGATATGCAGGACATTAGTTCCCCTTTTTTTTTTGGATTCCAACTTATTTAAAGAGCTGACTTGAATGAATGTTCAAACAATTGCACCCGATTACTTAAAATAACTTGATTCTTAATACATTACAGATTTTTAGTGAACTTTTTTAATTTTTTTATTGAAAACTTTTATTTCCGTGGTCAAGCAATTAATGATGACTCATAACAAAACATCTGTGGAGGGAAAAGAGCACTTACATTGTCACCAGGTCTGTTCATTTTCCTCTGTGCTTTATATCCAGATCAATCAATAGTTAATTAATAACGATGTGCTTCCTGAAGTACACGGTAATAAATTAATGCTCATATGCATATTTTCTGTAGGAAAAATGAGTGTAAAATGACTGCCATGCCCATCTCATTGTAAGAAAATGTATGTAATGATTACAAGCATATAATAAGAATGGTTTGCCCAGCCAAATGTTTGTTCATTTCTGTTAATCAGTATTCATTTGAGCGACTTCCGTGCAGTTTGTGGAAGCAGTGCAATCAGCTGAGCAGTGTGGCAGATTTAAATCAGTAATAAAAGCCCTGGGGAAATTAACAAGACAAAACATTAACCACAGACTAAACATTAACATATATTAGCATTTTTATTATACCTGTAGAATTGTTAAGTGGGTATGGTTACTGTAAAAAGTTTGTTGTATATCACATAATTTCAATGTATATTTTGTTTTAAAACTTGTAAGATTTAATTAAATGAAATTGAACAACAGGCTAATAGACAATTCAACAGAATGAACTAAAGTTCATTATTTTATTGTAACTGGGGACTTATGGAATTCCCACCCCGCCTTTCCGCCAGCCCCTAGGTACCCAAAAACAAATGCCACAGGTAACATTCCTCCAGAGCTGGCCACGGAATCAGGATTGGTGTTTAAATTGTATAACCATAGAGGAGGTTTTATTTTTAATTTCTCAGGATTCTTACGAATCCATTGGCGATCAAAGACTTCATTTATACCGATTGTTTAGCAACATTTCTTAGAAAAGCACTCGTTGGGACCACAGTAATAAGCTTGGTCTTAGCAGAAATGTTACTCTATAATTAAATAGAACGGAAAAGGCCCTCTAGGGTCACAGGTGGCCTCTGGTGCAGCTCTTGAGAGGGAAGGACTTGTACTGATCGCTGAGTACAATTCAGTGGGATAGCCATCTTCCCCCTCAAAAGCTGTCAGATTTCCAAGGAAAGTGATTATGTATCCATGACTTCTCTGCCACAGACTCATTAATGGGAGCTTTTCCCTCCCTTTCTTTTCTTCCCTTCTCCTGCCTCCCTCTTCCTCTTTTTTCTACTATGGGCCATTTAACTTAAAACACATAGCCTCACATACACATACTCACACACCCCTCTTATCTGTGTCTTGACAAAGAAAATGTAAAGCCTTTCATTCATTTGATTTTTAAAGGCATAGCAAAATAGATATGTCAGGGCCAGGTAGGAGTGGGAGAGAGAGAGACTCTTTAATATAGTAGCACCTACTCCCATTTTCTAATCCTTTAGGTTATTATAGCTAAAATCTTAAACCTGTTGCATTTTTGCAGCCAAGGATCCACTTGGCATCTCCATTTGAGGGCAACCACAAAAAAATATACTCTGGCAAGACATCAGACCAGACCTGGGTTAAATTGTAGGAATTAAAGATTTTATAGCCAATCCAAGAAACTGACTTTAGGATCCAGAGTCCAGGGACATCCTGCAGGGAGCCCACAGCAGGCTGGACCTACTTGGGAGCCACGTCTCCCAGAGAACTTGACATCCAGGGCTTTTGTATTGTTACTAATTGCCTCTTACCTGGCAGGCCAAAGAGCTTAAATCACTCCACTAGAAATAGTGCCTGAAACTTAAAGTTAGATGTCAGTTTTCTGTTTTTCTTTAATAACTAGCCCTTCATTGAAGTATGTTTTTGAATTCTTCATACTCATTACTCTTCTCCAATTATGGGTAGAGTATTGGGTCCAGGTGTACAAAGCTGAGCTACACCCAATACTGAGAAGCAAAAAGTCACGACATTGGGGGAAAAATAAGAAGCAGAAGCAGAAGTTCTAGAGTCAGATCTGGATTCTAGCCTTGTGACATTGCTTTAAGTTCCTTAATCTTTGTGAGCCTTAGTTTCCTCATCTCTAAAATGGAGTTAATAATACCAGCTCTGTATGCCTCAGAGGGTTGTCATAGACCTCACTGGAGAGGAGGGGGAATGGATGTCGAAGTTATTTGGGGAGCCCTAGGCTGGAGTTACTATGGTACTGTGTTACAAATGTGAGGTATTGCTGTTGTGAGAAGCTGACAATAATAGACTTTCTTTCTTGCTTGGCCACCCAGAGGGAAAGATCAAGTCTGAGTTTACTGTCTCTTGAGAGTTCCCAGAACCAACAGCAAATGGGAGCCTGTCAATGAATACAGTTAAATTTTAACCAATGGAGTACCTGCATTTCTTGACATGTCAGTTGTGGGGTGCATGTGTGAATTGCATCAAACCAAACGCTTTGCATGGTTTCAAAATCTTTGGTAACGTATTCTCCTTGGAATGTAATTTTCACCTTTTTTTTTTCAAAGGAGCCCAGAATAAATGGCACTTCAAATACCATATCTTCCTCTTTTGTATGAGAGTACGGTGACAGGCGGAGTGAAGCTGTGGGAGCAGGTCCCAGCGAGGTCCTGCTGTGCGTGAGGGTCGTAGGCCAGGTCTCGGGGTGCCCAGTCTACTGGACTCTTTACTACAGCTTCCTGGGCCCCGGCAGTAGAGTCTCCTCATGCACGTACAAAGTCAGTGCTCCAGATACTGGTTAGAAAAGGATGGTGTTAAGGTTACTAGAATGACTTGCTGGCCTAGATATGGTCAGAGGGCCCTGCCTCCTTATGCTTCAAGTCTTACAACACTTCAGCACACTATTGCTTTCCCTGCCACAGGTTCTGGCGCACGAATAAAGGCACTATTAGGAATCACAGGGAATGGGAAACGAAAAGGTTTTATATTCCAGTCTATTAATAGAGACACTCACCTATCCAATAAATTCACTCCAACTAACTAAATTTAAAGGTAGTGGCAATCCTTGACTAGGTGCATTAATCAGTGACAGGAAATTGGATTGCACTTCTTATTTAAAAGCTTCAAACTCCTGGGAAGGATACTGATTTCTAAAAGGCCACTTGGGAGGCTGGCTTCTTTAGCAAGTGCAGCTGTAGAGTGAGACCCTGGTCTCCCAGTATAGCCTGATGTTTCCCATGTGTGCAGCTGAAAGGACCTCTTTACTGTGAATACCGCTTCTCTTTGTAAATTATGTTTTCTTTTCATGTCCACTTCTCAAAATAAGCTCATAATATTCACCTCTAGCTCACACAGTGTGGAGGTGAAAGATGTGGGGAGAAGGGCCCAAAGGGGGGTCTACATTTGACAAATGCTTTGTATATGAGAAGAATTTGCTTCATGGTAGATTTGTGGAGGAAAATACAGCCTGTCTGATAAGATGTGGCAGATTTCAGATGGGGGAGTGGGACGTTGGCAGGACATCATTGTTTGCCCCTTACCCCACACAGAGCCTTGGGAAGTTGGCTTGATAATGCCACATTGGGTGGCTTGGGAAGAAAGGTCAGGCTGCAGACTGGCTACATTCTCATTTGTTAGTAACCTTCCTACTTTTGCCTCAGCTGCACCCCTTTCCAGTAGGTTGGGAGGGGTTAAAAACTTTAAAAGTCTTGCTGTGGCCCAATTAGTATTCACTGATACAAAGGGCAGACTTTCAATGGGGAGGGAGATTTCACAGCTGGGGGTGCAAGTAGATGAGTTACTGGGAAAGATGTGTGGAAAATTTGGATTCTGGTGCTGGATGTGGAACAGGTGTCAGTCCAGAGAATGTGGTCTATACTCCCGAATGCGCTAAGAATACTTTGATCCTGGTGAAATGGACTCTCACATTGATGTGTGTTCATGGAGTAATAGAGATTTATGGAACAAAAATCAAGGTTTTGTTCCACAAACGCTCTCCTGCAGTTTAACAAAGTGAACGTGTCCATGTTGTTGGACATAATTTCATCATGTACAGTCTGCCGTCAGTTATTCCTTTCTACTCATTATATGCTTTCAGAGCGATTAGAACTTGACTTCCCCGCTCAGCCAGGCAGCTCTACAAGCTAAAGGACCCTAGCAGACTGCTACCTGTTAGGGCAAAATCAGGGAATGCAGTCTTCATTTGAAGGTAATATTAGCCCAAATCAAATAGCATTACATAAAGACATCTGAAAAATTCAGTACCGTACATTCCATAGGCAAACAGAGTATTTTAGTGTCTGCAACTTTTGTTTCGTTTCTGTTAAGGTAAACTAAGGAGAAGAGATAGTTTGAGTATCAGAATATAGGCGCTATTCCCGTTCATAAATGGAGATGATGCTACTGCCAATTCTAGATTTTTTTTCTAATTCAAGAATTTATATATGGAAAATTTCCCCAAACTATACAAAATTCCATTTATGCCTTTATAAAGATAGATAACTTAGTAAATGTTATCAGAGCTGTCTTGAGAAATCCAGAAGCTAGATTACCACACAGAGCCCATGACCTATCAGTAGAATGGCTTGCCAGGCTGGATGCTAGAAATTTCCTTCAATTCCCTTCAATCAATTCTCCTTTACCAAGTGCCTAACAGTGTACAA
Organism: Phataginus tricuspis; assembly: GCA_029783875.1. NCBI lineage: Eukaryota > Metazoa > Chordata > Mammalia > Pholidota > Manidae > Phataginus > Phataginus tricuspis. The sequence goes on along the minus strand of JAQQAC010016209.1, from coordinate 112,025,187 downwards.
AATCCAGTCTGAATTCCATGGAGGTACAGAAGTGACAAAGATATAATTCCTGTCTTTACAAGCCATTTCTAATATTGTTCCTAAAGAGTACAACAGTCTTTATATTCACCTAGGCTACGCTGGCTATATATTTTTTTTTTAACAATTTATTTTATTTTAGTATCATTAACCTACAATTACATGAGCAATATTGTGATGATTAAACTACCCCCTTCATCAGGTTCCCCCCCACCAACCCTATTACAGTCACTGTCCATCAGCATAGTGAGATGAGAATCACTACTTGTCTTCTCTGAGCTGTACAGTCCCCCCCGTGCCCCCCCACCCTATGTCTGCCAATCGTAATGCCCCTTTTACCCTCTTATCCCTCCCTTCCCACCCATCTCCCCAGTCCCTTTCCCTTTGGTAACTGTTAGTCCATTCGTGGGTTCTGTGAGTCTGCTGCTGTTTTGTTCCTTCATTTTTTTTTTCTTTGTTCTTATACTCCACATATGAGTGAGATCATTTGGTACTTGTCTTTTTCGGCCTGGCTTATTTCACTGAGCATAATACCCTCCAGCTCCATCCATGTTGTTGCAAATGGTAGGATTTGTTTTTTTCTTATGGCTGTGTAATATTCCATTGTGTATATGTACCACATCTTCTTAATCCATTCATCTACTGATGGGCACTTAGGTTGCTTCCAT
>JAQQAC010016209.1:112007485-112024101 GCA_029783875.1 Phataginus tricuspis | reverse complement strand
GAGTGGAGTCTTTAGGGTTTTTTATGTACAGTATCATATCATCTGCACGCTGGCTATATTTTTGAGGGCCTGGGAATTCTTTTATTTTTTTTCCAAAACATAGAATGTAAGCAACTTGAAATCAATTATTGTCTTCTAGGGAGGTGGTTATTACATAAGCTTTGAAGTCAGACAAATGGGTTCAAAGTCAGACAGTGAATCCACTGCCAGTTTGTCTTAGGCAAGTCACTTAACCTCTCTGAGCCTCAATTTCCTCACCTATAAAATGGAGGTGATAGCATTTAGCATAGTGTCTGGCACAAGAGAGACATGTTAATATTCATTCTTCTTTATATAGAAGTTCATTTAGGCTTTTGTCTGAAAGTGAAAAAATAACAATCTATAAGTCTTCACCAAATAAATAACCAAATAAGTCATTTAGAATTTAGATAAGTAAGAAAGCTGAAGCCATTTTTTATCATTGCTATGAGTGTCAAAAGAACTAAGCTTTAAAGGGGGGCATCCAGTAAATATTTTTGAATGAATGAATGAATGAATGGATAGAGGAAGGAAGAAAGAGGAAGGAAGGGAGCAGAGAGGGAAAGAGCAAGGGAGGAAAGCAGATAGCCTCTCTTGAGCACCTACAATCTTCAATACTCTCAGTCCTGGACTTATTCAATCATACATGATTCATAGCTGATGACATTGGCTATTGATTAGTTCGCTTGCATTCTTCCTTCCCTTGGGCGTTTTTAGGAAAGCCAGATGAGCAATTTTTTCAGAATACCCTAGCTGGTCTCTTATAACGAAATGCTCATAAGCATCGGGAGTAGTATCTGTACGTGGGAAGCTGCTCTTCAATGAACAGACCACTCTACACATCACTCACGTGCCCACTCATCTTCGGCACCAGTTCTTACTGAACTTTGCAGTTCCCATTTGTGAACTTCTTCATACGTATAAATACCAAGTACCATCGAAAGGTATTAATAGCATAAGTCCGGTATGGAGGGCCCTCTCAAATGTGCACTTCACAATAGAGAAAAAGCATTTTTCATCTTAGGAAATCTCTGAATAGGCTGTGCTCAGAGTGCACCCCGCACCCCAGCCTTCAGCCTTCTTTTCCACAGATGGTTCTTTGCCTTAAAAGCAGATCACCTTTTTTGACTCCCATAAAAGCTTCATTCTGCTCTTTAAAGAGAAACTGGGGAAGAAATTAAAGTGCACTTCAGAATTTGTTTCTACTATCATATCTGTGAAAGTATCACATAATTATATTTCATTGCTTTTTTTCAGATTGGCAAGTTATGTGCCCATTCTCAACAACGCCAATATAGATCTGCTTATTATCCTGAAGATCTGTTTATTGACAAGAAGGTATTAAAAGTTGCTCATGTAGAACATGAAGAAACCTTAGCCAGCCGAAGAAGGTGAGAGGTTTTTTTTCTCTATTTCAGCGTACAATTAGTAATTGTGTTTTAAGGTCAAAAGCCATTGGAATGAAGCCTCTTTAATACATGTTATTTAGTTCTGAGTGAAGTGTTTGGTTAATTAAATTCTATCATCTGTCAACATTAAAGAGAAAAAGATACTGTATTATCTCCAAGCCATATTTAAATATCAATTTACCATATGTAAATATCCAGTACAGCAACACAGGGTGGAATGGACTTTTCTATTCAAGATCTTTACTGATTAAACAAATCATTTTCTGCTTATGATTTGGTTCAGCAATTCCATGGCTTGGTTTGTGGCTTTTCCCATTAACAGTGAGTCAGAGTTGAGTTCACCAGAGAGAAACTGGCAGGACACACTCGTGTACAAACACACACGGCACACTCTACTTTTTTAAGAATGATGAAATAAAGGATTTGATTCCTATTTCTAAAGATCATAGTCAAGGGACTGAATTAAAGTTTGTTTCTTATTGTCTTCATTTCTCCTCCCTCCAGCCAGATTTTCTTCTTCTGTATTCTGGTTTCAAGGGTACAGATAGGGGGTAGAAATTGGATGGAAGCCCAACACAAATCTAGGAGAACTGACTTCCTGAAGAGCACTGAGTCTATAGCCAGCCATGCCACTGGCTCAAGGATCACTGGACATGAGTTCTGCTTCCTGATGACTTGGAGGGGACTGGCATAGATTGGCCGATAGATGGAAAATTAGGAGATGAAATAAGTAACACCTCAGATTTGGGCTAAATTCTTCTGTGCATATCCATTGACTACAGGAGATTTTTAAATGCTAATTCTTAGTCATATATAATACAGTTTAGAGAGAGACAAGGCAGTCAGGCTGCTTGAGAGAGAGTCTGCCAAAGAAGCATTTCAGGAAGTCCCATTTTCTTCTTTTTTGTTGACTTACAACCTAATGGATTTCTAGTTTTCTGGTAGCAGCATTTTCAAGTGTGATTTGAGGATCCAGGGACTCCCAGAGACTCTTTCAGGGATTCCCAGAGACTCCTCCTTTTGCTAATTACATATCTATCTGAAGCTCGGTTTTGTCTACATACTTCAACCAAAACAACATACTGCAACAGATTAAATGCAAAAGCCAATGGGAGAATTTAGCTGTCTCTTAGTAAGCCAGGCAGTAAAGATATGTTGTAAAAATGCAAAAACAGTGTTGCTTTTCTCACTATTTTTTCATGAAAAACATTATTTATGTTACCATGTCATGGCTCATCATTAATTTAAAATTAATAATAAATTTTTAATTTTTTTTCTGAGTTTTAACTCCTAAAGCAGAAAATCTCAACAGATGCATATCATATAAACAAAATTTCTTTGGGGCCCTTAGTAATTTAGTGTAAAGGGATTATATTAGTTATCCAGTGCTGTATAACAAATTACCCCAAAACGTAGTGATTTTAAAACAAACACTTATTATCTCACAGTTTCTGTCAGGAATTTAGGACTGGCTTAGCATAGGTGGTTGTCCATCTCTAAAGAAATGTCTGTGAAGATGTTGCCTGGGGCTACAATCATCTGACGTGTTGACTGAGGCTGGAGGATCCACTTCCAAGGTGGCTCACTCACACAGTTAGCAAGTTAGAGCTGGTTATTGGAGGGAGGCCTCAGTTCCTCACCACCTGGACTTTATGAGCCCTTATAACATCACCACTGGCTTCCCCAGAATAAGTGAGCCATGGAAGAGAGCAAGGAGAAAACTGAGATGTCTTTTATGATCTAGTCTCAGAAGTAACATACTATCAATTTTGACATATTTGGTTTGTTAGAAGTGAGTCTTCAAGTCTAGTCCACACTCAAGGAGAAGAAGATTAACCTCTTGAAGGAAGGAGCGTGGAAAACATTTGTGGACATACAGAAAACCACCATAAGGGTCCTGGCACCAAAATATTTGAGAACCATTTCCCTATAGCATAGGGGTTCTTTGAGAACTTTTTGTCTTTCTGGAAAGACAAAATCTGGCATTTCTCCAGGCCCTCTTTAGCCCCTGATGGTCCTTTGTCCATTGTTCTCCATTGCTTTCACTCTTTGCCCAAACCACCTGAGGAATTTACCTCAGTCATTGATCTTTAACTGGAGCAAACTCCTTACATATTGGACTAAGTGAATGATTCATATAATACTAATTATTTATACATACTTAACATATAAAATAGAAATTATAACAAATATTTTATTATGGTATGTTTATAATATATATTTGTATATTATATGATAATATATACTGCCTTACTAACTTAGCAGATATTTAGGAAACACCTATCAGGTGCCAGAATGTAAACTGGGCATTGAAAATCAAGACATAGTCTCTGCTTTTCGAATCAGTCTAATGTGGAAATAGACTTAAATACAAATAATTCCAAAAAACCTTATAAATGCAAAAGAATGTCCAGAATCTATAGAGGCAGCCTACAGGGAAAGAAGAGAATTTCTGCCCAGGAAGTTATAATGGAGGCTTCGTGGAGGTGGTGGCATATGAATTTGTAACAGAATCATCAAAGAGCTTTTCCTAAATAAAGACGCCAACTCAGTCCCATTTTGCATTACCCTGCCAACCTAGACACATTGCTGAGTGAGGAGGAGGGTTAGCAAGGCCCTGCTGCCGTGGCATCTCTCTCGGCCTCTGTGGGGCCCAGGCCCTTTTGTTGTATCAGGGAGGGCTGGAGGAGTGTTGGTTCCTCCGAAAGGAGAAACTGACAAATGGCTTCTTAGCTGGGCACTCAGAGCTGGCCCTTTGTTTAGATTCATTTTTGCACTTGTTGCTAACCCCCAAAGAAAAGATATTAAGAGAAATTGCAAAGCCTGCAGACTTGAGTAAGTGGCGGTCAGGCAAGGGCTCATTTGGGTGTTGGGATCAGGAGCCCACCCCATGATGTTTGTCATTTTTTTTTGCAAACTGAGTCATTAGAGTCTGAGATGGAGCCATTCTTTCTGAATTCTCTGGTAGAATAAGAAAACAAAATGACAACAGAGCGTCTGATTTCATTAACTCCTTCAAATAAGCATTGTAAACCCTCTTAGGGAGAAGGGAGAATTGGGGATTAAGATGATCTCTTGCTAAGTGCCCTGCCCCCTGCAATCTGATGTTATTAGGAGGGCTTGTTTTGGCAGAGTATTAGTGCCTCTGTAATTTCTCAGTATGTTCTGCACAGCATTTCACACTGTCCAGAAAAATATATGTGCCTCCAGCAGCCTTCACACCCATGCCCAAGCTCCATCCTTTGTGGTTAAAAGTATGATAATTGGAAAAGGAACCCTATTGTAGCATTCAGCCTGTGAAGGTTGTGAGCAAGCTGTCTGAATCTGATTATGAGGTGAAAAGCCCTTTGCCTTATTAAAATGACAACACACAAAGAAATGCAGGATCCCTTTGGTAGCATTCAGAAGTCATCTGTTTGTTTTGTCTGCCCCCAGCTGGGTAGTTTGCAACACACAACGAATCTTAGGAATAGCTTAGTTCAGTTAAAAGGCAATTTAATACTCAGCTAGTAGCTTATGTATGGGACTCAGAGTTCCTTTAAGGTAGAAGTACTGAAATTACTGTTACCAGATTTAAAACAGTGAGGGCAGGATGAGATGTACAAGTAGCACAATCAGAGTAGAAGAAATGAGATTTCCCTAACCCTGTCCAGTTCCAGTATGTTCAGCCCAGCTCAGATGTCAGCCTCTCCCTCCCAGGTCTCTTGCATGTTTCTTTCCCCACTTCCCTTATGACATTGTTTACGCTGTCATTTGCATATCCCCCATAAAGTTTGGTAGAATACATAAGCAATATCTCTTCCTTTCCCAAGTTCAAAATCTATAACTGAAGACTCCATCCTGCATCTCCATACCAAGGATATGACACAGCCGCTAACCTGTGAGAAAATGACACAGTACCTCCACCCTTGTGAAATTACGCTATGGATTCCAGCTTTCTCCTTCCGGCACTCCCTCCCCTCCCTGCCCCTCTGCCTTGGTCTAAAGGGGTTGTGGATTAGGTGGCACTAGTAAGTGCTCTAGAAATAAGGGAACAAAAGCTCAGCTCCCTGGTCCGAAAGCAGTGCTTACTCCCCTCCCTCGAAGGCTGCTGCTGTCCTTTGGCTAGGCAGCTTTGTGAGCTGAGTGGGGCCTTCCACCCTCGGAACAAATCAACAAAGTTATGTCCTGAGTGAATCAATGAGGTTTGGGTTTAGTATAAGTCATTCTGCTCTAACTAGGACTCTACTTCTTTCAACATTTGTCAATACCATCTCTAGGCTCAGCATTGTGGAAGAATTGGATGGTGATGAATAAGAGTTAGGGAGATAGGCACACACATGAAGAGTTTTCATATCTTGAGGCAAGTGCCAGAACAGAGCTATGTACAAAAGGGTGGCAAGATTCAAGAAAGGCTTCTTGGAAAAGGTAGCTCTCTTGAGCTGGGCCTTGAAGGAATAGTAGAAGTTCCACAGATGGATGAGGGAAAAGAGGGTGTTCCAGGCAATAGGAACAGCATGAGAAATAGTGTGCGCTGGTCTCTGGTAGAAAAGGTTCTCTGCAGCAGAATTAAGCGTGATCCTGCATCATTCCAATTATAATTATTTTAGTTTATGTGTTTTTCTGTGTTTTCAATTTTCTAAAATAATAATGAGCATATTACTTTATAGTAAGAAAACGAGAGCCTTAATGGTAAAGGAGAAAAGTTCAGGATCTGCAGTTGGGGATGAAAGACTGTTTTTGTTTGCAATGGTTTCCAATTAGTGCTGCTTTGATGCCCGCCCAAGCAAATCATAGAGTCCCTTCCCCCACAACCCAGGCAGGGGAGGCTTCTCTTGAGGATGGTGAGAGCCCTCCAGGGGAGATCACGTGCACCCCACTGCAATATTTCAAAATGGCTTGTGCATGCAAAGGGGCCCTGTCCTTTTGTTCCACATTTAACACATTGAATAGAAACCACTAGGAAGAGACTTCTTCCTGAGCTGACTGCTATAAGCAAGCGTTGGGTTTGTCCTAAGCGAGAGCCATAGGTTCTGCTATTTATATGTCAGATGCCATGTTGAGCATGTATGGAATCAAAGAACATTCCCTTCAATCAAATTGTTTTCCCCATCCTGGGCAACTAATTGTTCAGACTTTCTACCCTTTTTTTTTCTAGAGACAATTCAGTTGAGCAGACTGCCTTAGTCCATGGGTGGAGATTCTTTTGTTGTCTGTCATGGGCTACCAGCACAAAGACAAGGGATCTGGACTGAGTTATACATGAGTAATTTATATGTCCATTTAGTCTTAGGAATCTTTCCTTAAAGAGAGAAATAGAAATATTCACCTCACCTCCTTTTAAAAGTGTAAGCAGGGGAATAGAAAGTTTTGTTCAAGAAAAGATAAAAATCAAATACCCTTATTTCCCATGCCAGAACCTGTTTAGGAAGAAGTGACCGAGAAGAGGGGAATGAGAGAGGCCCAGAAACTCGGTAGGAGGCAAAGTAGTCCTGTCACACTCTGCTGCTTTCAGGGCTGTAGTGTCAGAGGACATTAGCACCTGTTGCCGCTCTCTTTCCGAAAGCTCATTAACTGTCCAAGAGCTTAGAAAGTCTTTCTTGTACCCAGCAAAATAGTATGTCTGGATTTATTTGCCAAAATCAAAGTTTCTTTTGGAAGCCAAGGTTTGCTTACACTATTCAGAAGGTTTTGCATGAAGGAATGGCCTGCACTGTAACACTGTACCTGGGGACTCAAAGGTATTGGCCAGTTTGCTACATGGGCTGGAGCCCTGCTCTTTGTTCTCCCAAAGGTGGGTACTGCCTCATCCCTCTGTCCCCAGGAATTATTTTGAGAACTGACATTTATTTCATTATTCTGAGGTGCTTTTCTAAATCAAATTCACCCTATATTCTATGTGGGTTCTAGTATTGTGGAATAATACACACTGAGAACCAAAGAGAACTCAGTGAACAAGCCTGTCAAGAATAGGTTTTAGAGAAATGAACATAAACCTTTATGGGAAAAAAAAGTCAAGAAGGACATATATCCAAATCTATTAGTTTTGGCTGGTAAGGACTGCAAATAGAGTTTCTTCCCTTCTAGTTTTCTATAGTTTTTAAATCATCCATAGTGAACAACTATTTCTTTCACAATGAGAAAGAAAAGTCAACAGACTTCATTTTGAAAGATAAAAGAAGAATTAGATTTTAACCACTGTTTATAGCTCTCACAGTACTAAAGCTGCAGCTCTTTACAAGTTCCTTTCCTCTCATCCATACTTTTATTTCATGTCCATCCACATGTGGCTTTTTCCCAGCTCTCCTGTCTCCTTCCATTGTTCCAAGGGGCATCCTCCCGCTTGCACACAACCCTCTCTTTCTCAGAGATATATTTCTCCTCTTTTCTACCACTTTTTTGGGTTATATCTCAATAAAGCTGTTATAACATACAATTAATCCACTGAAAGTGTATAATTCAACTATTTCTGGTGTAGTCGCAGATATGTGCAAGCATCACCACAGTCAATTTTAGAACATTTTCATCACCTCAAGAAGAGATCCAATATCCTTCAGCTATCATTTCCCAACTTCATCCCCCAACTCGAAGCAAGCTCTAACCTACTTTATGTCTCTATAGATTTGCCCTGGACATTTCACATAAATGGCATCATATAAAATGTGGTCTTTCATGCTTGGCTTCTTTCACCTAGCATAATGTTTTCAAGGTTCACCCATGTTGTAGCATGTATGAACACTGGATTCCTTTTTAAGGCTGAATAACACTGCTTTGGATGAAGTGTGTGTCTGTTTATCCATTCTTCAGTTGATGGACATGTATATTTGGCTATTGTTATAGCACTGCTATGAGCATGCATGTACCTATACTTACTTGAGTAGTTGTTAATTCTTTTGGGTAAATACCTAGGACTGGAACTCCTGGGTCATATGGTAACACTCTGCTTAACTTTGCGAGGAACTGCCACATTTTTCTACAACGGCTGCACCATTTTGCATTCCCACCAACAATGTATGAGGGTTGCAATTTCTCCACATCCTCGCCAACACTTGTTGTTTGTCCTTTTTGTTACAGTGATCCTAGTGGGTGTGAAGTAGTATCTCACTAGTTTTGATTTGCATTTCCCTGATGATTAATTGACATTTTTAAACTTGACCTCTTCTTGGCCCTCCACCTCTGATTCTCACACACAAATCCCTGTGAAGGCCACCACTACCTTCCTATCAGGCAAAGACCATTCAAACTGTTATACTGGGTTATTCCAGTGGTTTACCCAGCTCAACAGCTAGCTAGTCTCTGAATATGAATACCAGGAAAAGTATCTGGGGAGAGAATGCAGTTGTAGGATGAAGGATTTATTTGTCTTGCATACATAAAGTTACCTGGAACTTGAAAAAAATCTTAAGTATCTTGCATACAAAAACTTATCTGGAATATAATATGTATTTCATATATATAATATATTTATAGTCTTCAGGTTCATAATAATGGTAATATTGGCAATGGCTACCATGGTGGGAGGGATTACTCTGTGCCAATACTATGCTAAACATTTTACATGCATTATCTCATTTAATCAACACAGCAGCCTATCACTAGCTTCATTTTACAGATAGGAAACCAGGCTCAGAGAAGTCAACAATTTGTCTAACATTTCACTGCTAAATAAAAAAACGGAGTGACTGGCATTTGAAACTCACACAAGTCAGACTCCAAAATCAGTGCTCTTAGCTACTGCTAATGGGTTCTAAGGGACTGTTCTGAGAATCCAGGCATCAGTACAGCATGGTTGCTAAATGAAACTGTGTTCTACATTTAAAATAATTCAGGAGCAAGTTTTTATAGCACAATCTCTTCCTAGGTCCATCCTGTATGTCTTGTGAAGATAATGAATAGGATGGCCTTTTATTTCCCCAAGTTACCTTGTTCAAGTGTCAAAGAGATTCCCCTAAATTCTAGAATTTGGTGAGCCAGACTGTGTTCACATCATTCACATTCTTTGTGGTTATCTAAAACGTTGATCTCAACCCCAAATTATACCCTTTCACACTAAAGTGGGAGGGAGGGCTTATTATTTATCACAGCCCCTCACCCCCTTTACATTTTGATAGATGCTCTCTGAACCTTCTCCAACTTGATGATATTTATAATCAACCAAGAAAACTGCAACGGTTGGGAGGCTGAGAGAAGCTCATGGTGTTTTTTAACTTCTAGGGAAGCCAAATTGGAAGGCTTTGCTATGAGTTCAATTTTTCTTGCCATGTGCTATTTTAGTGAGAGAGTTGGGAGGTAGGAAGAGGCCTAAGGGAAACTCTTTCATTAAAGAGAGGCCCATCGCTTCCCATAGACTAATGGCCATATTCCATTTCCTCATGAAACGCGGGGAATTACTCAGCCTCAGACCCTTAGTCTTTCAGTTTCTACTCTTGGGAACCGTATTATTACCTTGTAAAACAGAGCATCTCTCCTATTAGCATTAATTGAACCCATCTTTTTCCTCTGTGAGAAACTATAATGTTGACTTTTATTTTCAGAGCCCTGTATTGAGCCTCTTCACTTGGAGACTGATGGAGCTCAGCCACCAGGAGTAGGCTGCGAGGGGGTTTGCACGTAGCAGGAAGCAACTGTTTGGGTATTGGGGTTATGCCTGTCCCAATAACCTTTCCTGAGTTGTTTTGTCTATCACTCTGGCTTTACTGTGAGCGAGCCTGTGTGAAAACGTGCTAAGTATCGTAAGCTCTCTCTTTTAAATCATTAGTTGAAATGAACTGTTTTGTGGTAATAAAATAGAAACACGCAAGAAAATAATTTCCACCCATATTCCTTACTTGGCAAGATCTGAGAATAACCCCCAGAAGGCATTTCTGGGCTCAGGACTCCCACCAGTGTCCAAATGAGATTCAGGCCTCTGGCTCCTCCAGAGGCATATATATCAGGCCAGTCCATTCTTAGTCTGGAGACAGTATTGAGTAATCACTCCACTGCTAGCAAATTCCCTGGCCAGAATCTCCAAAACTCTTAGGAAAGACTTAAGATAGACTTGGATATGAAGAACGCTTCGTTTCCTTTCTACCAGGAACATTGCTTTAGAAGACAAAGAGTATTTTATTTTTGTTTCTTTACCACTGGATAACTATTGCATAGATATTTTAATATTTCTTTAGGCATATCCACTTCTCTCCACTCTACATTGCCTTATTTTGTGTGTCCGTGTACATCTGAAACAAGATAATAGGCCAGAAATCTTGCTGGGTATTTATGTGTGTGTGTTTATACATATTTGCATACGTAATATGTTTTGCTCATTCGTTCATGTGCGCTCTCTCTCTCTCTCTCTCTCGTACACACACACACACACACACACACACACTCTAATAAAATGTACTACAATCACTCCCTACCCCCTCATAGGAACACAATGTACAGACAAAGAACAAAGAAACCTTCCTTCTCTGGCTGATGTGAGCTTCTCTAACTATAGTGTCAGGAGAATTTCGTAGAGCTTATGCTGCTCTGAGCACCCTGCAGTTCTGATCTGTGACTGTTAGCCAGAGCCTATATGGAAAGGGGCCATCTCTAGAGCAATAGCATTGTAAATTACAATCAGTGCACTCAATTACACTCAGAAACCAAAAGATATGTAATGCTGTGGTGTGCCTTGTAATCAGCACCTTTGAGAATGTAGGTAACAGCATTCTGAACAAAAAATGGAGGCTGAACGTGTTAGAAATGAATGTTGGAATTAAATCATCCTTCTGATAGGAACAGCACCTTATGTGGCAGGCAACTTTTTTTTAATATCATTTTATTGATTTTTTTTAAACTAAATTGCAGCCTTGTAGCCAGGATGTCTTTAAAAATCATTTATTGCTCTAATCAGCCTGGCAGAGCCTTTCTGTCATGCTGATAAGGAAATTAAACTTTACTCATACTGGGTTTACTTGCCTCTTATGCACAGATGTTTTCTTTTTCTTTCAGGGAACTAATTCAGAAGTTGAAATCTTTCATCAGCTTCTATAGCGCTTTGCCTGGCTACATCTGCAGCCACAGCCCTGTGGCCGAAAATGACACTCTTTGCTGGAATGGACAAGAACTCGTGGAGAGGTAATCTTTTTGAGTGTTAAATAGAGCAGTACTGAGGAATATTCATCATGTGTTCTTCTCAAGGTTAGTTATGCTTTCTCTCTGCTTCCATTACTTTCACAAGAAAAATTCTAGAGGAAACATACACATGAGCATCTGTTACATGCTGGATGCTGTGTATAACGTAACCCTCATAGAGTTCACAAACTTTGAAGCACGTAGAGAGCTAGGTATTCAGGGACATTTTGCAAAGTGTAGAGCACATACATAATGGTCTCCAGCTTCCTCTACCTCCTCATTATGTGGGCCCTTACTGACTGATTGATTTGAAGAACTCATATTCTCTGTAATAGCTATCATTTATTGAGAGTTAACTACATATTAGGCATCAGGCTAAGTGATTGTCTGTATTAACCTTTTTGTCCTTACTCCAATCCTGTGAAAGAAATCCCATTATTTCCCCCCATTTTATAGATGAAGATGGAAGATAGAAAAAAGGGGAGGGAAAAGGGAGTAACATTTCATGGAGTTTTACTGAAATGTTTGACCATTTGAGTGTGTGTATAGCCTGTGCGAATGTCTGTTATCTAGGAAGAATTTGCTCATCACTGGAAAGGAAAGAGTATATATTCGTTTATTCAGCAAATATTTGCTGAGCACCTTCTAAGTGCCAGTCATGTTGACGTGAACAAAACAGGCAAATTTTCCTGTTTTCATGGAGCTTTCACTCATAGCCACGCAGGGGGCTGATGTCATTCCTACCCTCCATTGCTTTGCATGTGTAAGGAAGAGTTGGCAATTAAGGAATTAAATCAGGAGGGTAGAATGCTTAGGAAACCACATGGAGTTGATGAACATGCTTTCAAAAATGTTTGTACAAGTGGTAGTGTGTTGGTGAGGAGAATACAAAACAGACCTGAGCTCGAGTTCTGAATCTTTTGCTGAGCTGTTGCTTTACCCAGAGCAAGTGACCTCATCCCTCTGGGTCTCAGCTTCCCCATCTCAACAATGAGATGGTTGAATTAGAGGCCCTCTGACATTGTTTTTTTTTTCTTATTTATTCATTTGTTCATACCTTCAACATTTATGTTTCAAGATCCTATGTGTCAGGCACCAAGCTAGGCGCTGGGGATACAAGAGTTAACAGGATAAGCCAGAAACCTGCTGTGAGGAGTGACGTTCTAGTGGGACCCAGTATCAGGACACAGGATACTAATGGAATGAATTAGCAGGTAATGGAACAGACAGAGGAAGGCTTTGGTGCTGGATGAATTTGGGTTTGCATTTCCGTTCTGTTACCTACTGTGTTTATGGCCTTGGGTGAATCACTTAACCTAGAAAGTCTCAAGGCCTCCTCTCTCAATGAAGGGCACCTCACAGGGCTGTGACAACCGTTAGGTGAGGCCATAATGTAAAGCCCCTTGCAGACTGGTACATACTGGAAGCTCAGTTCAAGTTACTTCTCTTTTTCCTCCCTTTCCCCTCCACCTCTCCTCTTCCCAGCACAAGCCAAACACATGCCTGAAAACAGCTTCTTTCTCACCTGAACTTTTACTGACCTGGGACAATCAGAACGAGGTGCTAATGAGAGGGAGGTTGCATGCCCCCCTGAATCCAGGCACTGAACTTGCAGGGAGATAGACTTCCCTCCAGCACATGTGAATCAGGCTAGCTGTATTCATGGACTGGTGCAGCCCACTCCACTCTGGAGAAATATATAATTATCATCCTAAAAGGTGATCAGGTGCTAAGCAGAATCATGAAAATGTACTTAACCGTTATGACTTATGTTTTTAATTGTCAGAGAAAAGCAGTTGATAATTGGCTTTATAAGAAGCAGATGCTCTAAGAGAGGTAAAAACAATACTTAAAAAAGAAAATGCCCGCACTTCAAATATGTGGTTCTTACATAAACGTCAGGAGAAACCATCCCAGTTATTTACCCACTGGTATGTTCATATGGTAGAAAACAAACAATTTCTGAATACTAATTTGTTTTAAGCAGCATATCTTCTAACCATGGTCTCTTATTAAAAGGGAAATTTTAGTTTGTAGTATATTTACTTACTAATATATTTGTTCATTCATTCATTTATTCATTTAATAAATATTTAAGCACCTACTATCTATCAAATGCTAATACTGGTTTCAACATTGTTGTGATGGTTGGAGGCAAATGGATGGATCTTCTATTGGTCTTCAAGAAAAAATATAATCAGATGATCCTGTTTTGGTTAACTCAAGGGAATTTCTTCCAGGCCTATGTTTTCTTGAATTAGTGGGATTTTGAAAATTTAATTTTGCTCATAGAAACTACTTCTACTTCATGTCCATTATGCTTTCATGAAGGATGTTGCCCTAGAACCAAGAAAGCCCTGTTCTATTGAATGGTAGAATCTGAAGCTTGCTAAATTTGAATGAGTCTGAAAGTTAGCCAAATGCACTTTGCACCATTAAAAGACCACTGTTAACTGAGTTTTTTGCTTAATTTGCTAACTTTAAACATCTTAGGGTATTGAATAAAACAATAAAATAAAATAAATTTTATAGTATGGAGAAAAGCTGTTATTCCAAACTCCTGTTTATACCTCTGAAAAATCTACTTTTTCAAAACAACTTTTATTGTTGATAGATACTATCCAGGAAAGGAAGGAAGGAAAACAGGGAGGGAGGGAGAGAGGAAGGGAAACAGAACATATTTGTAGCCAGAATAAGGGTAATGTAATCCAGGAAGTGACTCTTCCTTGGTTAGTAACCTCGGGCTGTAATTAACCTATACTTAAATTACTGACCTAATACAATGATGCCTAGGGAATAGTGTCAAACTAGATTTTTAAAAAAATTTCTCAAGAATATACATTTAATAATATGAAGTTCTGTAGCCTGAGGACATGTGTGCCCTCTATTTGTACCACTGATAAAGATTAGCTTAGCACTACGTGTCTCATCCATAGTTAAAACTTCTTTCCAGAGCTTTTCATGAATTTCTCATTTAATTTAGTCTGAGGTAACAGTTGCCATTTCATATTGCCAAATGGCTTGTCACTTTGTTATCTTTATAGGTTGGGTTTGTGTTCCTTTGAAAATGTTTTACTTTTAGTGAAGAAAATTTATGAAGATCAAGCATCCTGAAAGGAAACGAGACCTGTCAGTGGAGACACCTGATTAAAAGGAAAATATTGATGCTAAAGAAAATGTTGATTAATATTCTATGTCAGCTGGGTTATCAGAGCTGTTTATACCCTCCTACTATAGATGTACATATAGATCACTCAATTTTTGAAGAGTTAAACAAGTCATTGTCTCTCTAAATGAGGTCATATTTCACGTCCTTTCAATCTTTATCTTTTATGAGTCCAATCAATTGAAATATGAATGAAAAGAGTGTTTCCACAGATCTAGTCTCAGGGAATACCAATAAGCCTATCATTTCTCCTTACCACCTCCCTACCACCACCACTCCGTCTTGGCTTGAGATAAACATGGGCTTCCAGGATTTAGCTGAGAAATCCTCAAATTAGCAAAATTGGCTCATGTGAGGTACTCTCTTTCATGTGAACTACTGTGTACCCTTCAGGCAAAGATCTCCTACAGTTGCCAAAGACAGAAAATCCTCCATCTTTTGCCTTTCTGGAACCACAGAGAATTTCAAGTAGAGACTCTCTGAGACTAAGAGAAACAGAAAAGAACCCGTGGAAGTAAATTAACTCTGGGCTTAACAACAGCTAAATGTGGGCTTTGGGAATGGAAAATATTTGTACAAAGGGTGAACAGTTGAGTAAATACATTCTCATACACCCTTTCAGAACGATTAAGCCGAATATCTGGGTAAATGACAAATTTTCATTCTTCTTCTGGATGGTTTGATACTGTGTAAGCCCTTCTTGTTTAATCAAGTTTTCTTTAGTGTGACAGATACTACTTAAACCTATACATGTTCAAACACCCCTAGTTAGAAAAAATGCTGTTTTGTCTTTGCATTTAACATCTGATAATTCAGGTTCATTCAACAAAGATGACCACTTACTATAAACTAGGCCCTATGGGGCATGCGGTAAATATAATCCAGTGCCTGCACTTGCTGAAGTGTTCACAACTGACTGAAAAGAATGAGGGAAACAAATCAACGAGTCCCCCTTCACAGAAGTCCAGGGAGGATTCCTCAGGCTATGGCCATTTGTACTGAGTGAGCATGCACATGCCTGGGTGTGTGCATCCATGCATTTTATTGAGGTGAAACTCAGATAACGTTAAGTTAGCCATTTTAAGGTGTACAGTGGTGTTTAGTACAATCATAGTGTTGTACAATAACCATCTCTTATCAAGTTTCGAGACATTCTTGTGACTCTTAAAAGAAATCTTGTACCCACTAGCAGTCACTCCCCATTTACCCCTTCCACCAGCCCTCGGCAAATCACCAATCTGTTGTCAGTCTCTATGGATTTTCCCTATTCTGGGTTTCATATAAATGGAATCACTCATGGAGCATAATGTTTTTAAGGTTCATCCAAGTCATAGTAAGTATCAATATTTCATTACCTTCATGGCCAAATAATATTGCATTGTAGTGATACAGCACATTTTGTTCATCCAATCATCAGTTTTCTGCCCATTTTTATATGAACTCTGAACAACTAGTGATTTATCAGTCTTCTCCCACCATCTCTTGATTCAGCTTGGCTCACCCTTAATCTTGAGGACAGGACAGCCAAACCTTCAGGCCTCCCATCTACATCACCCTTGACCACCACCCAAATGCTAGCCTCTCCTATCCTGGCCTCATCTTTATATCCCTTTGCATTTATTCTTCCCTGAATATTTTTCCCAGCCCTATGTGTGTAGTCAACTAGCCTCTCCTACAATCAGCACACCTCCCATAGGGGTTTATACATCTCTAGTGACTTTGAGGCATATCAAAGTTCGACATATGCAGCTACTTGTAATTTGTGGCATGATGCCTAAGTTCCCTTAGTGATTCAGTCCCAGCTGCTCTTGCTGCTCCTTGTCATGTTGGTGGGCTGGTTGAACCTGGGTCCAGATGTCAGCTCCAGAATACTGCTACCTTCTGGCTCAGAGTTCCACATGGCCACTTCTGTCCATTTCAAGTCAGCATCCATTTTGTATTTT
>JAQQAC010016209.1:111991758-112007475 GCA_029783875.1 Phataginus tricuspis | reverse complement strand
GTGAACAAGAGAAACCTTACCACCCAATTCCTAGCATGCACCACATAATTTTTTTAAATGAGATGAACAAACTGGCTTCTTTTTCCCCCTATAATCTAGGAAAGGGGAGAGAGAATACATAGTTGATTTTGTTTTTACAATGCAATTATTTTATAAACACTCTGTTTGGAATACATCATCAACTTCTAGCCTAATGAGTCTTTCACGGGTTTACATAGCAGAATGGAAAGACCGTCAGAATCTTCAGCCTGGTGGTAAAGGAAGCCAGTGAAGAAGAAACCCTATATGCTGGAGTGTATACATATTCAGACACACATAAAAGATGCACACCTCATTCCAATCACAGCAGAACAGGTCGGGGATATGCAGCGGTTGCTATATATAGCTGCCAGGCTCTCATGCTCAAAAAGGTTGTTTATTATTTGTAGTTTGGGTTTTGATTTTTAGATTTCTGTGGTGGCTTTTCTCCAAAGGGCTCAAGGCAGTAGACATACAACTTTAAATATGGGTTAGCCAATCAAAGCACCAATGGGGCAGCAAATATATAAGATCAAATACAGGGCCAAGAGGAAGAGGGCACAGGAGGAAAAGTAAACAATGGAGAATGGAAATCGTGCTCAATGGTGTTGAGTCAGGTCCTGACATCATTTGATTCTAAGTTTGTTTAGGCACAAGTCAGACTAAAATCATGCTGAAGCCAAGGCTCTAGCAGCCCGTGCTGTGATGGTCTGAGGGTCAGAAGCTGAGGTACATATGGTCTCCTACACCCCAGCTCTTTCTTCTTGGCCCTGGTCCTTCCATGGCCTCTACCCTGCTGGGAGCTCTGCTTATGAAGGGCTGGTAAGAGTGAGAGCATATTTGTCTTATCACTATTTATCTCCACAGTTCTTGATCCCCCTCAGACATTTTTGGGTTTCATTTCCCCCTTTGGTTTGTTTGGAAGCAGAAACATGAAATTTTCTTGTTTCTGGTTTGGGGAACTGCTGTGTGAGCCAGAGTTGATGCCCTAGGACGGAAGCACTGAAGTCTCGTGCTGCTTGCTGGGATGGCAGCTTATATAGTCTACCTTGCTTTAGGTAAATCAAGATTGTCCACGAAAAGGCTTTGAAGGACAAATGGATTATGTAGAAAAGGGCTTAATTTGGTATGGCATGAAGTATTTGTGGCAGCTAGAGTTTTTTAAATCCTGGTAAAGTAAGATATAAGTTTGGGGTGTACCCCACATAATCATCCCCTTGAGGACTTAGATTGGCATATTTTTCATCATAGATTTATTTCAAAAGTAGTCTTTAGTGACAGCTATTTTCCAGGACCTACTCTATGGCAATACTGTGACATTTATCCCTTCAGATTATCGTGTTACCTAAAGTAGTCTACCTTCATAATTGAGTGAGGAACAGTCCCGCTAGCTGACAGCTTAATATAGTGCGCCACATTCAGGATGGGCTCGACTTGTCCACTGTCATGTCTGAAGTAGCAGCAGGAGACATTTTCATAGCTCAACGTTGATGTCTATAATCACCTGTTAAAGTTTGGATTGCTGGTTACTTTAATCAGACTGTGTCCTATTAGTACTTAGACCAACCCTCCTGCATTCAACTGGATCATTTCGTTATCTGGAGAGCATCTGGGGGCCTCCAAGGCCGGTCCTGGAATATCCGTGATCCATGCCCCTGGCAAATATCATCTCACAATTTCTTCTTTGCAATGTGATTCTGACAGCCAGTAGGGCCTGTCTCCTCTCACTATCACAGCTCTGTGCACCAGAGCTCTTCTATTTTAGCCAAAGGCTTAGGAGATGGGTCTGTGAAGGACCATAAGTGCTGTTAAGAAATTATTAATTTAACTACAAGGGCTTCTTTGCCCTTTAAATATCATTGCCTCCTATAAAGAAGGTGCTTTTCAGTAGGGTCATAGGCTGATTTCACTGATGCTGCCTGTCCTCTCAACATTTTTCTTTGGGAAAAGCCTTGAGGACATATGGCCAGTCTCTGCTGTCTGCAGGTTGTTGGTTTTCAGCCAGTTGACCATCAGTCATACAGGCTGAGGATTATAGTAAGAAGACCCTGAGGTTAAGAAGCATGAGTCAGGGGACTGGTGCATATTGGGAAGGGTGAAGTCTTTAGAATGATACAGATAGAGATTTTAATCCTGGTTGGGACACTGACTGTGTGTTTCGGGCAGGCCATTTAAAGTCACATTCTGTTACCTTATTTGTAAGATGGGGATGATACTTATTCTACAGGGTTGTTGTGACAGTGCATTCTGGCACATAGGCACTGAAAAAATGACATTTCTTGTTGATGTTAGCCCATCTTTATAGTGTGGTTGAGCAGACCGGCAACATGTCCAGAGCAAGGGTGAAGAAATGCAGGCTGTTCTTCCTGTAAAGGCAAACTGGATTTTTTTTTGAAAGATCTATAAGTCTTTTGGAACCAAACAACTGTTGAATGGGATGGTTGATCAAGCCAGTTCTTACCATTTCAGATCCGTTTGAGGTGGGAGGATGGAATAGTGATGTTTATTTCCTGTGACACTCAAACTGGCTTTAAATGGGGTTTCCAGGGAGGAGCTCCAGAAATGATTTAAGTAACATCAGAATCACTGATGGACACCACACAGTTTTGACTGTATACATCCTGGTAGATATTTACAAATTTGAAATCTGCCATTACTGTATGTTCACCGCTCAGAGAGCATGTAAGGTTGGTGGAGAATTAATTGAAATAAAGCTGATGAGCAGGGTAATTTCCTGACCTTTTCTTGATAAGGTGGATGGTCAGCCTTCTTTAGCGATATCAGTATTACTTCATCAGAATGCGTCTGACCTCCACAAACAGTAACACACCCAAAACATTTTCATCCAGTTACTCTGGGCCAGAAGGGTCATTTCTGGTAGTTGGTCACTGAATGTCGAAGAAAATGGACTCTTGAGACTTGGAGTTGAGAGGACAAGAAGAGGATCTGTTAGGGAGTCTCTTTCTTGGGAGCCTCTCAGTGGCCCTGCCCTTGGACTCCTCTGTCTGCTTTGTTGCTGTGACTGTTGTGGTGGTGGATTTTTCCCCTGCAGGCTGCAGGACATGGCTAGCAGATGCCATTTCTTTAACGCCACTGGCCCCAGTTCTTCCTCCAGGGTACAAGCTTTTGGGGGCTCCATTTAAAGAAACTCAGCTCTCCAGTTTTTTGCCCTTTCCTCATATACTTAACACAAGGGAAAAATATTGTTTGATTTGTACTGATAGACACATAGCCAAACAATTGGGGGTTAATGAAAAGCACACAGAGGCAAATTTTAACATTCCATAGCAAACAATCATTGAAAAGCAGGAGAGTAGTGTTTCAGCCCAGAATTTTGGGGTCAGCAAGCCAGGGTTTGGATTTCTGCTCTGGTACATGTTAGGTCTTTCCCATCTCTGACCCCCAGTTTCCCGTCTGTACAATGGAGTTGATAATTGCTACCTTAACAGACTGTTGAGAGCATTCCAGGAGATTGTGCAATGCAAAGGATAGTTCCTCGAACATGGCAGGCCCTCAAGAAATGGTAGCTACTATTGCTGTTATTCAAAAAAGCAGCCTGAAAAAGGCCCAGGCAGTTCATTATCGGAAGACAGATGGAGCTAGGCCTGATTTCTGTTCCCTTCAATGACCCATTTCCTAATTCTTCAGGAAGACAGCTTTACTCATTCCCTCTCATTTTTATCTTATTTCCCCTCCCTACAAACAAACAAACAAACAAAACCCCATCCTTCGTCCTGGCTGGTGTCCATGGTGGACATCTGGGTCTCCTGAAGATCAATCAAGAGTTATTTGCATCTAAGGATAGGGCCTTCCTACCTTGATATCATGTGTTATAGCAAAGACAATTTAAACAGTTCCTCCTGGGACTTAATAGTGATTAACTCAGTAATCTTCCTAAACTACTGTCTTGCCAATGGGTTTCAGCCCCGGGCAAGTTCACTATGGATTCAATGTGACCAAAGAAATTGACAGCAAAACGTTCTTTGGGGTGAAAGGGTTTATTACCCGGCTTGTTCTCCCGGCGGTAGGTCGAGCACTGGGCCGAGCTCTCTATATAGTGCAAGAGCTTATTGCCTAAAGGTGTGGAAGCGGTGGCCCAGCAACAGGCCAGTTACATCATCAGGTGGTTTAAGTTCAGTGAGGATCCTGGCCATAGGAACCCCAACTTCCCCACAATTACTGACATTAGAACCAAGGATGAATGGGTCTAGTTGTCTGTCAAACCTAGTTGCCTCATGCGATAAAGACCTTTCTGTCACCCTTGGGTTAACCTTTGTGGAAAAGCAGATAGATCGTTAAAATCAGTCATGATTTCCCAATTTCTCAAGCCAATGAATTTTATTTTATGTGAGTCTGTCTTTGATCCTTGGGTTTGCTGCCTTTATAATGAAGTTTCATTTCCCTGTAAAGGAAAATTGATTTTAATTTGTAGCCTTAGGGTCACAGGAGCTTCCTACTCGTTGCCCTCTCACATCATCAGATGGAGCTTCACAAGCACGCACATGAACTCCCGCCTGGTCTGAGCTACTCGTTTGCCCATTTTGTCCCCCTTCTTGCTTCTGGGCACAGCCTTGGGCCAGAGCTGGGGTAAGTCTCTGTTCAGCAGGAGCCAGAGGAAGCTGTCCTCAGCCGAGGTCAGGGTACACCAGCTTCAGGTTGGGGGGACGCGGGGACTTGTGCTGTGTGAGAACTCAGGCTGCTAAGCACATGTCCAAATACTAGTACTGAGGACTAAGACAAGGACCATACTAGAAAGGGCAGAGGAGCTGCTGGTGGGCTGCCATACCCCTCCTTATCCTTAACTCAATGGCATCTCCTCTGAGGAGCCAGAGTCCCCCCACCCCTGCCCCGGTCTGGATGAAGGACCCCTCAGTACCCAGGTGCCCCTCTAGCATACCTCCAGTTACAGCCTATTGGGAGTTGTCACCTGTCTGTCTCTAATCTTCCACCAGCCCCTTCAAGACAACTAGTGTGCTGTCTTATCTCTGCATCCTCATTGATTAGTTGTACCTGACATGGAGTAGACTCTTCGTACATGCTTCCTGAAGTCAGTACAGACTTGTAGATAAACAAACCTGAGTCCCAGAACCAGCTTCCCCAGGCTGTCATGGTGTGCCTTTGGGCAGCATGCTTAAGCTCTGTGTTTTGTTTCCTCCTTCAGTGAAACTAGTGCCCCCACCACCCCACTGATCGCATATGGTTGTTGTGAGCCTCCAATAAGAAAATGCATATGAGATATCTTTGGAAATTATAAAGTGCCTTCCACTTACCAGGTGTTAATGTAGAAAAGTAGTTTCTACTTTAAGAATTTCTACTTTAATAATTTTAAAATGTGGGACAGTTCTACCCTGAGTAGTGGAACTATGTGTTGGCTAATTAACATGGCATTACTGGACTCTCTTTACAAACACAGACCCTTTAGCAGCTTCCTGAGTATATCTCTCTCCCTGCATCTCTCCAGAAATGCTAGTTTTTAATTCTTTCCCTTAAGCAAATCTACCCATCCCCACCAATTCTATTTTTAAACAAGTCAGTCTGTGGTGCTAAATAAACCGGTTGGCCCTGGTTAAGGAAATACTTGATTGGTGGCATCATTTTAAATTAATGAGAAGTCTCAGTGACACAGCATTTTGAAAAAAATGCAGGTTTATTACTTTCAAACACATATAATAATAGTGCTGGGAATGCAACTTGGAGAAAGCCTGCTTGCAATAACTGAAGCAAACAAATAAGAATCATAGATAACGAGGCTGTTACTGTGTGAATGTCCTGCTGAAGACCGTCATCCTCCAATTGGCTAATGTTCTTCTGGTGAAACCCATTCATTTAAGAAACCCTTTTGTTTTTTCCTTCATAGACATGAAGAAAGTCCCATTAAAAATCCTTTTACATGGCTTATGGATAGCCCAGCTTTTCTAAATCCCAGTGAATGGCGTCGAGCAGCAGCGCTCTGTGCTCTGGTTTTAAGAAAGACTCCTGAACAGCGAACAGCCACTGGCTCCTACGGCGTCCAAGTTGTTCCAGTTTGCCTGGGGCTCTCCCAAAAGTTCCGAGTCCTGGGCAACTCCTGAGGCTCAGGCAAAGTGAGGCATTTGGTCACCTTCTGGCCTCTGCCCCTCTAGCAGCTTCTAAATATGGGGGGAAAGAGCAGTGGTGGGGGTTCCCATTGGCAGATGAAGGAGAGCTGGGGACTGCTGCTCAGCCATTCTGTTCTGCTGCCTTCACTTTTCGACTTTGCTTACCATGTCCTCCCTGAAGCATTTTGATCACTACTCTCTCCCCTTTGTCCTACCCCCAAATGCTGTCTCAGGGTGCAGGGAAACTTCAGAATAGTAGCTACTGTTTCTGTGCTGCTGCCCATATGCCAGGCACTGGGATAGGTGCTTGGTGGGTGCTAACAAAGTCCATCTTCATGATAGCCTTTTGAACTGGACGTTTTTGCCTGCCCCCATTTCACTGATGAGGGTAGGTAACTGACCAAAAGCCACAGCACTAGTAAAGGAGATGGGACCCAAACTCAGGCAGTCTGTGCCTTCTGACCCACCACACTGCCCCACCTGTCAAATTCCTGGCCTCTCTCCTACCTTCTTGTTCTTGATGGAAATCCTGACCTAAACTTGCTTTCCTCTCTAGTCCAGCAGACCTGGAATGGGTGTTCTGTCCAGCTTTTCTCTGGCCTGGGCTGCTAAAGCCTGGCCTTTCCTTGGTCTCTCCCCTGTCCAGGCCTGTGGGAGTGGCAGTGTCTGTCCTGCCTCTCTTACCAGGCTTTGCAGCTCTCAGAGCCTCTCAAGGCTGTAGGGTGGCCTCCCTGCAGAGAAAGAGCTGATGACCTTCACCTGCCTCCAAGGCCAGCCTGCCAGCCAATCTCCCCTGCACACATGGATCCTATAATACAGCCACTGCCTGTGTGTTCCCTGTGGAGCCTTGGAGCCCTTGCAAGAGGAGACCCTTTAACCCTAGTCTGGGAGTCCAGCCTAGGTCCTAGCTCTACCCTGAACTGGTTGTGTGACCAGGCACTGCTGTTTAGCCTTTTATTTATAAAATGAAGAAGTTGAACAAATGACCTCTAAAGCTCTTTCCAGCTCTAACGGGCTCTGAGATCCTGTGCCAGGGCCATTTGAGAAGAGAGGGAGTCAGAGGAGTAAGAATGCCATAAAGCTGTCTTGAGGACTTGGAGTTTCCAGTTCTCTTTCCCTGATGGCTTCCCAAACAGGCCCACGTGAAAGTGATTCAAAAGGAGCCCCAGGGTATAATCATTCTCATTAGGACAGTAGTGAGCGATTCATTTGATTCCTCCAGGTATCTGGGGTTCCTGGGGAGCAGGTCGGTTGGCTGTCTGAGATGTTGTCAGACTCTTGTCAGTTTCTAATATTGGGGAGTTTGGGGGGTAATTCACATAATTAAACCTTAAGAAAATGTCTCCCCCATAGCACCACGTAATCCCACTGGGGCTTCTGAGCAAAAGAAATGGAATTCAGTGTCTGTTGCTCCAAATAATATTTGACACAACCACCCAGAATGAAAATTAGAAGCCCTCTAACCACAAAGCTCTATCAGTGAGGGGAGAGACACATCTACAGAAGTGCCAAGGGCTGAAGGGCAGGTAAGAGCAGAGGAGTACAAAGCAGCTGAGAAAACCAGAGAGAGGAGACAATTTCACTGTGAGACCCTCCGGGCTAGATAGCTGGGGTAATTTTTGACCTAGTTGTCCTTGTGTGCATTGCTGTGAGCTTTTATTAAGTATTTATGTAGCAGTTTATATTTTACCAAGTGCTTTACAATCATTTTTATTTGGCTTAGTGAAGTTTTCCTGGAATCCCATCTACTTTATGATCAAGAAAGTCACTTCTTGTTTGCTTAGCACCTCCACGCCTGCAGCATCACACAATGAGCCACTTGTTCTGGCAGGAGAGCAGGTGCAGAGAGTCAAGGAGCCCAGGGCACCTGCAGCGATGGGGGCAGGGTTGGTGGGGGTGGTTTACACTTCAGTTCACCTTTCCTTCCCTGTGTGGTTCTGCAGTGCTATTTTATTGCTGGCAGCTGGAGAGCTGCAGTGCCCGGCTTGGGCCGCCAGGGCAAAGCTACTCTGAGAGTTGGACACTAGCGGTGGGAGGCTCTTTGCCTGTGCCAGTGGCTCTGTTCTGGCTCCTCTGCCCATGCCCACCATTGCCACCACCCCACCAGGCCGACTTGCTGCGGGTGTTTCCTTCTGCTACCTCAGGGCTCTGTCTGCAGCCTGCATCCCGGGGCTCTGGAAAGGATTTTAAGAGAAGACAGCAGGAGTCATTGTTCTGCTTTCTGCACACAAGTCTGACACTGACTCACCTTCTCCTTGCTAGTTCCTTCTCCCTCCCGTCAGCCACAACCACACGCTATGCCAGTGCTCCAGGCGTCGTGATGTGGGGTGTTGTGTCTGTGGATGGGCCACGAAGTAGTCAAGCACCACACTTTTAATCACAGGTTTGCAGGGAAATCCAACACAATCACTAGTTGAGGATTTCATTTTCTGAGGACCAGATTTGTCAAAGCCAAAACCAGTATCTGGTCTGTGAAATCCAAACTGGAGACAGTGGGCCAGAACGCTAGAAAATTCACGACCTCCAGCTACCAGGGTCCTGCAGCTGAGCACAGGGCTATGTAGATGCTTAATAGGGAAGGTGAGTAGAAAGCATTTGCATTCTGTTACTAATGGAAGACAGCAAATCCTTTCTATGACCCAAAACACTGAGAACGTAGAAAGTTCACCATAAGATTTGAAACCCTCTCGAAGTTATTGCCTTGACCTTAGTAAATATATCAGGGATATCAGAAGTTTGTTTTCACAACAGTAAAATCTCTAATTCAGATTCAGAAGTAGGCTGACATTTACACTATTGGAAAAGTTTTTGTGATGCAAATTGATATTGTGAACAGGTGTGTATCTAGGCTGGGCTCAGCGCAGGAGCCCAGGGACTGGACAGAGGCTGGAAGGAGTGACACAAGGGCTGTGGGAACTTGCCTGTATGCCTGGCCTAAGTGGGAAGTGACCCACCACTTGAATAATGATATGCCCTGGTGCACGAGGAAGGAACTCTGCCATTCTCTAGGTAGGCATTGGTTTCCCAAGTGGTGCCATCTAGTGGGTGGGACCAGTGGCACGTTTTCCTGGCAGGGCCCAGGCAAAAGTCCAGTGTAAGGAAGATCCTCGGTCAATGGCTGCAGATTTGCGGGAAAGGCCACAGGGAGATAGTCTGAAAAGAGACAGGCAGAGTAGGTCAGAGTCTCCATCTTAGAAGCTGAGCTTGGGGTGAGGCCTTCCATCTCAATTTAGTCCAATACACATTTCTTGACTACCTACTCTATGCCAGGCATGGGGTGAGGCAGAGGACTGGCCCAAGGATGAATACAAACAAAGAAGGTAGGACAGGGCGCAGGTCACACAGCCTGGGCAGATATAGCTGGCGAGAGAAAGTCAGTCCTGAACACCTGGGGTTTACTCCGAAAACATGTAATACTGGCTTCAAGGAGCAAGACTAATTCCAGAGCCTGGGGCCAGACAGGCCAGTCAGCTAAGCTATCACCTTCCTGCCTTTGCCGCTGCTGGCTCAGGACCTGCTCGGCCTAATGCAGCACACTGAAGGTCTTGAGGCCTGCACGTGGCTGCAGCCACGGCAAGAAGAGGGGACAGCAGGACAGTGGCAGGGAGGTTGAGCTTGTTTTTGAAGTATTTCATTAGTACCTATTCATATGAAAACAGTCTGCCCTTTGCTCATGAACTTTGGCAGTTCACTAAATAAGGTTCAGTAGGCCATGTAAAGCAACATTCAGGAGCCTTTCTTTTCTGTTGCTACATATACTGAAATGCCGGGCAAGAAAAAAATCCACAAGCCACCCTTTTCCCTAACTCAGGCTTGCCTCTCTCTCAAACTGGTCTTGAGTCAGTGAAGTGGGATTGTAAGTGGACTCTGACGGTCCTGTTCTTCATTTGGACGACCACTGCACTAAAGAATGGATGTTTGCTGTGGACCCCGGGGTGGGGGGGCATAACAAACAAAGCAGCCTCCCGAAGAGAGAAATTTGAAAAAGCATGTGGATGTTTTCAAGAGCCATCTAATTCATTACTTGTGACAGTCATACAAAGTGGGAGCAGAACACTGTCTATCACAGGAGGAATATGAAATATGGGGGGAGGAAAGAGTGGCCTGGGTTTCTGACACCCAGAGTTGGTCATTTGGGAAACATGGCTGTCTTCCCTGGATAATTTGTTCTTCATGGACTAAAATTAATTTTGAACCATTTGAAGTCCTATCTTGTTAAGTACCCCCTCAGATGCCCTGTCTCCTAGAAGCTTCGTGAGGCCATCTCTGCTGAAGAGTTCCTTTCAGCCAGGCCTACCTGCTCCAGTGCTAGCTGCTCACATGCCATTGCTCAGTCATTAGACCAAAGAAAGCTCTAGTACTTTTAGCTTTTCTCATTTTCCCTAATCCTATACCAGTCCTACCCGTAAACCTTCAACTCATGCTTAACTAGGCCATACTTAGACAACTAGGCTTTTCTGTTCCTTAAGTCCTCTCAGTGTGGGAATGAGTGCATTTGAAGCCTCCCCTAACTATTCGTTACAAGCTTTATCCATCCTCTCGGGAAATCCTTTTCCAGTAACATTTGTTGAACACCTACTTCACGTCAGGCTGTGTTCAGTGCTTTCACATAATAATGATAACACCCTCATATAGATGTGCTGGGCACTGTTCTAAGCACATTGCCTGTGTTATCTCGGTTTACTAACATTCATGATGTCAACGAATCCTCTAAACAGTGCAGGTGGCATTGTCCCCATTTTACAGATGAGGCAACTCAAGCCCAGCAGGTTTAACTACTTGTCCAAAGACACACAGGACATGGTGGAACCTGCTTTTGAACTTATGTCTTGACTTCAAGGCCAGTGCTTTCCAGCAAATGACTCAGCCTTTCTAAAACGTATTGCATACTTGCTGTCTCAGTAAACTATGTGCACCAAACTGAATTTTACCTCTGAAAAATAGTGACTGATCATTATTTTGAACATCAGCTACTTTCATACAATACTCCCCTGTGTTGTTGAAGTATGTGACCTGCTCTCTGACTCCTCTTCTTGGCTCTTCTATTCGGGGTGGGGGGGAGTTACAGCTCACTCACATAGCACCAGCAGTGAATGGCTACTGCGTGGTCTCTCTGGGCCCCAGTTTGCCCATCTGTATGAGGGCATTGAACTGAGTGAATTCAAGGGTCCTTTCCAACTCTGACAGTTTTGTGGGTTAAAATCTAACTGCAAAAAACCTAACCTAAAAATAGGTAAAGATCATTTCCTTTTGGTTTAACTCCAGTAGGACAAGAAAATGTCTGGTTTTGCAGGACTAGTTCTCTGGGCCAGATGGACTTGGTAATTGAGTTTGGGGTCATCGAATAATCCCCATCACCCACTGTACTCTGTTCCATTGATACCCCCCAGTAATTGAGCTTCTGAATTGCCAATTTTTTTCTGTTTCTGTAAGGGTTAAGCTGGGTCAGAGCCCTCTCCTCACTGATATGCTCCCCTCAAGGACACCCCTCAGAGAAGCCCAGAAGGCAGTTCTCACCCTGTTCCCACACATTGGGCTCTGCCCATCCTGAAGTTCTCACAAGGATCACTGTGACTTCCTTATTCACCTCCCTCTCTTACCTCACCGCTCCTCGGCAGAGTTTGCTTTTTCAGACAAACATTCAGGTGATTCCATCTCAGGCATTTTCGCTCTACCTTCCCTTCCCCTAGGGGGCTGCTCCCCACAGCCACAGAATCCTCTCCCTATGACGGGGGATTTTCAACTTCTCACGCTTCCCTCACCATCTGGAAAATATTCTTCACTTCTCTAGGTTTAAATGACTTTTTGATTATATTCCAAGACCAATCTTTTAGTCCGTCCTTGCAGTGAGATTTGAAACTAGGCCAAAAACAGATTCTCATACAGTTATTCCCGTATATAGCTAATGTCCACTAAAGGAGATCTAAATGGCTTTACAGCTGCCTTGCTTCTTCTCGAGCTTTTGCTTCCTTTCTGTTGGAATATATTAGTCAGTCATTTCTGAAAGGCTTTCACTTAAGAAGAGAGGTATTTCTTGGAGTAGGGTGGATATATCTGTTTTAAATATGTGCATAAAAAGCAAATTGTTGCTGTCTTTATTAAGCATGCTTACGAACTTCAGTGATTTCACCTGTGCTTTATTTTTGTTAATTTACAGAAATTAAGACTACATCTTGGATAGAAAAATGAACATTCTCTTAGGTCTCTTAATAAGATGGTTTTTCCACCCTGTGTTCTAGTTTGTTTTTAAAACGATTTGCACTCTTTCAATTATCCCATTTTTCCACAGTGATTATTGTGGCCCAAGTATCTTCCAAGGAAGTCTGATAAATCCCTCGGTTTGGGTTAGGGGCTACCTGCAATACTGCACTGCTTCCATAAGATGGCGCACTGAGAATGTGAGATCTGTAATTTATTTATAGCTTGCTATAATCCCGGCAGCAAATTAAACTTTGTGAAATCAAAAATTTGGTGGGTGGGGGTGGGGTTAGTCCTTCTACGACTTGTTCTCAAACACGTGCCACCTTTGTAACGCCTAGGGGAAGAAGGAAAGTGAATTTTCTAGCAGCTTCTCTGTCCTAAATCAGTACTGTCTTTGGTCAAAAATCAGCAATGTGCATTTAAGGAACCTTTTAATTAAAGAAAGGAGTTTCTCCTAAAGGTAGGAGTTGTGATGCTAACAACTTGAGCTGTTAGAAAAGGCCCTGTCTGGATTTCAGCTTCTTAATCTATGCAATAAATGGACTGAAGTTAAGGGTGCTTGCATTTCAAATATTCAGCATTTGAATTCGTTGATTTCCTGCCACTACACCCTTCCTGCCTCCGCCAGCACAGAAACGGAAAGAAAAGATCGCCCATTTTACGCTTGTTTGATTCTATTCCTCTTCTATAAGTGCTCGCTTTGCTTCAACTGTCCCAAGACAAGCATGCCCAGATGTCCTGTTTTAATTAGGTTCCTTTTCTCTTTATGGCTTTTGCACAGGTTTCCCCCCTCCTTCTCCTCCCTGATCCCTGACCAATCTGCCTGAACAGAAGCATGTCCCCCTTTTCACTTCACAAATAAGATTTTCTTGGTATTATGGCGGTCATTTTTGTGCTAAGCAGATACCAAACTGGCTGGGGAAAGGAGAAGACATGGCATGCTTAAAGGGGACACTTCTAACATTACAGAATAGGTTCAGTCAAGCAAACTTCAGATTTGGTAGGTAGCAATTTCTACTTATTTCTCCTCCTTTGCTGGCCAGTACTCACTGCCAGAACCATGGCAAAGCTTTAGGAAAGAAGTGGTCTTCCTGAGAGAGGACAATTAATCTAATTAGAGGTGCGTGTTACTAAATGGATGACCCATCATGAAAATCCCCCATTGCCAACAGTGTCCCCATCCTAACAACCGGTAGTCTGTGGATGAGGAGAGTTGTGACTGCACTGTCAGCCTCATTCAAAGCCTGTCATGAACCATGTCCTCCAGTGGCACAGAGGAAGAAAGTAGAAATGAAAGGCTGAATTAATCAGTTAATGCAATGTTCTGGAGACACCGTAACCAAGTACCCCTGGGCTTGCATCTTGGAGCATGCATGTTACATAAAATTCCCTGGGGGCACATCACATATGTCACATTGATATAGCCAAGGTGATGAAGGCAGGGGGGCATTAAGTGCAGAATTCTCCTGTATCATTTTCCTATTGTCCTTAGAGATTTCAAATTGCCTTTGGTGTTTTTCTAGTGGCTTAGTGGCAGATTTATTTCTCTGCTCCAACACCTTACCTCCCAGGAACGCAAACATCTCACTGCATAGCAATACTGTCAGATCTCTGTTTAGGAGAAGAAACTCCATACAAAGGGCTCTCCCCTAGGAGTTTTAAAGGGCAGGCCCACGAATCTGCTAAATCAGTAGATACTGTTGCCACGGGTGCCATTGTCAGCCTGGTAGACTCTTACAGTAACTTGCAATTTGTCTCATACAATGGTGCAGTGTGGTGAAGAAATGTCAAATATTTAGTCAGCATGGGTTATATCTAAGGAAGTAATAATATCATAGCATTAGGAACAGAGGCAGCTGGAGGTGGACTCACAAGGTTTAAACTCCAGCTTTGCTCTTGACTAGCTGTACGACCTTGGGCAAGTGACTTCACTTCTCTGTGCATCAGTGTCCTCATCTGCAAAAAAGGGCTGATAATAATAGAGTCTATCTCATGGAGTTGTTAGGAGGATTAAGTGAGATAATGCATGTTTTCTTTTTCCTCAGTGCTTGGAGCAGCTCCTGGCCCAGAGGAAGCACTCAATCCTAACAGCTGTTATCATTATAAGTACCACAAAGTGTTTTGTGTGGTACAAAAGGGAACTGATCAAGCGTCTGCCTTCCAAGGCCTTGCAGTCTGTAGGGGCTGGCCAAAGGAATGTACATAAAAGGGGTCCGAGCAACTCAGGACAGTGCCCATAGCACATCGGGATGCAGAGGACATTGGGATGCAAGTCGGGATGAATCCAAGTGGTTCAGGGAGGCCCTCGATTCTCATCAGGAAGGGACTTTAGGCATCCACAGGAAAGGTGAATGACAACTTGAATGACTTTTTTGCCTCCATTTTGAGAGAGGGTACTCATTATAATGTACATTCAGATTCACATCCTCACTGATACATTGTCTTGGTGAAATAAAATAGGCAAGTTGGAATTACCTCATTGAAGAGTAGAAACACATAGGCTGTGTTTAACCTAACAAAGTAGAGTTTGTGACCTGGTATAACCCCATCTGAGGTGTGAGGGAATTCCAGGGTGACATTGTGTATATTGGGCCAAGTATGCATTCTGTCATAAGAAATTACATTTAGGCTGGACCACTAGTGATGGTCAACACATTTTCCACAGGCCCAGATATATGTGTATGAGTTAGCCCCATTTTTAATTTTTCCTTCCTCCTGTTTTCTCTTTTACTTTCAAAAAATTAAATACTATGTAAAATTCTACTCATGAAAAATTAAACTATTGCAAAGATAATAAATGTAAAAAGATATGGAAGGACATAAGAGAAGCAAGTAACACTTGCCCATCATCTCCCTTTACTCACCCAAAGTAAAGCTATTATCATTGCTTAAACACTTCCTGTGTCTATTTCAGCATGGATAAAGTGTATGAGTATTGCCTATTCAGACCCATTTTTGCTGCAATGGAACCACACTCTACATTCTTTTTTTTTTGTATCATTAATCTACAGTTACATGTGCAACATTATGGTTACTAAACTACCCCCTTCATCAGGTCCCTCCCACCAACCCCATTACAGTCCCTGTCCATCAGTGTAGTGAGATGCTATGGAATCACTACTTGTCTTCTCTGAGTTGTACAGCCCTCCCCATGCCCCCCCTACCTTACGTCTGCTAATTGTAATGCCCCCTTTTCCCCCTTGTCCCTCCCTTCCCACCCATCCTCCACAGTCCCTTTCCCTTTGTTAGTCCATTCTTGGGTTCTGTGAGTTTACTGTTGTTTTTTTCTTTCAGTTTTTTTCTTGGTTCTTATGCTCCACATATGAGTGAAATCATTTGATACTTGTCTTTTACCACTTGGCTTATTTCACTGAGCATAAGACCCTCTAGCTCCATCCATGTTGTTGCAAATGATAGGATT